>JAAALK010000289.1:24420602-24757402 GCA_019279435.1 Zizania palustris | reverse complement strand
CATATTCTTCTTGATTTCAGCTATTTCTGGATCTTCTTTCTGTACTTCCCGAATATGATCTGTTAACATTGGCCTTGCCTCTAGCGTGATGAGGTAAGCTAAAGTTGCAAATCCTAGATTCAATCTCTCCATTTCTTGGCATAACATAGGCACCTCTGGTTGCAACACAATGGCATTGCAATATCCTTTACGACTTAAGGCGTCGATGACTATGTTTACTTTACCCGGATGTTAATGGATTCCCATATCGTAGTCCTTGATCAATGACAGTCATCTTCTTTGTCTGAGGTTCAGATCAGGCTAAGTGAATATATACTTTAGGCTCTCATGGTCCATAACGACTTCACATCTGTTACCGACTAGGTAATGCCTCCAAATCTTCAAAGCATGAACTACTTATACTAATTCTAGATCATGAGTAGGATAATTTAACTCATGGCGTCATAGCTAATGAGATGCATAGGATACCATTTTTCCATCCTACATTAGAACACATCCTAGTCCTTAGTGGGATGTATCATAGTAAACATGAAAATCCCATTGGATATCTAGCAAAGTTAACAATGGTGCTAACACTAGCTTCTTCTTCAAAACCTAAAAACTTTCTTCACACTTTGGTGTCCACTTGAATTTCTTTTCTTTCTGGAGTAACTTTGTCAAGGGTATAGAAATCTTGGAGAAATTCTCTATGAATTGATGGTAGTAACCGGCTAATCCAAGAAAACTATGAATATTGGTTATTGACACAGGTTGAACCCACTCTGTTACTGCTTCAACAGTGAATGGATCTACTGCTATCCCTTCGGTTGAAATAATGTGCCTAAAAAATTTCACTTGACATGACCAAAACTCACACTTCTCATATTTTGCATATAGTTGATGCTCTCTCCATTTTTCTAAGGTTACATGCAAATGTGCTTCATGCTCTTCTCTTGTCTTGGAATAGATTAGGATATCATCTATGAATACCACGATGAACTTGTCCAAAAATTCCATAAAAACCGTATTCATCATGTTCCTGAAAAATGGAGGATTGGTGAGACCAAACGACATGACAGTATACTCATATAGACCATACCTAGATGTGAAAGCAGTTTTCGGTATATCCTCTTCTCTTATCCTGAGTTGGTGATAACCTGACTGGAGATCAATCATAGAGAACACGGATGCTCCTTTAAGCTGGTCAAACAAATCATCAATCCTTGGCAAAGGATACTTATTCTTGATATTGACTGTGTTTAGGGCTCGATAATAAACACACATCTTCTTGTTCTTGTCCTTCATTTCTGTGAAAATGACAGGCGCACCCCATGGCGATGTACTAGGTCGAATGTATCCATTTTTCTCAAGATCTTCTATCTAACACTTTACTTTAGCTAACTCATTAGCGGTCATTCTGTAAGGACGCTTATAGATAGAGGCTGTTCCAAGCACTAAATCAATTCTAAACTCAATGTCTCTCTTTGCTGGCATGCATGGAAAATCTTCCAAAAAAACATATGTGTTGTAGCAATTGCTTTAGCTACAAACAGGTTTTTGTAATGTGGATAGTGTATAGAAGAGTGTGAGCCTCTATAGGGGTTCATGAAGAGAGAGGGTTTTATACTGGTTCAGGCCTCCTTAGAGGATAATAGACCTACATCCAGTTCATAGTTATTTTTGGGTTGTCCCCCTCTTACAAGGGTAGAGCCCTACTTTTATAGGCAAATATCAAAAGAAAAGTCCATTTCACCCTCTACTTATAGGGCCCTGCTATAGAGCTTCATAGGGGTAAAAGGGGTAGACCTAAGCTAGTACAAGTGCTAATATTGGGAGCAAGGTCCCTTGGTTTTGATCTTTACATTGTAGTGGTTTTAGGATATTTTACATTTTTTCTGGAGCATGGCCCAGAGGCTTCGGTCTGGAGGGACTCTCGGAGAGGGGGCCACAAAGGTCCTTGGAGGAGGCCTCGGAGTGGACCTCGGAGGTGGCCTCGGAGTGGACCTCGGAGGGGGCCTTGGAGATTTTAGCTTCTGGTCTTGTGGCTTCTCGAAGTAATCTTCATAGTGGCCTTTAGAGTGGGCTTCACCTGAGATGACAGGGCTGAGGCCTGCTATCAGCCTCACTAGTCCAGTGGGCTTAAGCCTTGCAAAGGCTTCAAAACTTACTTGACATTTGGCCCTGTTAGGGTAAACTATTTCGCCCAACAGTAGATCCTCGCACGTAGCCCTTCTTAAGTGAAGGGGTGCATGCGCCCTGGGACAAATGACACTTGTAGAATGGTACATTCGAATGATAGGCCTCCAAAGCTTGGCTCCGGAGTAGCCTTGAACTGTGCGGATATTAAATGCTTGACTGGAATGGATGGGACGTCCTTGGAAGCCCAATCGACGCCGAGAGCCAATGGTTGTAGGACCGAAAGTAGCGACTAGAGGGGGGGTGAATGGGCGCCTAAAAAATTCTTTCGAATCAATGGCCTGCTCCCAATACCCAACGCACCTCGACAGACTTAGCAAGGAAAAGTAAACAGATCAACAGGACCTAAAATGATCTAGCCTAAAAACGACCGGTGTCCTAATCGATAAGACACCAACACAGTGCTTAAAGGCAGATTCAACAGATTAATTAACTCACAGGCATTTAATCAGACCAACACACATGAAGTTGATAAATCAAGATATTCAACCAGAAATAAAACAATGAACAATTAAAAAGAACACCAGATTCAAGATTCAGTATCATCTATTTAAAACAGCAGATGAACCAACAGATGTAATGACAGCACAAAGATTAGATCAACAGATAAAATATATTTATGAGAAATACTTTTTAACAGTATGCCATCACATGTAATAAGATGTTACAGGAAGTATTGAAATAATACCAACCGTATGAGAAACATGGCAACACATGAATATTTAATTAGCACGCAAATCGAGAAATGCACTTAGTACTAATCAAATAGCAAACCAGTACGGCATGTGCTAAGCAATAGCTCATCTTCATCAAACAGCGTACAAGCAGTATCTAAATCATATCTTCTAAATATTCATCCATCATTCAATCCAGCATTCATTTTACAATGTGAAGAGTAAAAAAGTTAGCAATTTTCAGCACAGATTGTTTTTTTAAAAAAACTTTTATAAATGCTCAAGTATTTAGATGATCTTTACTGAGGCTCAAAAAAACTATTGACGAGTACAGAGCAGTTTTAATCCGGCCAGCTACTAAACAAAAAGGATTTGACACGTTTTTCTAGAAAGAACAAATGATTAATCTAATCCTAATCGCGTAGCTACAGTACTCACATATTTGAGTCCGTGGAAGCTGCATGTTGTGGCTTCTGTAGTCCCTCGAGACCCGTACCGCTGCAAACTTCTCCGCTGCTCGCTGCAACTTGTGCCACACGCAGACACGCAGAGAAACTGGCCGACGATCGAAGAGAAAGACGACGGCGGCGGAGGAATAAACAGAGGCGGCGAAGAGAAATACCGGCGGCGGAAGAAAAACGAGGAACTCAAGGAAAAGGTGACCCACAATTTCTGAAATTGGTAAAGTGTTTTTCAAAATGGGTGCCCTAACCCTAGGCTATTGGGGCCTATTTATAGGCAGCCCATTAAATGAGGAAAATGCAGAAATACCCCTAGGATTTTTACAGACGCTGAATAAAAATGGAAAAGACCGAAACTGCCCTTAGGATATTTTTACAGACTCGACTGACAGACTGTGGGCCTAAAGGCAAAATAGTAAAAACCTAAATAAAGGTAACTTGTCCTGATGCGGAGCTTTCGTAGCAGCTACGGCTTCGCCTCAGGACGGTCAGATCCGAAATCAACGGTCGTCAGTTTTGCGTCGAAACTGACAAAGCGTCCACCGTCTTCGCACCGGGTACCCGGATTGGGCCGGCCTGATTCCGCGGCTCCCTCAGCCTGGCAATCACTCGCCGCCCGTGTACCTGAGTCAACCCCGGTCAACAGTCCAGTGGATCCTCTGCTGCTCCTAGCCCATGTACCCGGATTGGGCCAGCCCGACTTCGCGGCCCCTCTGCCCGACAGTCGCTCGCTGCCCGTGTACCTGAGTCACACGCGGCCCAGACGCAGCAGGTCTTCTCTCTCTTTTCAGTCCTCTTTGACTACTGTTGACAATGACTCATCACATCTGGAGCCATGAGGCCCACGCTATTCAGCATGGCTCCTCAATCTCCCCCTTGATGAGTGCATTGTCAACACTTCTCTTCTTCAGCTTTCCAGTACCTGCAAGCAACTGTGGAAACACGAAAACAAAAAACACAAGAAAACAAAGAAGAAGAAAATAAAGTAAAAGTTTAACCCTAATGACCAAAAACCGAACAGAAGCAAGATACGGTCATTATGGTTAACCAAAGGTAAAAGCTCAAAACGAGTGCAGTCTCAGAAACATCAACAAGGATATCAAAAGAGTAAGGACAAACGGGACTAAAACTCCCCCTGAAACAAATCCCAGAGAAAGCCAAAACTCCCCCTTAAACTCTTATACCAAAAACTTCTCCCCCTTGTTGACAAGTGAACTCATCAAGCACTCTAAAAAGACACGGACTCCCCCTGAAATGCAACTCCCCCTCAAAATATGCAATGAATGCAACTGGGGTGCAAGTGGAGTGCAGAAAGCATGCTTCTCAGATATGATTGACTGCAATTACAACATCTAACAAGTATAGCAAAAGACATACTGTCTAAGACACATGGCATGATCAGTGCAACAGATGATATCTAAAGAAAGTCATTAGCACGCATTTTTCAGTTTTTGCAAACAAAGGCATCACCACATTTTCCAGTTAACAAGCGAGGTAAAACATGAGATGCAGAAGCTAACTGATATCTACCAAGATAAGCATCGTCCAAAACAAAGTGCTTCAGCAAACTTGTTGTCTTTTAAATGTTCAGGCTTTTTCATTTTCCTTTTTCATTTTCATTTTTGCCAAGGGTTATTTGCATGTCAAACCTTATGCTAACCGACCAAGTCAAGCCTAGGCCAGAACTGGACCATCAGAAGCTTAAGACATTGGTCTTGGCATACACTACACTGTCCTAGTTCATACCAAAGTGCTATGGTAAGCAGTCCAGAACAATGCAATGCGACAAGGCAAACCCACTTGGATCTTTTCAACTCAAGCATAAAAAGGCATGGAATTTTCATTCATTTGATTTTTATCATTTTTATAGCACATTTTCCATGTTAAAGCATAAAGATGTCCAAGTTGCATATCTGCATCTATGTGATGAACTAGCTACAAGGCATGTAACAGATAGCAAAAGCACTCAGCCTACACATGCTAGTTACCGGAAGCAATGGTGATCATTTTTCATGTTTAAAGCATAAAAGCCATGCATATGACAGATATCAGACATATCAAGTGAACTGAACCAACGCATGATCATTGACAAGTAATCAAAAGCATGTACCAGCTAGAATAAGTAAAGCAGTTCAATCATATAACAGAAGCAGGCTCAAAAGTGTGATATGTGAATATGTATGATATGAACACACACCAAAAGACTCAAGAAAAGAGTAAAGAAGAAAGAAAACTGACGCAAAATATCCTAAAAAGGATACACAACACCCAAATCCCCTCGTAAACGCTCAAAGGTAGACTGATCTAGGGGTTTGGTGAAAATATCAGCCAACTGATGATGGGTATCAACATGAACAAGGTCAATGACACCTTTCTCATATTGATCCCGCAAAAAGTGAAAGCGCACATCAATGTGTTTGGTTTTTGAATGGAGACATGGGTTTTTCCCTACACTAATTGCACTGGTGCTGTCGCAAAACAAAGGAACTCTGGTAGGAAAGAACAACCCAAAATCTCTCAAAGTGGAAATCATCCAAACCAACTGTGAGCAGCAGCTAGCAGCAGCTACATACTCAGCCTCAGTGGTCGAAAGAGCAACTCCAGATTGCTTTCGAGAAGACCAAGAGACAAGAGAAGAACCGAGAAACTGGCAAGTACCGGAAGTCGACTTGCGATCCAACCGGCACCCACCAAAGTCAGCGTCCGAAAAGCCAGATAAATCAAGAGAAGATGATGCTGAATAGTAAAGACCGAGATCAGGCGCATAGGTAAGATACCTGAAGATGCGCTTGACAGCTTGCCGATGAGACGCGCGTGGTGAAGACTGGAAGCGCGCGCACAGTCCCACGGCGAACTGTATGTCTGGCCTCGTCGCCGTCAAGTACAGCAGCGAACCGATCATCCCTCGAAACTCTCTCTCATTGACCTTGACGCCGCTCTCGTCCTTGTCCAGGCCCCCAGATGTACCCATTGGGGTCATCTGAGGCTTCAGCTCTCCACCAAAGTCGAATTTCTTCAACATGTCCCGAGTGTACTTACCCTGGTGGATGAAGGTGCCGTCCTTGGTCTGCTTGATCTGGAGCCCTAGAAAGTACTTGAGTTCACCCATGAGGCTCATCTCGAACTCGTTGTGCATCTGCTCAGAAAACTTGGACACAAGATCATTAGTAGTACCGCCAAAGATAATATCGTCCACGTATATCTGAGCGACTAAAAAATCTAAAGCAACTCTGAGCAAGAAGAGAGTCTTATCCACAGAACCCATCACAAAGCCCTTCCCCAACAAAAACTGCTTTAACCGGTCATACCAAGCCCTGGGGGCTTGCTTTAACCCGTATAAAGCTTTCTGCAGCTTAAAAACATGTCGAGGAAACTTGGGGTTCTCAAAACCGGGGGGCTGCCTAACATAAACCTCCTCCTCTATGTACCCGTTCAGAAAAGCACTCTTAACGTCCATTTGAAAAAGCTTAAAACCCTTCGAAGCGGCAAAAGCTAAAAGAATGCGAATGGACTCAAGACGGGCAACAGGGGCGAAGGTTTCTTCAAAATCAATACCTTCCTTCTGGCAAAAACCCTGGGCAACTAGTCGAGCTTTGTTGCGCACCACAACCCCATCTTCACCTTGCTTGTTCTTGAACACCCACTTGGTGCCTATGGGGTTGCATCCTGGTGGCAGCTCTACTAGAGTCCAAACCCGATTGCGGACAAAATTCTCAAGCTCTTCTTGCATGGCATTAATCCAGTTCGAGTCAGAAAGAGCATGAGAAATGTCTCTGGGCTCAAAAGATGCAACAAAAGCAGATTCAGCAAACACAGCAAGAGAGTCAACAGACGAACGCAAAGTTCTTGAAGACACATCACCGATGATGAGCTCTGAGGGGTGATCACGCTGAACTGCTCGGGATCCCTGGTGATCTGAAGTCACCTCACCGGAGTCAGCAGATGGCACCTCTGGACTCGACTGAGGGGGCTCGATCGAAGTGGAAGAAGTGATCAGAGGTCCGCCCTCGTCCTCAGTCGAAGTCTCAGAAGGTGTGGGCTCTGCAGGAGGTGCAGAAGGCCCACCCTCATCAGCAGCTGGAGTATCCTCATCTTCCTCGAAGATGGACTCTCCGAGCTCACCATCACCAGAAAGCTCAAAAGAAGGAGATGAAGAAGGCAAGGACTCATCAAAAGAAACCTCGCAAGTCTCGACAAGCTGCTGGGAGTCGAGGTTCCAAACACGAAAGCCTCGAGAATGCAAAGCGTAACCAAGAAAAACACCATCCCAGCAACGAGACTCAAACTTGTCCAAATGCCCTCCCTTCTTGAGCACAAAGCACTTGCAGCCAAACGCTCGCAAGTGATTCACCTTGGGCTGTCTGCCAAACCGCAACTCATATGATGTCTTACCAAGGTAAGCTCTAAGAAAAATGCGGTTGGCCAGATAGCAAGCCGTGTTCATGGCTTCAGCCCAAAAGCACCTAGGAGTCCTGTGCTCATCGAGCATCGTCCTGGCCATCTCGACTAGCGTGCGGTTCTTTCGTTCCACAACGCCATTCTGTGGGGGAGTGTAAGGAGCAGAAAACTGATGGTCAAGACCCTGATCACTACAGAAGCTGACGAACTGAGAGTTCTTGAACTCAGAGCCGTTGTCGGAGCGAATTGCTCGCATCCGACCATTGTTCTCATTCTTCAGCTTCAAAATCAGGTCATGAACAAATTGAAAAGTTTCATCCTTAGACTCCAAAAAGAAAACCCACGAGAATCGAGAAAAGTCGTCAACAATCACAAGTGCGTACCACTTCCCACCGACTGAGCGTACCCGAGCTGGACCGACAGTGTCCATGTGTAACAGCTCGCCCGGATACGAAGTCATCACCTGAGTCACAGGTGAGTGAGAAGCGGCAACCATTTTCCCATGACGACAGGGATGACAAACTAAATCTTTCTCCATTTTAAGCTTGGGCAATCCTCGGATGAGGTCCATAGAGCTCAACCTGACTAGCAGATCAAAACTCAAATGACCTAACCTCCTATGCCACTTCCAGAGCTCTGAAGAAGATCCAGCAATCAAACAGCGAGAAGGGCCAAAAGAACTAGAGAAGTCAATTCGAAAAACTTTACCGAAAGGTAAGATCTGGCAAATCAAAGACCCTCTAGAATCAATCACAGAAGAGTTGCCCTTCTTAAAACGCACCTCCAAACCATCCTCAAGAAGTTGCGAAACAGAGATCAAATTGAAGTTCAAATTTCCAACCAAAGCAACGTTCTTCAAAGAAAAATGGTCTGAAATGCGAATTGAGCCAATGCCACTTACTTTCCCTTGACCACTGTTCCCGAAAGTGATGTACTCTTTGGAGCTCGGGGGAGTGAGACTGGAGAACCATCTGCGATGTCCCGTCATGTGGCGAGAGCATCCTGAGTCCATGATCCAAACGTCCTCCAGTCCTCGATCCTGCACAATCAGTGGCTGTAAGTGGGAGCAAATGGTCCGGCACCAGGTTTAGCAAAAGAGCTAAACCAGTGTCGAGTCATCTGCTCAAAAGACGGAAAGCAGAAATCATCAGAAAAGTTTGGACCAAAACGCGGCTCAAAGCGCGGTCCTCGGTTCTGCCTAAAACCTCGGCCACGAGGTCCAGGACCGTAGCCAAAACGGCCTGGAGCTCTGTTGGAACGGACACCACCATCTGGAGCACGGGCATGAAAGCCGTCTCCCCTACCACCACCTACACGACGCGTCCTGGCCTCCAGCCTCTCCCCGTGTCGAGGAACTCTCAGTCTACCACCCTGCTGGTAGAACTGCTCCTGACCACCACGAGCACGTTCTGCTCTCTCAACCCGCTTCCTCCTGAAGCAAAACTCCGCAAGATGCCCGTCTCTTGACAATACTCGCAATGGTAAGTGGGCTTCTTGGAATGTGGTTGAGGTTTGGGGTTCTTGGGCTTAGTGGTGTTTGGTGTCGGCTTCTTGGGTTGAGAGGGTCCAGGAAGAGAGTCTAGAGAAGTGTGGAGAAGTTTGGGCTTTGGAACCCAGATGGGTTTCTTGGGTGGAGCTTTGGGTGGTTCATGGATCACTCCATCCTTGGGCTGACAAGCCTGGGAAGACTCAGTGGAATGGGTCTTGGGATATCTCTGCTCAGGAGTCATTTTACTCCACTCCACTGCCCGGCTAATGGCACTCTCAAAGTCAGCCTTGGTATAGGTGTAACCTACCCCAAACCCATCCTGCCTCTTGAACTGCTGGATCATCATGCCGAGCTGAGGCTCTCTGGCACTGATCCAACTCAGGATAGAACGGAGGTAAAAGTTCTCATTCTGAGAATCAGCTAGCTCCTCTCTCAAGGCAGCTAGAACCTCCACCTGAGACAAGCAGGTCTCACACTCGCTATCTATCTGGACAGACTTCTCGGCTTTCAGCTTAATCAACTCCATTCTAAGAGACAGACAGTTCTCACAGACAGTGGGTGGAACTGACAATGTCTCAAGCTCTAGCCTAGTCTGCGCTAGCTCAGCTCTCATCCTCTTCAAATCACCTAGATGCTCATCGCCCTTGGCTTTCAGCTCAGCTAAACTAGCAAGATGAGATGGGCAATCAGCACAGGGTACGACGACAGTGGCTTGAGCATCTTTCAGCTCCAGCTGAGCGCTTTCAAGCTTAGTTTCCAAAGCGTCCCTCTCATCAACCCTTTCTGTGTACCTGGACTTTAGAGTCGACAGGTCACACAGAAGCACCTCACACTTTGGGCACTCACTGCTATCACCCAAGCAAGGGGAAGAAGATAGACTCTCAATTCTGCCGTTGGCCACGGCAAGCTCACTCTCTAACTCATCTATCCTCTTCTTAGCCCCTCTAAGCAGTTTTTCCCGATACTTTAACTCCTGACGATTGCTTTCAAGTAAATCAACGATTTCGCGTTCATAGGATGATACCTTTTCGTTGTCGTCGTCGTCGGAGTCATCGGAGGAGCTCTTCTCTTTCTTATCCCCAAGAGCCATTGAGCAGAAACTCTTGCGGGATCTTCGGCGCTGATGTGAGCGGCTCTTCGGTCTGTCACCGAAGGCCATGAAGCAAAGGCCCGCTGGATCGTCCTTGTCCTTCCCCTTCCTGATGATGATCTCCTCATCGCTCGAGCTCGATGAAGAGGAAGAAGATGTGGACCGCTTGGAGTAGCTCTTCTCCATCTCAGCGAAGAAGGCCTTGTCTCGCTTTTTGTTCTCTCGCCGGTAGTCCTTCAGGGCCTTTCTGAAGAATCTGGTCTTTGGCTTGCCCTTGTTGAAGGAGGAGCTGTCGTGCTTGCCGGAGTCGTGGAAGCCACCACCGGTGCCCTTCTTGTGGCCATTGCGCTTGGGGCAGTCGGCGATGAAATGTCCTGGATCACCACACTCAAAGCATCCGGTCTTTGTGCCGTGTCTTTTGAACATCCTCTTATCATAGACACGACGCACCCGGTTGTTAAAAAGACACAAATCATCATCTCCCAACGACTCAAGCTGATCCTCAGTGATAGACATCAAAGAGAACCCAACACAACTCACAGAAGAGGGATCAACAGAAGGTGTAGCAAGGGCCAGAGACTTTGATCCAGAGCCAGTGAGATTTGATCTCAACTGGGTATCAACCTCGGTGGCCTTCAGCTTGCTAAACAAATCAGAAATGGTCAAGGTATCATAAGAAGTGCTCTCAATGATAGAGGATACCTTGATCTCCCAGATCTTTGGGTCCAAGGTATGGAGAACCTTGAGCGCCTGTTCGTGATCTGAGACTAACTGAACACCCTCAGCTTTGTTGTCCCAAAGCTTGTTTATGATCGACTGAAAACGACCAAACAACGCTTCAACAGATTCACCCGGCTTTTGTGTGAAGTTCTCATATTCACGCTGGTAGGTCTGATAGAGCCGAGCCTTGACCTGAGCTGTCCCCTCATGGTGTGCCTGGAGGGTCGCCCAGATTTCTCTCGCAGTGGAGAGATGGCTCACACGCTCAAACTCAGTGGGACCCAAACCAGAAAACAAGATGTTCACCGCTTTGCTATTGTTCACATGCTGGGCGATGATACTAGGAGAATCACGCTCAGCAACTGGCAATATGACAAACGTAGCGTGAACGCAAATGTCCCAGATGTCCGAGCTTTGGCTCATGAGATAGGCTCGCATGCGAGTCTTCCAATAATTATAGCCATAAGCTTCCAAGGACGGGACCTTGCCAGGAGACGTCATGATCACTACTGGGGTTTAGAACCGGTTAAGGTATGGAAAAACCCTAACCAGGCTCTGATACCACTTGTAGGACCGAAAGTAGCGACTAGAGGGGGGGTGAATGGGCGCCTAAAAAATTCTTTCGAATCAATGGCCTGCTCCCAATACCCAACGCACCTCGACAGACTTAGCAAGGAAAAGTAAACAGATCAACAGGACCTAAAATGATCTAGCCTAAAAACGACCGGTGTCCTAATCGATAAGACACCAACACAGTGCTTAAAGGCAGATTCAACAGATTAATTAACTCACAGGCATTTAATCAGACCAACACACATGAAGTTGATAAATCAAGATATTCAACCAGAAATAAAACAATGAACAATTAAAAAGAACACCAGATTCAAGATTCAGTATCATCTATTTAAAACAGCAGATGAACCAACAGATGTAATGACAGCACAAAGATTAGATCAACAGATAAAATATATTTATGAGAAATACTTTTTAACAGTATGCCATCACATGTAATAAGATGTTACAGGAAGTATTGAAATAATACCAACCGTATGAGAAACATGGCAACACATGAATATTTAATTAGCACGCAAATCGAGAAATGCACTTAGTACTAATCAAATAGCAAACCAGTACGGCATGTGCTAAGCAATAGCTCATCTTCATCAAACAGCGTACAAGCAGTATCTAAATCATATCTTCTAAATATTCATCCATCATTCAATCCAGCATTCATTTTACAATGTGAAGAGTAAAAAAGTTAGCAATTTTCAGCACAGATTGTTTTTTTAAAAAAACTTTTATAAATGCTCAAGTATTTAGATGATCTTTACTGAGGCTCAAAAAAACTATTGACGAGTACAGAGCAGTTTTAATCCGGCCAGCTACTAAACAAAAAGGATTTGACACGTTTTTCTAGAAAGAACAAATGATTAATCTAATCCTAATCGCGTAGCTACAGTACTCACATATTTGAGTCCGTGGAAGCTGCATGCTGTGGCTTCTGTAGTCCCTCGAGACCCGTACCGCTGCAAACTTCTCCGCTGCTCGCTACAACTTGTGCCACACGCAGACACGCAGAGAAACTGGCCGACGATCGAAGAGAAAGACGACGGCGGCGGAGGAATAAACAGAGGCGGCGAAGAGAAATACCGGCGGCGGAAGAAAAACGAGGAACTCAAGGAAAAGGTGACCCACAATTTCTGAAATTGGTAAAGTGTTTTTCAAAATGGGTGCCCTAACCCTAGGCTATTGGGGCCTATTTATAGGCAGCCCATTAAATGAGGAAAATGCAGAAATACCCCTAGGATTTTTACAGACGCTGAATAAAAATGGAAAAGACCGAAACTGCCCTTAGGATATTTTTACAGACTCGACTGACAGACTGTGGGCCTAAAGGCAAAATAGTAAAAACCTAAATAAAGGTAACTTGTCCTGATGCGGAGCTTTCGTAGCAGCTACGGCTTCGCCTCAGGACGGTCAGATCCGAAATCAACGGTCGTCAGTTTTGCGCCGAAACTGACAAAGTGTCCACCGTCTTCGCACCGGGTACCCGGATTGGGCCGGCCTGATTCCGCGGCTCCCTCAGCCCGGCAATCACTCGCCGCCCGTGTACCTGAGTCAACCCCGGTCAACATTCCAGTGGATCCTCTGCTGCTCCTAGCCCATGTACCCGGATTGGGCCAGCCCGACTTCGCGGCCCCTCTGCCCGACAGTCGCTCGCTGCCCGTGTACCTGAGTCACACGCGGCCCAGACGCAGCAGGTCTTCTCTCTCTTTTCAGTCCTCTTTGACTACTGTTGACAATGACTCATCACATCTGGAGCCATGAGGCCCACGCTATTCAGCATGGCTCCTCAATGGTTCAAAATCAAACCGTTGCCACGTAGGGTGCGACACTTTGGTTTTTACCTTGGCCCTACCGGTCATAGACTGTGGGGGGTGGTTTCAGGGTAACAAGAGACGTGGTCGAGAGGAGCATCGCGACTTTTTACCACCTATAAAAGCCCCCGGCCCCTTAGGGCGCATTACTCGCTCGTGTCTTGCTCTCTTCCTTCAAATCCTCTAGCCTCTTTCAGAGCCTCTAGCTTCCTTCACTTCGGAGCCCTTAGCCTCCTAACCTCTCGAGCCCCTAGCCGTGGTGGCCGGAGACCCTAGCGATATGTTGAAGAAAAGTTCATTGAAGAAGGCCCTCACCCTCGATGGAGGGTCAAGCTCTGTTCAAGCCCAGACTACGGCGGCAGCAGCGGCCACAGCAAAGACTCTAGCGAAGCGCCTCAGGAAGTTTGACCTTCATCCGCTGTCAGAAAAATTCGAGCAAACTTTGGAGCTGTGGGCGACGGCGTCCATGGAGGAGTCCATCAACAGGGTATGTGCCGGGAAGATCTCTAGTAAGGTATCCATTTGGATTTCGGAGTCTAAAGTTATTCTCGAGCCTCAAGCTGATGAGGTAGTAGTCTTCGAGGCCTTCTTCGAAGCTGGGCTTGGGGTTCCAACCGAAGCCATGCTTGGTGAAGTATTGAAGATGTACAACTTCAAGCTCCCCCACCCATCTCTAAACACCGTGTCGTGCCTCGCAATCTTAGAGTGGGCCATGCGGGTTGAAGGGTGCGAGGGGCGTGCGGATGTATTCGGGTATCTTCACAATGCCAACTGCTAGCTGAAGAAGAGGATGGAGAGGAATGGTGTGGAGAGGGCCTTGGCCTTTGGGAGTGCAAACTTCTAGCTCCACAAGGAGTTCGCAAATTCCTTTTAGGTGAAGGTGGCAAATGACCGCCAGTACTCGGGATGGGACCAATGTTAGTTCTATATTAGTGTTAGCGCGGAGTCTCCCCTTTGTAGCACCAAGATTGATTGATAAGAGCATGGTGAAGCACGTTGTCGACGATCTCCTAGAAACCGACATGAGGGCTTTCTGTCGGTTGACTGGTCTCCATGACCGTCGCTGGTCTTGGCAACGGATCCCTTGAGATGGGACCCGCCAGAGTCATCCTGTAGGATTGGAGGCATAGCTCCTCGAAAGCATCTACGTTCCTTGTACCTCCGCCCTCTTTTCCACAGTAAACGTCTCCATGGTGATCGAAATGATGTTGTAGTCATTGAGTTTACCCACCATTACTGGATTGCTGGAGTATGGTCCCACCGGGCGTGCCAAAAAGCGTGTTGGTGTGTTTTTTGTCACACTTTGACACACGCGTGGCCTAGGAGATCTTCTTAACTCCAGTGTGGGTCCTAAGTTCTTACAAAAAATGGTTCAAGGCATGCTAATCAGTTTGACCCTGCAACTAATAAGGAAATAGGAAAATGTGATCAATATCATAGCATATCAGCTATCGAGCCAATGACCACGATGAGGATAGGATATTCGTGGAATATCATGCCTATCAACCATAGGGCCAATGACCAGGGGTAAAGTAATCGAGCAAGAGTGTCATCAGTCGATAAGATGGGCAGTTTACCACATGGGTCGATGAGCGCTTTTCCGATGGCAAGTAAGATGCGGTGTTGAATTGAAGATAACCCATCGGCTTCTACTCCGACAGAAATAAATAAAACATGTCAGATAGTATATCTATATCATGAAAATCGTCACAATAACTAGATCGGACCTAATCAAGACAATAGCTAATCACGATGATCTTAATAATATATCAAAGTATCGGGCATGCTTTATTTAGATGAACGGTATACAACACGAAAAAGATACAATAGCAAGAGATGTCGGACTTAACCGATGAAGCCTCAAACTATCACACCTAGATCACATCAATCTAAGAGATCAATCTGATGCAGCCTTAGACCTAGCCAATACACCGAGAACCGGTGACCGTACTATTTCGATGTTCACCTCAAGATATCAATATGATGCAGTCGTGAGGATACTGACCTAGTCGATATGGTCGTCGGGGGTGGTGGGATTCACCTCTTTACCGGAGATCAAAATGATGCAGCCAAGCTCCGAGTGCCGAACCTCACTGGGATAAACCTTGGGGACCAAGGGTGGCGATGCGCCGAGTAGCTATTTGACAGAGATGTGTGTTTTTCTAAACTAACTAAGGGTGCATATTTATAGTCTGGATACTTGCCGTTGAAGCACTCTATCCTAACCGATTTTGATAATCCTTATCTTATTTTTATCTTTATCTCCATCGACACTTCTACTTTCGGTCATCTTGTAACAGCATGGACGGGCTTCCTTGACCATCTTTGACTAGATCTTCTTTGACTTCTGTTGATCGTGTGACATCTTTAATGGGCCTGGGCTTTACCAAATCTTGGCATCAACAGGTTGTAGTCAGATCATCAACGTCATCTCCTTCTAATCAAACTCACCTTATCCTCTCATCAAAAGATCGGGACACGCTTGCCCTCATCAAGTGGTATCAAAGCTTTCGTTGCTCGGTGAGAGATCTTTATATCGTAATTTTTTACCTATAATCTAGAAAATCCCCCAAAAAAGAACACATTTACCTAGCCAATATTGTGCCTTTTACTAGTACTACTTAGTTCTAGTTTGTTGAGTTTTTTTGGATGCATTGTTGTGTCAAGTTGCTGGTCTTAGCATCTAGTTAGTTTAGAGTTTCGAGTTCTTATCACCTTTTTTACCACCATGTTGGATCTATTTATCAAGTGTTAGGGTGTTTTCCCTTTTCGAGTACAAATCAAGTTGGAGTCAGATTTATTTATTGGAATTCAAGTAGGTTTCAGGCAAGTCGGCACAGGTGTTAATAAAACTATCATATCTCTTACACGCAAACTTGGATTGAACTGTTTAGATATTCAAGTTTCCTTTTAGGGTCATCTTCAAATTTGGTCGTTTACATTCTGTTTTAGACCGTACAAAATTTGGAAGTCCTACGGTGAGATTTTGTGTATACTAATTCATTTGTTGTTCTGTTCAAAAAAGGCAGAAGGTGCTTAAAAAGCCGCACAAAAAAGAGCAGAGTAAAAAAGGAGAAGAAAAAAGTGGAGAAATAGGAAAGCTAGTTCTACCTTTGTTGGTTTGGTGGTATCGTTTGTGTCTAGGCTCGCGTCTCTACTATGTTCTAGCCTAGGACCAGCACAGTATTGACTTTGAACGATTATTCAAATTACATTGACTAATGTGGTTCTAGTATTTTTTTGTTAGTATCTTTGCCCACCTATAGCTCCACATACTCGGCTATTACTATATAGGGCTAGCAGCAAAGCATTGATACACCTTTCTCTAGAAGTTATTTGTGTTTGCGGGTGTTGTCACCTCCTGTCTTTCTTGGTAAGAACTTGTAAGATCTTGGTAAAAATCTTGAGTGTGTTTGATCTTTTAACCTTCATAACGTAGTAGTTGATAGGAACATGCATATTCTTGTGTATGTTTCTTGTTCACTACTAATCATGATAGGATTGCGCAAGGAGATAAAAGATGATCATGCTTAGCTACAACTTCCTCATCATTGAAATATTCCTAATCAGATTTTCCACAACATGGAGAGTGCTCAACATGAAGGATGTGATATATTGAAATATTATCTAGAGAAGGTAGAATCAACTCTACCTTTGTTTGATGGTAAGTTTGATTCTGAAGCATATGTCAATTGGGGGCTAGTAGTAGATAAATAATTCGATAAATATGAATTTTCTAATTCTCAAATGGTTAGGGCTACTAGCCAAACATTTACAGGTTTTGCATCTTTTTGGTGGACTTATATAAACAATAGACCTAAAACTTGGCATGAATGCAAAACATTGATGAGAAGGAGATTTTTTTTTCTTATTACAAGCGTGCTCTTCGTGAGAAATTAGAAAATTTGAAATGAGCTAATAGAACCGTTAGAGAGTACTACCATGAATTTAAAATCTACATCATGTACAGTGGTTTAGAAGAATGCCATGAAAAAACAATGATTAGATTTTGAAAGGGCTTAATTTAAAAATACAAGTTTTGCTCGATAATACCACATATAATCAATTAGGCCATTTGTTTTTTCTTGCTTGCAACGTTGAGAGTAAGATTTTGCGTGAGTGGTTGTGTAATGGTAGAAAGCAAGAGCAATGTGAATTATTTGATGATAAAGCATCTAAATCTCCAATTTTATTACGCAAAGATGATATGAAATCAAAGAAGCAGCAATCTCGTGTGCCTCTTATTACTAAAGTTTTGCAGGATATGCATAGCACAAGTCTAAATAAGGAAAACAAGACGGTTATTGTGTTGATTCCATCACTTGAGCAGGTAGACGCCTCATTAGTTTTTGAGGCTACCAAAGGTAATATTGAGATGAACCAAGGTGAGTGCTTATTTTTAACCACATTTGTCCACTTATCATGCGAATTTAAAGCAAACATTAGTGGAACCTATTTATGAAATTCCTTTGTCACAATATGATTTTGATGTTATTCCTTATAATAAAGATGAGTTGTGTGATGCTTCACTTATATCCATGCCACAACTATTTAATGAACATGTTGTTGTTGAACCATTAAGTGATTTGAAACATGTCATTCATATTACTGGTGAAAAGGAAGAACTCGAATTGATGTCTTCATTACATACTTGGGGTTATATTGAATTTGAATGAGAAATTACTCACTAGAACTGACTTGCCATGTCCTAATCAAATGAGTTTTTATGTAATTGGCAAATACAATGATCAAGGAGTATACTTTGTGCATAGAGTTTACATATGTTCAGATTTGAAACTACGTGTAAAGCTTGAAAACAATAATTTTGAGCAAGGTATTTTAACTAATCATATTATCTCGAGAGCATCTTGTTTTGATTTAAATACAGAGGTTTATTTTCAAGGAGAGTGTGCTAAGCTGTTCAACAACACCACTATTTTGTCTCCTTTTATCAAGGGTGATTCTTCACTCACACTTGAGCAATAAAATGCTAAGGTGAGTTGGTTTCCTCCTACTCTCAACATAACAAACGAACAAGTGATATTGCACAATGAAATCTTTTTTGCTAGGAGCTACAATGACTACGAATAGAAGAACAAACCGAGGATGGTTTGTAGCCAAGGAGAGAATAATGAGGACATCATTGGCTGGGATATGACCATGCTTATGCACTATAATAAACAATCCAAGGTGCATGAATTCTATATTAGATTTACATTTTATTTATTTGAACCATGTATGTTGCACCATGAAATGCGTTGCTATTCAATTACAAAAATACTTACATAGATCAAGCGACATATTGAGAGCACATCAAGGGAATAGAACATCACAGAAGTTGATTGGGGACCAAGTCAAGGCCATCTAAAGATAATATACAAGTTTGGGACGTTACTTTTGTGCCAAGAGAAGGTGGAGATAAAGTTTTACACATTTTGGACTTGGACTCGGACTGTAGGGACAACACCAGATTAAAAAAGCATAACTTTTACATGGAAGCTCCAATTTGGATGATATTGGACTTTTTGGAAATCTTGAGAAGTCCTCTTTCCAACCGATCCATTCATACCTCGAGATTCTATCTAAGGAGATCGTAATCATCAAAACAATGTGTGTTCCTTTTCCAGTCTGAACCGTTTAAGCCCACAGGCCTTGTAACCGAGTTGTATTCATCTAGGGCTCCCTTTGGCCGACCTCCACACATCCCTAGCCTTATAAATACCCCTTGGCCACCACTTTTAGATTGAGTTTTGTTTAGATCAAAGTTTAGCCTCGCTACTTTGCCGTATAATCTCGTGATCGTCTAGTTTGCCGGATACACGTTATAAAACTCCACCTTATTATCAATCTGAGTTGCTTGTTATCTTGTTCTTCGATTGCTTGCAAGAACAAATAACCTTGTGGTTGGGTTGATCATGATGGCTCAAGGACACAACAACCTCCGGAGTTGGTGTATCAATCGCTAAGGCGCAACACAAACACCTCGTATGATTGTAGTCGGATCGTCAACGTCATCTCCTTCTAATCGAATTTATCTTATCCTCTCATCGAAAGATCGGGACACCCTCACCCTCATCACATCGGAACTTCCGATTGATATCGGAACTCCTGATAGCAAAATTTCTCTTTGTATTAAATCGTATTCAATATCAGAACTTTTGATCTGGCATTGGAACTTCCGATCCGACAAACATCGAAACTTTTGATCTGACATCTGATCTTATGATTTTCTACGGATAGAAAATAAATCTAATCTGTTTTTCCACCATGTATCACCATACATGCGGGATCCATATCGAACACTACGCACGTAGGCTCTGTTACCATTATTGGGAAATGGGGAAGCTACGTTAGCCAGCAATTTCAAAAATTTCACCCCAAGCCCAAGAACCATGTGTGTGTGAGATCATAGATCGATACCTTATAACACAAGACGCGCTAGGTGCAATGGAAGAAGATGTTGGGGAAGTGTGTCCTCGCTGATCCTCACCTCACTCCGACCATTCCCCGACGATCCAATCGACGAAGACAATGTAGTTGTTCATGTGAAGAAATCCACAAGCGCCGCTATTGGAGCAACACCTCCACGGTATTCACACGTCTAGGGATGGGATCCTTCCCATGTCAGCGTGCTAGAACTACTCGTGAAAAATGGGATATTCCTCAATCTCAACTTTTGAGATCAAGAAAGGGAGGAGAAGAGTTCTTGGTGGCTAGGTCTAAACTATCAATTGTTTGTCTTCCAAGACATCCCCTCTGTAGCGCCCCGATTTATCGAAATCGGAACATTATTGAATTTCGTAAGAAAAACAATAATATAAGAGGTTCATCATGCGACAAACGTACATACGACAGTATTCATGGTACGCAGACCATATTTATTACAGCAGAGTTAAAAAAACAATAATAAAGATAATTAAAATGCATGACGAACGTCTTCTCCAAAATCTTTTCTCTTGACTGGGTCGCTACTCCAGACCGTCTTCATAGTAGGCATCCTCTGTGGGATTCAACGGGTATGAGTACAAAAAGTACTCAACAAGCCACCGCAAATGCAGGTAATAATGCAATGTAATTACAAAGGAAGGATAATTGGCTAAAAGTGCGGAAAAGTACATTTTCAGTTATTGCTGTTAATGTAGTCAAATTTTATCATGCGAAAAGTAAACATGAACAACAATAACATCATCTAACTCGAGAAGTACGTTTTACCTCCTCGCACAACAGTCCTTACATGTCAAACCAACATGCACATCCATATTCAAAATAATCTAATTGTGGGATGTCACGCGACCCGCCCTTGACCGTGGGCTCGGCTTTTCGAAAAGATTAATGACTCTGATCAGAGATGTACTACTGTACCCACAAGGCACGCACTCATCCCAAACGAGATGACCCATACCACGGGAACTCGTGCCAAAACCTCAGCATGAAATGCTCCAAGCGATAACCACCCGCTCTAGGTTTCGCCGGCGCGCCGGGCCGCATCCCGACTAACGTCGCACCCCCTTTTGCGCCACATTGGTACAAGCCACCCGCAGGTGCTGCTTGACCCATCTCCAAATGGCGGCCTCGGTTTGGAACACTCCATACCTTAGTTAGGACTTACCCATTAGACTTGTGGTTAGTACGGAAGTGTATTGCAATGGATCCCGCAGACCGGTCCTTATAGTGCCCCGGGTACTACCGACCAATGCCCTAGCTTGCACACGGAACCCACCATGCATACACTCTCAACCATAACTCTATCACCAATAGCATTCCAGGGATGAGAATAACGGGGATCATATAGTAGATTCCAATCGCTACGACTCATTTTTAATCCTATAGCCATCGTGTCGATACATTGGACACTAACTAATAATACTAATCATATGGTGACAATGAGTTTAGGCTAGATAGCATGGCTTGGGTTGCACAACAAGGTCGGGGGATCCTAAATAAATATATTGTAAAGGTTTCATTTGACTAATGCATGTATATCCTATGTGTTTTAGCAATAGTTTAGTAAAACATGGGTTCAACATGCTCAAAAATGTTGTTTGGTGACTTGCCTTGTTCAGCGAAAGGGGAGGGAGGAACTTCGAGAAAATATTCCGGTTCCTCGACGGCGTCGTGGTCTTCCCAATATAAATAAAATAAAATACAACATTCAATCAAATTATAACATCACACAATAAGCACATAGGTTTTAATTGGTTTAATTGAATGAAAACCAAGTTGTTAAGTTTCTGAAAATTATTTATAAATAATTTTAGAAGGAATTATAATGAAAGGTTGTCCTTTATAAAAAGGGGGTTTTAAATGTGAGTAGTCTCATTGTAAGTCTCCTAATAAATTTTAAAATGAAAGGTTCATGTACAAATTAGTGGTTTTCAGTATATGAACAGAAAGGAATAAATATAAACTTTACTGAAGTTTAAATATTTGAATTTACATTTTATCCTAAGGGCATTTGGATACCTTTTTAAATAAACATGAAAAAGTCTAAAGCAAACATACTGTTTTTATTGAACTAATGTGTAGAGAATAAAATTACAAAATTTCTGGAATTGAGATGATAATTTTTAGAGTTCAAATGTGACGGATATGAATTTTACAAGTTTAAAACAGTTTCTGGAATTTATTTTCAAATTTAAATCGCCTCGGGTCCACAGTGAGCCAGGCCCACGGTGAACCCGCGCACTGTGCGCGTGGTCCGGCCCAATCTGGACCGTTGGATCCAGATCCAACGTGCGAGGGCGAGGCGGGGGAGTTAAAGTGACGTGGATGGCCAGGATTAAAACATCGAACCGGTACGCGATGAACGGCTCAGATTAAACATGGGTTTTAAATAGAAACGAACGCGCGAGATTAAAACGTAACGTTTTGTTCTGATCCGACGGTGCATATTAAATCGCGCACGTGGGGTTATAGGCGTCGTCCGATCGGGATCGCACGGTCGAGATCAAATCCGACATGGCACGGGTACTCGACCCGTGCCGGTCGTCTTCCCCGACGACGGCGAGCGGGCCAGCGGCTACGACGAGCGACGGCGGTCGAAGCTAAGGCCTAAAACGGAAAGAGGACATTGTGGGGATCACGAGGGTACCATCGGAGGGACTTGGGGTCATCGGAGCAAGGCTGGCGACGAGCGGAGGCGGCGAAGGTGTTCGGCTCCTTGGCAGCGACGGTGATCCGGTGGGGTTCGTCGACGATGGAGTGATGGCCGGGGTCGGTGAGGTCCTTGCGGTTACAGCGGTGTGGTCGGCGAGGACGGAGGGGGACTCTGGTGACGGCGAGCAATGGCTGGAGTGCAGGCGGTGATGGAGAGTAAAAAGTCGAATTGGGGCACTCTGGTTCGTTTTCGTAGCGATAGGGCGTAGGGGTGCAATGCGGGCGACCAGGGGGTTTAAATAGGGTCGTCGGCGGGGGCAAAGGGGGCGTAATCGGGGGAGGCCGAGAGTAAAGCCTCTCTTCAACGCCGATGAGCTCCTGCCTTGCATGCGTGCGCTCGATCCGGGGGCGATGACGCGGTGGAATAATGGGGGAAACGGTCAGGAGAACGCGGGGGAATCAATTCCGATGAGTAATTAAGGAGAGGGGGCCGGTGAGAGCAAATCCGAGGTGGGGCTAGGGCTTCGGCCGGCGAGGGGGGATTCGGGGGCGGATCTCGCGGGGAAGACAGATCCGACAGGTGGGGGCCACTGTCCAGCGAGCACGGGCGCACGAGCGAGGCGGCTGACGGGTGGGGTCGGGCTCGGGCGCGAGAGGGGGCGGTTAGTGCCGACAGGTGGGGCCGGGGTGTCGGGCGCGCGCACGAGGGGAGAGGGGCTCACTGACGGGTGGGGTCGGGCTGTCAGTCCGAGGCGAGCGAGGGTAACGGGCTGGGCCAGCCGGGCGAGAGAGAAAGGGAGGGGAGGCCCATTATTGTTTTAAAAGGTTTTGTGATTTAAAATAATTTCATAAAATAGATTAAATCATTTGGGGTATCTCCGGGGTTGATAAAAATTTGCAAAAATTCTCAAAAATATATCTTGGCCTTGGGATCATACATAAAAATTTTCAGCTCCTGGTTTGGTCATTTCATCTAGGTTGTAGTTAAAAAGGGTAAAGGAGGGTATTGAAAGTATTTCCAAAATAATAAATTTTAGGAAAATGGGATTAAATAATATTTTTATTCCTTTGAAAAATTTGGGGTGTTACAAACCTATCCCCTTACAAAGAATCTCGTCCTCGAGATTGGAACGTTACTCGAATAGCTCGGGGTACTGGGCTTTCAGCTCGTCTTCTTTTTCCCATGTTGCTTCTTCGGCGGGGTGGTTGTCCCACTGAACCTTGCAGAAGCGAACTACACGGCTCCTAGTTACCCTTTCCTTGGTTTCCAAGATCTTGACGGGCTTCTCGATATAGGTCAAATCTTCTTGGACGTTGAGCTGTTGGAGATCGGCTTGCTCGGCGGGCGCGCGAAGACACTTCTTCAACTAAGAGACATGGAACACATCGTGAACTCCTGCCAATGATGGAGGCAACTCAAGTTGATATGCCACTTCTCCTCGCCGTCGGAGGATCTAAAAGGGTCCGACGTAACGAGGTGCTAGCTTGCCTTTCATGTTGAACCTTTGAGTGCCACGGAGGGGAGTGACTCGGAGATAGACATAATCGCCCTCCTCAAAGGTTAGGTCTCTTCGACGGTTATCGGCATAGCTCTTCTGTCGAGACTAGGCTATTTTCAATCGGTCCCTTATGATCTTGACCTTCTCTTCAGCTTCTCTTAGTATATCTGTCCCAAACAGTTGCGACTCTCCGGTCTGATCCCAGAGTAGAGGCGTTCTGCACTTACACCCATAGAGTGCCTCGAACGAGGACATTTGCAGGCTGGCTTGATAGCTGTTGTTGTAGGAGAACTCCGCATAGGGAAAGTTCTTGTCCCACATTCTGCCAATGTCTAGAGCGCAAGCTCTAAGCATATCTTCCAGTATCTGGTTGACCCTTTCGATTTGACCGTCGGTCTTTGGATGATAGGTGGTGCTAAAGTTCAGCCAGGTGCCGAGTTCCTCTTGAAGGTTCTTCCAAAACTTGGAGGTGAACTGACTCCCACGGTCAGACACGATCTTCTTAAGAACTCCGTGAAGGCACACAATCCGGGTCATATACAACTCGGCCAATTTGGTGACGGTGTAAGTTGTCTTGACGGGGATGAAGTGAGCCACCTTGGTGAGTCGGTCGACGATCACCCAGATAGAATCATGACCAGCTTGGGTCCTGGGCAGTCCCGTGATGAAGTCCATTCCTATCTCTTCCCACTTCCATTCGGGGACCTTGAGAGGTTGCAACAGTCCAGCAGGTCTTTGATGCTCTGCCTTGACTCGCCGGCATGTGTCGCACTTGGCCACATACTCAGCTATTTCTCTCTTCATGCTGACCCACCAATATTTTTCCTTCAGATCTTGATACATCTTTGTACTCCTGGGATGAATGGAGTATAGAGTATTGTGGGCTTCCTGAAGGATGAGGGTCTTCAACTCAGCCTTGTCGGGTACGCATATCCGGTTTCCGAACCAGATGGTACCATGCTCGTCCTCGGAAAATCTGGGGGCTTTACCCTTCCGCATGTTCTGCTGGATCTCCAGGATGTCCGGGTCTTCCTTCTGCTTTTCTCGGATCTGGTCTATCAAGATAGGCCTAGACTCCAAGGCAGCAAGGTACGCTCGGGTGGTGATCCCTAAATTCAGCCTTTCCATCTCCTTGTATAGCAAAGGGGCCTGGTCCTGAATCATGATGGCATTGCAGTACCCTTTTCGACTAAGGGCGTCTGCTACCACATTTGCCTTGCCTGGATAATAATGGATGCCCAAGTCGTAATCCTTGATGAGTTACAACCATCTCCTTTGCCTGAGGTTCAGTTCTGGTTGGGTGAATATATACTTGAGGCTCTTGTGGTTGGTGCAGACCTCGCACCGGTTTCCCACAAGGTAATGTCTCCATATCTTCAAGGCATGAACCATGGCTGCTAACTCCAGGTCATGGGTTGGGTAGTTCAGCTCATGCGGCCTCAGCTGTCGGGAGGCGTAGGATATCACCTTCCCATCTTGCATCAAGACGCATCCCAAACCTTGGCGAGAAGCATCGCAGTAGACGTGGAAGTCTTTCTAGATGTCTGGCAGGGTTAGGATTGGGGCTGACATGAGCTTCTTCTTGAGGGTTTGGAAGCTTTCTTCACAATCTGGGGTCCATTCAAACTTCACTTCCTTTTTAAGCAGTCTGGACATAGGCTTGGCGATCTTCGAAAAATTCTCGATGAACCGGCGATAGTATCCGGCCAATCCGAGAAAGCTCTGGATCTCAGTCATGGTCGTGGGTTGCAGCCAGTTGGTCACTGCTTCCACGGTGGTTGGGTCCACTGCTATTCCTCCGACAGATATAACATGACCGAGGAATTTCACCTCTGACGACCAAAACTCGCACTTGCTGTATTTGGCGTACAGTTGCTGCTCCCTTAGCTTTCTGAGGGTCAGACGGAGGTGGGTTTCATGTTCTTCCTTGGCTTGGAGTAAACGAGGATATCGTCGATGAATACCATGATGAACTTGTCCAAGAACTCCATGAATACATTATTCATCATGTTCATGAAAAAGGCAGGGGCATTCGTGAGTCCGAACGACATCACAGTATACTCGTAGAGTCCATAGCAGGAGGT
Organism: Zizania palustris; assembly: GCA_019279435.1. Taxonomy (NCBI): domain Eukaryota; kingdom Viridiplantae; phylum Streptophyta; class Magnoliopsida; order Poales; family Poaceae; genus Zizania; species Zizania palustris. Next base: position 24,731,338 of record JAAALK010000289.1, on the reverse strand, counting down.
GAAGGCCGTCTTGGGTATGTCCTCTTCTCTAATCCTCAATTGGTGATAACCTGACCTGAGGTCAATCTTGGAAAACATCGAGGATCCTTTCAGTTGATCGAACAGGTCGTCGATCCGAGGCAATGGGTACTTGTTCTTGATGGTTACATCGTTCAAGGCTCTATAGTCCACGCACATCTCTTGGTCTTGTCCTTTTTCATGGCAAAGATGACCGGTGCACCCCAGGGCGAGGTACTCGGTCGGATGTATCCTTTCTGCTCCAGGTCTTCGATGTTGCTCTTGACCTCGGCTAATTCATTGGCGGCCATCCGATATGGGCACTTGGAGATTGGAGTGGTCCCGGGGACGAGTTCGATTCTGAATTCGATGTCCCGCCTGGGAGGCATTCCTGGTAGGTCCTCAGGGAGATGTTCATAAACTCCTTGACGATGGGCACTTCTTCAAGAGCTAGAGAGTGAAGAGATGCTTCAGGGGGTTTGCGGCTGGTCATCCGAAAAGTGACGGCTTCGCCTTTGGGGTTGGTCACGGATACGGACTTGTTGGCACAGTCGATCACTCCCTTGTGCTTCATCAACCAATCCATACCTAGGATGAGGTCGAGTCCGGTACACTTAATGAGGACTGGCTCGGCCCGGAATAATACTCCTTGGATCTCTATCTTAACCTTAGGGTTGTATAAGTTGGCTAAGGTCTCATTGCCTGGAGTGGCAATCATCATGGGGACGGATAAAGGGAGTACTTCCAAGTTGTGGGTTTTCACAAAATCCTTCGAGATAAAAGAATGCGTTGCTCCAGAGTCAAACAAAATCATAGCCGGTATGGAATTTACGGTAAACGTACCGAGTATGACTTCGGGAGCCTCCTGAGCTTCCTCCACGGTGATGTGGTTGACGCGGGCACGAACCGCCTGGTTGGGTGCCGCGCTTTGTGGCTGCTTGGGGTGAGGACACTGGTGCGAATAGTGCCCTTCCTTCCGGTAGTTGAAGCAGATGACCGGCCTCCCTTGGCGATCCTTCAAGATCGGGGCCTTGGCGGCGGGCGTCAGCTGAGCGGCTGGAGCTGGTGGAGCGGGGCGGGGATGCCCAGCGTTGGATCCACTGGCGGCGTGGGGTGGCCTGAAGGCGGGCCGAGGATGGTAGGCGGGCGCTAGTGGCGGAGGGACGAAGCGGGGCCTCTGAGAGTTCAACTGATGATGCTTGAAGGTGATCATCTTCCTCTTCTTGAGGTCCAGCTTGTTCTGCTCAGTCTCCTGGATGAGCGCTTTATTGACTAGCCGTTGGAAGTCGGCGTAGTCGGTGGCGACGAGCTGGATGGATAGCTCATCCTTGAGTCCCCGGAGTAACTTAGCCTGGCGGAGGGCGTCGGTCTGCACTTCTTCTGGCGCGTAGCGAGCCAGACGGTTGAACTCATGGAGGTACTCCATGACAGTACGGCTGCCCTGGTGCAGGTCACGGAACTCCTGCTGTTTCACCGCGATGACGCCGGCGGGAACATGGGCGGTGCGAAAGGCGATGGTGAATTCCGCCCATGTCACCACGTGGTCCTCGGGCTAGGACTCACGGTAGTTGTCCAACCACTCTGCGGTGGGACCCTGAAGCTGATGAGTGGCGAAGGCCACTCGCTCCCGGTTGGTGCAAGAGAGGAGGTCCAACTTCTTCCCTATGGTGCGGAGCCAATCTCCGGCCTCCATGGGATTGGTGGTGCTAGAGAAGATGGGTGGGCGTACACACAGAAACTCTGAGAGTTGGGGAGTGGGCGCGGGTGCTGGTGCGCGAGGGGCAGGCTCCCCATTTTGCAGACGATCCAACTGAGCTTGTTGGTGCTGCATTTGAGTGAGGAGGGCGGTGATTAGTTGGTTCTAGTTCGCCATCATTTCCGCCAAGGTGGGATGGTTGGCGGATGGCGACCCAGTCTATCGTGGGCCCGTTGCACCCTAGTTGGGTACAACACCCTCGGGCGCGTCACGGCTTCCTCCTTCTCCTTTGTTGGAGCCGGTGTTCTGGTGGTCGGCCATCTTCTGAACACACGATGTTTTAAGGCAAAAAGATGATGAATTAACAATATAATTAAAAATAGCTCATAGGGCTCATGCATACATGTCAATCAAGTGGTAAAATTGTTCATTACAATCAAGCTTTTATTCCATCCACAACACAACTCGTTGTAGATAGCACCACATACAAAAATTATTTTATTCGAAAGCGATATCTAGTGTCTACTCACCACCGGAGGCGGTCTCTGTGCTCTGGGAACCACGAGTACGCGACTCCTGAGGGACGGTGGGCTCGAGAAAATTCTCTATGATCGGGTCGGAGACGAGGCCGGGGCGTGGTGCAGGGATGCTGGTGGTGGACGGTCCAGCGGTGGAGGGATGTGGCAGGATCCTCTTGGGGCGAGGGGTGGGCTCACGAATGGGCTTCCTCTTCCTCGGGAGGAGGGAACCATCTCCGCGATGTCCTTCTGCAGCTGCATGATCTTCCGCTGCAGTTCGTCATTTTGTTGGATCAAGTTCTTCGTCTCCTCACGAAGAAACTCAACCGCCTCATGGTGCTCGTCGGCGTCGAGCACCGCCTCAGTATGGAGGTCGTCCATGGCCTGAAGAAGACGCGACTGTCGGGCCATGACCGGATCACGAACGGAGTGAACTCCGATGTAGATACTACGGTGGGCGCCGGGAGTGCGCTTCGGCACAAGTCAAAAAGACGAGTTTTGAATATAATCATCATAGATCATCCTCAACTCCATAAGGGCCTATAGGGCAACTCGTTGGCACGCGACGTCGAAAGTTGGGCCCCCAAGTGCGGTGGTGTAGGGTGGCAGGTGCTCCCCAGAGCCGTGGACGGTGAGGGAGACGTCGCAAGGTCCGGCGAACTCCTCCATGTATACTCCTTGGAATTCAGGTTCGAAGAGGAACCCGAGGAAGGTGAGCATCATGCGGAGCTCCCTGACGAAGCCCTCAAAGTGGCGGCAGTAGCTGTGGACTTGGTAGACAGGCATCTACAAAAACAACAAGTTGAAGGAAAGTGAGGAGAGGAACAAAGTTTGTAAAGTAGGTTTTCGAGAAATAATTTTCTGCAGCTATTAGCTAGGCGGGTCTGTTTGGCTTCCTACAGTCAAGTAAGCTATGATACCATCCTGTAGCACCCCGATTTATCGAAATCAGAACATTATTGAATTTCTTAAGAAAAACAATAATACAAGAGGTTCATCATGCGACTAACGTACATACGACAGTATTCATGGTACGCAGACCATATTTATTACAGCAGAGTTAAAAAAACAATAATAAAGATAATTAAAATGCATGACGAATGTCTTCTCCAAGATCTTTTCTCTTGACTGGGTCGCTACTCCAGACCGTCTTCATAGTAGGCATCCTCTGTGGGATTCAACGGGTATGAGTACAAAAAGTACTCAACAAGCCACCGCAAATGCAGGTAATAATGCAAGGTAATTACAAAGGAAGGATAATTGGCTAAAAGTGCGGAAAAGTACATTTTCAGTTATTGCAGTTAATGTAGTCAAATTTTATCATGCGAAAAGTAAACATGAACAACAATAACATCATCTAACTCGAGGAGTACGTTTTACCTCCTCGCACAACAGTCCTTACATGTCAAACCAACATGCACATCCATATTCAAAATAATCTAACTGTGGGATGTCACGCAACCCACCCTTGACCGTGGGCTCGGCTTTTTGAAAAGATTAATGACTCTGATCAGAGATGTACTACTGTACCCACAAGGCACGCACTCATCCCAAATGAGATGACCCATACCACGGGAACTCATGCCAAAACCTCAGCATGAAATGCTCCAAGCGATAACCACCCGCTCTAGGTTTCGCCGGCGCGCCGGGCCGCATCCCGACTAACGTCGCACCCCCTTTTGCACCACATTGGTACAAGCCACCCGCAGGTGCTGCTTGACCCATCTACAAATGGCGGCCTCGGTTTGGAACACTTCATACCTTAGTTAGGACTTACCCATTAGACTTGTGGTTAGTACGGAAGTGTATTGCAACGGATCCCGTAGACCGGTCCTTATAGTGCCCCGGGTGCTACCGACCAATGCCCTAGCTTGCACCCGGAACCCACCATGCATACACTCTCAACCATAACTCTATCACCAATAGCAGTCCAGGGATGAGAATAACGGGGATCATATAGTAGATTCCAATCGCTACGAGTCATTTTTAATCCTATAGCCATCGTGACGATACATTGGACACTAGCTAATAATACTAATCATATGGTGACAAGGAGTTTAGGCTAGATAGCATGGCTTGGGTTGCACAACAAGGTCGGGGGATCCTAAATAAATATATTGTAAAGGTTTCATTTGACTAATGCATGTATATCCTATGTGTTTTAGCAATAGTTTAGTAAAACATGGGTTCAACATGCTCAAAAATGTTGTTTGCTGACTTGCCTTGTTCAGCGAAAGGGGAGGGAGGAACTTCGGGAAAATATTCCAGTTCCTCGACGGCGTCGTAGTCTTCCCAATATAAATAAAATAAAATACAACATTCAATCAAATTATAACATCACACAATAAGCACAGAGGTTTTAATTGGTTTAATTGAATGAAAACCAAGTTGTTAAGTTTCTGAAAATTATTTTATAAATAATTTTAGAAGGAATTATAATGAAAGGTTGTCCTTTATAAAAAGGGGGTTTTAAATGTGAGTAGTCTCATTGTAAGTCTCCTAATAAATTTTAAAATGAAAGGTTCATGTACAAATTAGTGGTTTTCAGTATATGAACAGAAAGGAATAAATATAAACTTTACTGAAGTTTAAATATTTGAATTTACATTTTATCCTAAGGGCATTTGGATACCTTTTTAAATAAACATGAAAAAGTCTAAAGCAAACATACTGTTTTTATTGAACTAATGTGTAGAGAACAAAATTACAAAATTTCTGGAATTGAAATGATAATTTTTAGAGTTCAAATGCGCCGGATATGAATTTTACAAGTTTAAAACAGTTTCTGGAATTTATTTTCAAATTTAAATCGCCTCGGGTCCACGGTGAGCCAGGCCCACGGTGAACCTGCGCACTGTGCGCGTGGTCCGGCCCAATCTGGACCGTTGGATCCAAATCCAACATGCGAGGGCGAGGCGGGGGAGTTAAAGTGACGTGGACGGCCATGATTAAAACATCGAACCGGTACGCGATGAATGGCTCAGATTAAACATGGGTTTTAAATAGAAACGAACGCGTGAGATTAAAACGTAACGTTTCGTTCAGATCCGACGGTGCGGATTAAATCGCGCATGTGGGGTTACAGGCGTCGTCCGATCGCGATCGCACGGTCGGGATCAAATCCGACACGGCACGGGTACTCGACCCGTGTCGGTCGTCTTCCCCAACGATGGCGAGCGGGCCAGTGGCCACGGCTAGCGACGACGGTCGAAGCTAAGGCCTAAAACGGAAAGAGGACATTGCGGGGATCACGAGGGTACCGTCGGAGGGACTTGGGGTCATCGGAGCAAGGCCGGCGATGAGCGGAGGCGGCGAAGGTGTTCGGGTCCTTGGCGGCGATGGCGATCCGGCGGGGTTCATCGACGACGGAGTGATGGCCGGGGTCGGTGAGGTCCTTGCGGTTACAGCGGTGTGGTCGGCGAGGATGGAGGGGGACTCTGGCGACGAGGAGCGACAGCTGGAGTGCGGGCGGCGGTGGAGTGTAAAAAGTCGAATTGGGGCGCTCTGGTTCATTTTCGCAGCGATAGGGCGTAGGGGTGCAATGCGGACGACCAGGGGGTTTAAATAGGGTCGTCGGTGGGGGCAGAGGGGGCGTAATCGGGGGAGGCCGAGAGTAAAGCCTCTCTTCAACGCCGGTGAGCTCCTGCCTTGCATGCGTGCGCTCGATCTAGGGGCGATGACGCGGTGGAATAATGAGGGAAACGGTCGGGAGAACGCGGGGGAATCAATGCCGATGAGTAATTAAGGAGAGGGGGCCGGCGAGAGCGAATCCGAGGTGGGGCTAGGGCTTCGGTCGGCGAGGGGGGGCGCACGAGTGAGGCGGCTGATGGGTGGGGTCGGGCTCGGGCGTGAGAGGGGGCGGTTAGCGCCGACAGGTGGGGCCGGGGTGTCGGGCGCGCGCGCGAGGGGAGAGGGGCTCACTGACGGGTGGGGTCAGGCTGTCAATCCGAGGCGGGCGAGGGTAACGGGCTGGGCTGGCCGGGAGAGAGAGAAAGGGAGGGGAGGCCCATTATTGTTTTAAAAGGTTTTCTGATTTAAAATAATTGCAGAAAATAGATTAAATCATTTGGGGTATCTCCAGGGTTGATAAAATTTGTAAAATTCTCAAAAATATATCTTGGCCTTGGGATCATACATAAAAATTTTCAGCTCCTGGTTTGGCCATTTCATCTAGGTTGTAGTTAAAAAGGTAAAGGAGGGTATTGAAAGTATTTCCAAAATAATAAATTTCAGGAAAATGGGATTAAATAATATTTTTATTCCTTTGAAAAATTTGGGGTGTTACACCCTCCTCTCTTTATATAGAGGTGAGAGCTTCAGGTGTATAACAATTTGAAACCAACAAATTAGTTTCAACCAATAAATTAGTTTCAACTAACAAATTAGTTTCAACCAACTCGAGACCGAACAAATCCAATCTGTTATGCCCACATTGGAACTTCCGATCCAATATCGGAACTGTTGGCGCAAAAGTTTGCACCAACAGGTTCTCTGAGATCAAGAATGAACAAACAGAGAGTTTGTGCTTTAGAACTGCCTCAAGCCTCCCAGTTGGATAATAGCTTGAGCAGTTCGAATATGTGTGTTGAATAACTTGTTTTCGGTCCTCTCTTACAGGGTATAGAGGGGGGTATTTATAGGTAAAAATGTATAAGGAAAAGACCTAACTACCCCCAGCTTACAACCGACATAGTGGAAACTATTCGGCGCCAGGAACAAGGTTATAAAAGGTAAAGAGCTTATAAGGTAGATGGATAAGCCAAACGTCTTATCAATATTGTCACTCAGCTTCGGAGCTTTTATCTTCCGTTCGGAGGGTTCATCAGGGCTTCGCATTGGTGCACCCTTCGGCTTGACTCTTCTGCCTTCGAACAAGCACCCACCAGCTTCGGAGCTCTTTGGAGCCTTCGAGTCATTAATCTCTAAGTCCTGAAAATGAAGTAATTTCCCCCAACAGTAGCCCCTCGAATACGCCTCTCTGTAGTTAACCTGTTTAGCAGGAAGGCAGTATACGGAAGGAATATTTTCATATTTTGATACTTAGAGGGAATTCAGACATATTACAGTTCTGTAGAGGACTTTAGATTTACAGCGTTCGGACCCCTCCTCCGAGCTCCATACGCAATGGGAACGCGTTGCAGGAAAGAGAACTGCTTCAGAGCGCAAATGTCGTGAAGAACCGTCTGATTATAGCCGTTATGGCGCAAGTAACCGTTACGCTCTGTAAAAAGGTAACGGTCGATTTTTACAGTGGTTGCTCGCCGTTCCATTTACTGGACCCACCAGTCAGTGACAGAAGACGAACCTGCAGTGTGAATGAAATCGAAGAGTAGCAACCGACGAATGATTATAAAAGGAAGGACAGGGATTACCAACAACTTTTTACTGCTTCCAGCACTTGCGATTCACTTTCCCCAATCTTTCGATCTCTTGAGCACCTGAGTGAATGGCGAGAACTAGCCACACCGCTCTGGCCTCAGCAAGCACTCTCGCGCAGAGGCAAGCGTGGGCCGCTTCGGCCACAGCGGCAACGGCGGGGACTTCAGGCAGCGCCTGGCCCAAAGATCCTCGGGGGCTCCGTCCGCCTTCCAAAAAGAAAGTCCCCCAAAGCTTCCTTATTGGCCAATCTGCAAGCACCGCCGAGTCCATTGAAGAAGCTATGGAAGGGAAATTGGGCACCGGATTGAGGACTCGGGTCCCTGGATCAGAATCAACTCCAAGGCCACGGAGCGGAGAGGTGGTAGTCTTCGAGGCATTCTTCGAAGCAGGCTTGGGGCTTCCAGCCATAGACTTCTTGACGGAGGTACTGGACTTGTTCCACATCACTTTACCTCAACTGTCTCCCAACGCCGTAGCCCGCTTGGCTGTCTTTGAATGGGCACTCCAAGCTGAAGGGTGCGAAGGACACTCAGAGGTCTTCACCGCGACCCACGAAGCCATCTGCCAGCCGAAGCCGCAGGATGGCCCAGGGGATTCTAAGGTGACAATAGCCTTCGGCAGCGTCAACTTCCAGCTACGAAGGGAGCACGCTCTTCACTTCCCTGCGAAGGCCATCAACGACAGATGGTACACCAACTGGATTCTTCGGTTGTTTTACGCCGAAGTCGAAGAGGACTCCCCCCTCGCAGGTCCTCTCCAGGAGATTTGGTTTCGGAAGGAGGCGGAGATCTCCCCGAACCCTAGCCTGCTCTCCACGAGGCTAGGGCTGTTGACTTCGGTGGCTCGCCGCATGAGCATGTGTGACCTGGCCGAAGAGTTTATTGCCCTTTGGATCCCTCCCCTCGGAGCTAACTGGTCGATCGTGTTTCAAGAGGCCTCGGAGGGAGATCTCCGAACCCTAGGTAAGCCTTCATTTCCTGCAATGTTGTATTAGATGAAGGAAACAATTATACTTATGATACCATACCCTTTTCTTACAGCGGCTCCTTTGGCGTTGGCTCCGGAGGACATAGCTCGAGCCACCGAACGAGTTCTCGGAGCCCCTTCGGCGGCTGAAAAACAACGGAGGCTAGAGCTGGTGGGAAGCTGGGAGCGTTCCAACAGAGTGTGGGAAGCTCTCGGGATGGAGCCCCCTCCCCTTCCCGACTTTAACTCTACCGGAGCCGCCGCCAGAAAACGGAATGTCGCTGCTGAGCCGCCCAAGAAAGCCAGCAAGCAGCAGTCTAAGAAGAAGAAAACCACGAAGCTCCCTCCGCAGCTGGCCCCGACTTCATCGGCCTCGCCGCCGGACGCTCAGAGCTCAGCCTCCGAGGAGTTGGAGGACTCAGACGCCCATACAGCGTCGGCCTTCGAGAACTACCTCCTGGCTGATGACGAAGACCTAGGGGAGGTCCCCCTGGAACTTCTGTTGGGGAGGAAACAGAAGTCCCGCCGGTTCCTCCCGCGCCCGTCGTTGTACACTTGGAGTCGGGCTCTGCCACTCCCAACTCGCCCACACTCAGGGTGGTTACGGTGGAAGTCATGGTTCCGGCAGGAACTGCGGAGGGGAGGGCCTCGGGAGATGACTTCGCTAACATCCTCCGGTTGTACGAAGTCCTGGAGGATCCGGCGATCCTGCCCCACGAGGCCTCCGAAGGTACTCCTCGAAGCTCCTGCTTTGGCTAATACCTGCAACTTTTCTTTGTAATATGCTTACTAATTTTGCTAACAAAATAGGTACCTCTAAGGACGTCGATGCTCCGGCGGTGCCTGAAGTCCCATCTCCTTCAGGGGTCGCGGCCCAGGTGGACCCCCCTGCTCCTTCGGATGCTCCATGCTTGGCAGCGGAGAATGCACCCGTCGGAGTGGATTTGGCTACGGAGGCTGCTCCTGTGGTGGTAGCTCCGACAGTTGAGGTTGCCTCTGCTGCCGCGGTTCTGGTCGAAGGGGTAGTCGCCGACGACCAAGGTACTCCTACTTCATCCACCACGCCTTCCTTCGTGCCGGGGAGAGGCAAGAGCCTATCTAGCCTCGGCCTTCCTCCTGTCTTCACGACACCCTCCGTCGGTAATTCGGAGGATGAGGCCACGGCAGACGACCGCCAAGCCTTATCTTGGCTTCCTCTGCTGGCTCCGTTCTTGTATAAGCGGGAAGGCCTCCGAAGGCTCATGGAGCCCCTGGCAGAGAAGAGCCAGGATATCGCCAACTCGGACTTGGTCTCTATTTTGAGCGAGGCTGCGGCTCCGACGCTCAACACAGCCCTTGAAAGGGCTGCCCTTCAGGTATGAAAAAACACCATAGCTACTTCGAATTAGTGATCATAAATACTTCGGTACTTACTTGTTCTTCTTTTGCAGCAATTTGTCCTTGCTAGAGCGGCAGCGACTTCCAATGAGGTCGAGATTAACTGACTCAAAAGGAAGGTTACCACCCTCCAGACCGCCCTTAGCAACTCCAACGAGAGATCCATCAAGTTGGAGGAAGAAACCCTAGTGGAACGGAGGGATAGGGCAGCGGCCGACGAAGCTCTTCGGACGGCAAGACAAGACAATGACGCGCTCCGCTCCTCAGCCCAAGAGGTCGAAGCTGAGCACGTCGTCCTTCGGGCGGAGGTCGAAAGGCTCCGTCAAGCGGCGGGCGCTTCGAGTGCTCAGTTGGTGGAGCTCCAAGGAGCTCTTAACCAGGCAATGGCCCAGAAGAGATCCTTAATACTCCAGGTGGCCGAGGTATCTGCAACCGCTGCAGGGCTGGAAGCAGCGGAGAAGAGGAACGCTAGTATGGCGGAACGTACCTTGGAAGCCCTTCAGGGTACCTTGGAGTACTTCGGCACTATGTGCCCCTCGTCTTCTGCTGCGACCCACGAACCCCTCGACCGGAAGCTGAAAAGGATCCAAGTGGCTTCGTTGTTGATGATGAACTCCGGCGTCCGGTACGGGGAGATCTCCGGGCAGTGCGCTGGCATCGGGGTTCTTCGCCACCTCGAGTCTCTTCATATCCCCCTCGGCTCAGTCGGGGGTTCAACCCCTGGAAGCTTTGCCTCTGACGACTTGCTGCGCCCATCTTCGGATGTGGCCTTGGCCTGGGAAGCCTTCCGACCAACTTGGAAGATGGACCAAAAGGTTGCGGCCAAGGCTTGGATTGACGAGGCCCGCCGGCAGAAGCAGGCGCAAACAAGGCCACCACTTCCTGCCTCGCCAACTCCGGTCATTCTTGCTCCACCCTCTGACCCGCAGGTCTAGCTTTCTATGGTTATTATGTACACGAAGGCCTGTAAAGCCTCTTTTATTAATGGAAAAGCTATAAACAAGAAGCCTGTTTTCGGTGTTCTGCTCTTTTTAGGTTTTGTCGTGCCCTTCGAGCCCTGACCTCGAAATACTGGAAATTACCGACGAGCTCCGAAAGGAGTGGGCAAGCCTCGAGAGCTTAAGGCCCTACCGCCACTCTCGCTTCTCTGTTCCTCCCGGAGACAGAGGGGAGATAACCCTTGAAATTTCTCAAGAGGTCTTAGCTTATATTAAAGAAGAGGAGAAGGAGAAGGCATCCTCGTCTTCTGAACATATGAACTGGTCCGACTCGGAGTACCAGACTGAAGATCCTGCAGAGGCTAGCTCCGAAAGGCTCTTGACGTGGGCCGAGCTTCAAGAAGAGCGAAAGAAACTACGAGCCTCTAAGAAGAAGAGAAGCGTTCGAACGAAGAGGACCAAACCGACAGCTTCGAGCTCCGACGGACAGAGTAGCCAGAGGGGTAGCTCCAAATGCCGACAGGGTCTTCGATTTTTCCTAGGCTTGGACCAAAACTTTTCTTGATGTAAAAGTATGATGACTTAATGTGAAAAGCTCCGAAAGTATCTTGCGTGGTTCCTATCCTCCTACCCCTCCTTGTGGGTGGTGGATCCTTTATTTTGGAAAAGGGTTCGCCAGGCACAATGATGTGCCGAACGACCAGATGCTTCGTATTGCACTCCTCGAAACAATTTGTATTATTATTTATATATATTTTTTTTTGTTTGAAGTGCTTAGACTCTTATATGGATCTTACGACGTCGAAGCTTGAAATCCATAGAGTGGCCACCTTCGGCTCTTTTATAGATACTTCGTACCCAGAGGCCGAAAATCTATTTCTTTTTAAAGTCCTTAGACTCTTCTTCGGATCCTAACAAGCCGGAGCCTAGAATCCGTAGGGTGGCCACCTTCGGCTCTTTTACAGATACTTCATACCCGGAGGCCGAAAGTCTGTTTCTTTTTAAAGTCCTTAGACTCTTCTACGGATCCTAACAAGCCAGAGCCTAGAATTCGTAGGGTGGCCACCTTCGGCTCTTTTATAGATACTTCGTACCCGGAGGCCGAAAATCTGTTTCTTTTTAAAGTCCTTAGACTCTTCTACGGATCCTAACAAGCCGGAGCCTGGAATCTGTAGGGTGGCCACCTTCGGCTCTTTTACAGATACTTCGTGGGAGGCCGAAAATCTGTTTCCTTTTAAAGTCCTTAGACTCTTCTATGGATCCTAACAAGCTGGAGCCTGGAATCCGTAGGGTGGCAGCGGAGCCCCTGAACCGAGGGTTCACACGCAGCTGCCTGGGTCTTGGGAAAAATGCGTGACTCTGCAAGCATCTTCGTCCTCCTGATGCGTCCATCAGGAGTAAGGGATATTCGAAGAGCAAACAAAATTCGACCCTTCTCTTTATTTCATAGAAAGGAAATTTTTACAAGCGATTACAAGGAGCCCCTAAGCGTAATAACGCTTAAGGTGCTCCGCATGCCACGCATGCTTCAACTCTTCCCCTTCTAAATTAGCTAATTTAAATGATCCGGGGCGCCCTGAGCGTAAGATAACATATGGTCCTTCCCATTTGTTTCCTAGCTTACCCGGGGCTATTACACTTCACAACACTAGATGACCAGGCTTAAGTTCATTTAGCTTTATCTTCAGGTCATACCATGTCTTTGTTTGGCTTTGGTACTTGGTCAGGTTGGCGACAGCTCGAAGCCTTGTCTCTTCTGATAAGTCTAGCGAAGCGCTCCTTTCGTCTTCATCTCTGGGTTGAACTACACGGAGGGATCCTCCTCTGAGCTCCGTGGGAGTCATGGCCTCATCTCCGAATAGCAGTCTAAATGGGGTAAAACCTGTGGACCTAGTTTGAGTGGTTCGAATGGACCACAAGATTTTAGGGAGCTCTTCGACCCACAGCCCCTTGGCTAGGCCAACGATTCGCCGATTTAGCCCGGAGAGAATGTTCCCATTGGCTCGCTCAACAGCTCCATTGGATTGTGGATGGCGTACCGCAGCGAAGCACAACTTAATGCCCAGATCTTCGCAAAATGCTTGGAAAGTGTCAGCTTCGAACTGGGTTCCATTATCCACCGTCACTTCCCTTGGCACTCCGAACCTGCATATAATGTTCTGCCAGAAAAATTTTTGGACATTCCTCGAGGTGATAGCGGTCAATGGCTCTGCTTCAACCCACTTTGAAAAATATTCAATTGCTACTACTGCAAACTTCTAGCCACCTTTTGCCATTGGGAAAGGGCCTATTAGGTCCATGGCCCATCGAGCCATTGGCCATATTGGGGCGATGACTTGAAGCTGGACTAGCGGACGGTGGCTTCGTCTGCCCATCCACTGGCAGCCTTGGCATGTTCGAACAAGCTCCTCCGCATCTCTCACTATTGTTGGCCAGTAAAGTCCTTGCCGAAGTGTTTTGCCAGCTAGCGCATGAGGGGCTAGGTGACTTCCACACAACCCTTCGTGAATGTATCGAAGTATGTCTTGACCCTCGGGCTGGGAGATGCATCGAAGTAGAGGTGAACACACGCCAGCTTTGTATAATACTCCGTTGACAAGCTTGTAATTTTGGGCTCTTGCCTGCAATCTTCGGGTTTCTGGACCTTCTGAAGGATCTATGCCACTTTGCAATGTGTTCATAATCGGAGCCCACCAATCTGCGACTGAAATGCACAGTACTTCCGAAGAGGGTAACTGAACAACTGCGGGCTGCCCTAGCTCTTCGTAGAAAGCACCCTCCGGGAGTTCCACCGCTCCCGCTGCAGCTTTTGCGAGATTATCTGCGAGTTGATTCTCTGCTCGAGGGATACTCCGAACTGTAAATCCTCGGAATGCTGCTTCAGCCTTGCGGATTTCTTCAAGGTATTGTGCTAGATGTGGATTCTTTGCTTGAAAGCTTTTATCAACATGCCCTACGACGACTTGGGAATCTGTCTTAATCATTATCCTTGCAGCTCCAAGTGCTTTAGTTTTCCGGAGGCCCAGCAGGATTCCTTCGTATTCTGCGATGTTGTTGGTGGTTCTGAAGTTGAGCCTCGCAGAATACATGGCCTTCTGTCCTGATGGTGATATGATGACGGCCCCTGCTCCGGCACCGGATGCTTGATAAGCTCCATCAGAAAATATTGTCCATAAACCTTCGGAGGGTTCTTCCGGGGCCCAGATAGCAGATGGAGTCCACTCTGCTACGAAATCGGCTATAATTTGGGATTTAATAGCTGTTCTCGCCGTGAAGGAGATTCCGAAGGGTGCTAGCTCGATCGTCCATTTTCCAATCCTGCCCGTCGAGTCTTTGTTTCGGAGCATATCTCCAAGAGGATACGATGTAGGGACAATCAGGTTATGCGCCAAGAAATAATGCCTTAGCTTTCGCGAGGCCATTACTAGGGCATAAGCAAATTTCTCGATCTCGGAGTATCTAATTTTAGCTCCGAACAAAGCCTCTGACACAAAATAAACTGGGTTCTGCACCAGCTTCCCATTGAGTTCAACTTCCCGGACTAATACTGCACTTACTGCGGAGCCTGTTGCTGTAAGATATAGGAGAAGTGTCTCTTCTGGAAGGGGTACAGTAAGTGTTGATAACCTTCCGAGGTATGCCTTTATATCATCGAAGCTCTTCTGGCACTCCGGTGTCCAACTGAAGCTTTCGGAACCCTTTAATGCTTTGAAAATTGGGAGGCTTCGCTCTGCTGACCTGGCCAGGAACCTGCTAAGGGCTGCAAGCCTTCCTGCTAACTTCTGCACTTGCTTCACATTCTCCGGTGGAGCCATTCTTTGCAATGCGCTTATCTGCGTGGGGCTAGCTTCGATTCCTCTGCTCGAAACTAAGTACCCTAGCAGCTTCCCTGCTTGTGCTCCGAATATACATTTTTCAGGGTTGAGGCGTACTCCACATGCTCGGAGGCTCTCAAATGTTTCAGCTAGGTCTAGGCTATGCTGGTGCTTTTGAGCACTTTTTATTACAATATCATCCATATAGGCTTCGACATTTCGGCCTATTTGATGACCTAGAGCCTTAGCTATTAAACGTGAAAAGGTGGCTTCGGCATTCCGCAAGCCAAACGACATTCTTACATAACAAAATACTCCGGAAGGAGTTATAAAGCTTGTCTTGGCTTCGTCTTCTCTTTTCAGCCATACTTGATGATACCCGGAATAAGCGTCGAGGAAACTTAGCAGTTCAGAACTAGCTGTGGAATCTACCAGCTGATCTATTCAGGGCATTGGGTAGGGGTCTCGCGGGCATGCTTTATTTAATGAAGTAAAGTCAATACACATGCGCCATTTGTTCGAGTCCTTCTTCCTTACAAAAACAGGGTTAGCCAACCACTCGGTATGGGCTACTTCCCTGATGATGCCAGCTTTTAATAATTTTTCTACTTCGGCTTTGGCGAGGCTTGCTCTTTCTGCTGACAGCTTGCGGAGCCCCTGGCGTACTGGCCTGGCCTTCGGGTTGATGAGCAGGCTATGCTCGATGATGCTTCGATCGACCCCGGTGATGTATTCGTCGGTCCAAGCAAAGACATCCAGATTTCGCTTGACGACTTCTTCCAATGAGGCTGCTATCTCCGGGGATAGCCCTTTGCCGAACTGCACTGGATACTCTTTGCCATCTTTTGAAATTATTCTTGACTCAACATCACCTTCTGGGCTTGGCTTGAGAGAGGGCCCCTTCGAAGGGTTCGAGGCCTCTAGCACCTCTTCGGTGCTTTTCGCCACGTTGTGCACTTGCCGGGGATCCAATGGCTGTCCATGGCCATACTCTGTCCTCCGGGCTACAGCTTGATCTCCTGAAATAGTAAGCACTCCACCTTGCTTGGGCATTTGAGACAAAGGTAATTGTGGTGTGCTATAGCCCCAAACTGATTCAACATCCCTCAGCCGAAGATTGCATTGTAAGCATATGGAGCGTCGACAACGTCGAAGATCACCTCTTCTATCCTGGCTAAAGGCCCCTCTCCGAAGGCAACCTCGAGGCCTATCTGGCTGAGGGCATCGAGAGGCGGTCCTGAGAACCCTTGAAGTGGCGGCATCGCTGGCAGTAAACGAGATGGGCATATGGGACCATTCTGGCATCCCTTCAGCGGAACTCGAGGTCCCAATGTGCCCGACCTCACGGACGTACTCACGCCGCTGCCTTTTGGACATGTTCCCGAGGGTCCCCCCTCCGGAGATGGGCAGGACCACCCGCTTGCCGCGGTCTTGTGGGTCTTCCTGCTTCGGTGGTGGCATAACGTTGGCCACCGGAAGCCTCATGAGTGCCTCAGGGACACCGGCTCGGGCCACGACCTGCACAGGCTCCGATCGTGCCGCTGGGGGGCTCGCTCCGGAGCAACCCGTGCGGTACTTCGCCCAAGGTAGTCGCCCCGAAGGGCCAATACTGCCTTGCAATCCTTCGTGTCATGGCTCCTATTGTCGCCATGCACGCAACAGAAAAAACTCTGGCGTCTGCCAGGTGCCCTTTCTTGAGGCTTCGGCGGCCCGGTCTTGAAATTCTGCGCTTGTTGAAAATGGGCAGGTGCCTTCGGAACAGAAGGTGCAATGTTTAGTACCTCCGAATGAAAATGCTTCTTCCCCCGCTTGTGCTCGTTGAAGTGGTTGTCTTGAGGAGGTTGCAGAGGAGCCATGGCTTCGGGCTCCCTCTTGACTTCTCGGAGGGTGGGCGATGGCGCTTCAGCTCGTCGAAGACAACCTTCCTCCGCTTGGCGTACTGCTCAAAGTAAGCCATCAACTGCGCCACAGATGTTACTGGCTTCCGGTGGAGTTTGCTGAGGAGGTCAGGGTTCAACACTCCTTCACGGGCGGCGTCGACAACCGAGGAGGTGGACAGGCCCTTAATCTGCGATTTGGTGTGGGCGAAGCGCGTGAAGTACTCCCGAAGTATTTCTCCCGCCCGCTGTTTTACCTGGAACAAACTTCCTGTGGACATCGGGGCCACGAAGGTTCCCTGAAAGTTACTTACAAACTTCTTCTTTAGCTGCTCCCAGGAGCTGATCGACCCTGGCTTCAGGGACCAGAACCATCGGAGTTCCACGCCTTCGAGAGCGAGGGGGAAACATTTCGCCATGGTGCTTCGCACTCCTCCACTTGCTTCTATCGCCAGTGCATACGATCGGGCGAACTCTCCAGGGTCTGACCCACCGGAGTATTTGTGTAACTTCGAAGCTTTGAACCTTGGATCGAAGGGCACCCTTTGTAAGTCTGAATGCAGCGGAGACTCATCATCGAAGGAAGCGTTTTCGGCCTCCTCTAGGATTTGGATTGCTTCTGGGGGATTGTAAACACCACCGTGTTGAGGTCCTTCTGGAGTCCCGGTGGAGGCTTGGGTGCGGAGGCGATCGGCGGCCTCCTGCCTCCACCTGGCCACTTCTTCCTGGAGCCTTGCTAGTTGAGTAGCTTCGGTTCCAGGAAGGTCTTCGCCTTCGTCGGAGGGTACATCCGGGTCCTGGGAGCTGACGTAATCAGTCCGAAGCACCGTAGGAGGAGCTCGAGGTCCCCTAGGGACCCGACGCCCTGCTGCTTCTGTGGGAATTGTTGGAGCAGTTGAGGGTCCGGCTCCAGCGGTCCGAAGGGACCTTCGGAGAGGACCCGAAGCTTGGCTTCGCTTCGGAGGCATAGCTAGCTACGAAGAGGTCTAGAGATGGAGGACTTCGAACGACTCGGGAAGTCGAGTGAAGGCCTTCGGGCTGCACTAAGAAGCCCCTAACCGAAGGGTGCGCGGAATCTTGAGACTCCGAGGCTCCCTCCGTAAGTGCTCTTCGAAGTGCAGTCAGCAGCAGAGAACAAGCTTCTAGAACTTGGATCCCCATGGACGGCGCCAACTGTTGGCGCAAAAGTTTGCACCAACAGGTTCTCTGAGATCAAGAACGAACAAACAGAGAGTTTGTGCTTTAGAACTGCCTCAAGCCTCCGAGTTGGATAATAGCTTGAGCAGTTCGAATATGTGTGTTGAATAACTTGTTTTCGGTCCTCTCTTACAGGGTATAGAGGGGGGTATTTATAGGTAAAAATGTATAAGGAAAAGACCTAACTACCCCCAGCTTACAACCGACATAGTGGAAACTATTCGGCGCTAGGAACAAGGTTATAAAAGGTAAAGAGCTTATAAGGTAGATGGATAAGCCAAACGTCTTATCAATATTGTCACTCAGCTTCGGAGCTTTTATCTTCCGTTCGGAGGGTTCATCAGGGCTTCGCATTGGTGCACCCTTCGGCTTGACTCTTCTGCCTTCGAACAAGCGCCCACCAGCTTCGGAGCTCTTTGGAGCCTTCGAGTCATTAATCTCTAAGTCTTGAAAATGAAGTAATTTCCCCCAACAAGAACTTTCGGTTATAGCTCTCGGACTCCAATTACAGGTAGCATCGGAACTTCCGATACCTCCTATCAGAACTTACGATTAGTGTAATTTTTTCCGATATGCATCAGAACTTTCGGTTTCAATTCTTTGTCTCTAATTAGAAATTATCGAAACTTCCGATACCATATCGGAACTTCTGATTTGAGCTCTCCGTTTTTAATTCAGAAAATAATCAGAACTTCTGATCCAACTGGAATTTTATTGGGCACGGTTCCTTCACCCATGTCATGGATTCCACGCAAGCTATGAACTGATGAATCATCTTCTTTACCTTCAAATGGTATATGTCTTGGACATGTCATGTACACCATTTGGTTTATGTTTTATTTTTGAGCTGCCACACCACCACCTAAAACAAAGAAGTTTCGAGGCATGCTTCCCTTGAAATGTCTACCTACAATGTGTTAAAAAGCTTTGATTTTTATATGCTCCGCTAAATAAAATCCAGCATTATGACTGAGCTTCCACTTTAAATGCAAGTCCTCTTTTTCAAGTCCTACTGTTTGTAACATGCCAACGGACGGACAATCTATGATAATCAGTCTGAACTAAAATTGTTTGTTGCCTCTGATATCATCGGCTCTCCTTTTCAACATGTTCTCAAATTAGTTGGCACATTTGTCATGTGTGTGTGGATTTTGATGTTGTAAGAAGGGATCTGTGATCGATGAACTACTACTGTTATAGGAGTTTCTAGTGGCCTTAGCGTAATTAATAGTTGAATATTTGCAGTTTTATGGCTAGAGATGGCAATGTGTTTGTATCAAATGGGTAATATAAATATAATATATTACGGCAATGTGTTTGTATCAAATGGGTAATATAAATATAATATATTACACTTGTTAACAAAATACTGTAATGTAAATAGAATACACTGCATTTGTTAACCAAACAAATCATGTAATATGCTACATTGTTATTCCTTAACATTGTAATTAATTTCATTAATATTTACGTTACCTCGAACCAATTAAACACCACGTTAAATTGTTTCCTCCTTTACCAAAAGTAGAATATTGGGGTATGTTTATTTTAGTTTCTAACAATTGTAATTACTTCTATAATCTAAATTTAAAATAAACTGTTTAGATTTTGAACCTTCAATAATAAAAAATTATAATAAAATAAATGCTATTTCAAAAAGATTTTTGAATAAGACGAATGGTTAAAGTTTATGATAAAAATCAATGATATCATTTAAAAGTTAACGGAGGAAGTACTTTTTCAAACTAGGACGCTATTTTAACGGAAACCAACAACCCTTAACCTTGTAATATTATAAGATTAAGAGTCCAAGCTGGAAAGTATTAGTATTATATATGTTTGAGGGGTTTTTCTATAAGGGGGTGTTTGTTTTCCCTAGTCCAAATTTTAGTCCCGTCATGTCGAATATTTATGTACTATTTTGAAGTATTAAATGTAAATATTTATAAAACTCATTCATAATCGGTGGATTATTCGCGAGACGAATCTAATGAGCCTAATTACGCCATGATTTAACAATACGATGCTACAGTAAATATTTGCTAATCATGAATTAATTAAGCTTAATAAATTTGTCTCGCAAATAATCCTCCGATTCTGTAATTATTTTTATAATTAATTTAAGTTTAATATTTCGAATTAATGTCTAAATGAGACTAAACTTTAATCAATGAACAAACAGATCCGTTTGGTAAAAGTTGTGGTATATGCGGACGCTTTTACCCCTCGCCCGCTCTGACGCGCTCTCGCTTTCTCTCTCTAGGGTTTTCCCGACTTTCGTTGCTTCGCTTCCCCACCTGCTCTCCTCTCAGTCACCGTCTCCCTCTTTCTCCAGTGTCTGCACCTCCGAGGAGGCCAATGGCGGACGCAGACACGAAGGGCCCGCACAAATCGGATCCCGACGCATCGCTGATCGGCTCGATCTCAGTCTCCTCGCGCTCCTCTGGCGCCGGGGACGCGGCGGAGATGGAGGAGCAGCTCGCCGGCCTCACCATCGCCGATCAGGAGGAGCTCCCTAAGCCCACCGGCTGGGAGGATGACCCCGTCATTGGAGGTGGAGATGGGGTCTCCCGTGAGCAGCTGCCGGCCACGGCGGAGGCTGCTGCGGCGGATTCGAGGCCGCGGTTCCCGAGGCGGCCTGGGGAGCTGGACTGTACCTACTATGTGAAGTTCGGGAGTTGCCGCTTTGGAATGAAGTGCAAGTTCAATCACCCGTCCAGGAAGAAGAAGAATAGGGTGGGTAGCTGGGGTTGGGGCTGCTCGTCTAGTTATCAGCCGTTTTGATCTGGTTTCTGTGACGGCGAGTTGGGGTTTGATGGTTTGCGGATGGGTGAAAGGGAAATGACTTTTGTAGTTTTTTTTTCATGCGTCCATGTGTCCGTGACCTTGTGTTGTTTTGTTTGTTTGTGCGTGCGGGATGTACAGGTGAAAGGTTGTCACGGTGGTAGTGGCAGCGGGAGCAACAGCAGCAGTAATAAACCCTCTTCTCCTGATGATGAGCAGGTAATTGCTCTTTTATGCATGCCTTTCTAGACATTTGGCACGTTGCTGGGATTGTCTTTTCGAGTGTTTTATGTTGCAGTCTGCAAAATCACTGCTTTTCTGGTGTTATTATTGTGTTGAAAGTGGGTAAATGCAGCTAACACGTGGAAATACTCAGAATGATTTATCTACACTTCACTTATGTTAGTAACATTTGTCTGATCTGAATGCACTTAGTTTTTGTGCTGTGGAGGCCAATAAGTTGCTAAGTTGTCACTTAAATGTCAGTTCAGTTGCAATATGTGGTGTTTGCACGTGATTGATACTTGGGGTATTCATGCTTGTAACATATCCTTGCTGTGATTACCTATTTGATCAACATACATCATTCAAATTATGGATATAAGTCATATAACCAATTTATCTAGTCAACTGATGAATGTAAACACCTAAACAGGATATATCTTCTGATGTGTTTGAGCGTGTACACCTTAATCCCAATTGATCTTATTTGGTGGGTCATTGACACATTATCTGGCAGTCATAAAACCACCTTTCAAAACTATCTCAGGGATTAACTAGATAGTTTTGGATAGATCAGTGGTTATTTAGCTTGCTTAGAGTTTAGGGGCATACACAAGCCCCTTGGTTCAGGGGATAGATTAAACTTATTTGTATTTAAAATTGCTTCTATATAAGATTAAATACAAGTTACATTCTCCTCCCCTTTTAGTAGTGTTGGCGTAAAAGATTACGCTAACAGGTTTCTGTAGAAAAGAAACTAACAAACGAAGTGTTTGTGAAGCAAACTGTTCTAAGCCTCCGAAAGGATAATAACTTAGAATAGTTCGAAAGTGTGTCTTAAATAACTTGTATTCGGTCCCTATTATAGGGTGAAATGGGGGGTATTTATAGGCCCAAACATTAAGGAAAAGACCTATTTACCCCTCTATTACAACCGACATAGTGGAAACTATTCGGTTCCCTTAATAGGGCTAAAATGGTAAAAGACTAATCTAATGAGAAAAAAGATAAGTCTTCCATCTTAGCTGGCAGAAAAGATCTTGGAGGGCTTTAGTTCGGAGATGTACTCCGAACCAATACCTATCTTCGTACTTCGAACTGGGTTCCGGGCATCTTCGAAGATGATCTTCGGGGAACCTTCGAATCTGCTGACTGCCTTTATGTTGCTTCGGCAATAACCCCGAAGATGAGATATTTTCCCCCAACAGTAGCCCCTCGAATACGCTTCTCCGTTGACCTGTAACGTTAGGAGAGCAGTATACGGAAGGAAAAGATAACCAATCATAGGGGTTATTGGTTTTTATTTTATCTCCGAAATGCATGAAGATATGAACTTTGAATCAGTCTTAAGGTAATTGCTTTTCGAACTATCTTAGAACCGACTCAAGAAGTTCGAAAGTCTTTTAGACTTAGAGGAAATAGCCGTTAAGTTTCTGTTTTCAACGGAAACTGTAGCAGGCGTTAATTTCGTAAAAGAAGTAACGGCAGGAATACGAAACGACATGGATTAACGGTAAGAAAGTGAAGTCCAGGCTATAAATAGAGGGCCTAGAAGTTACCCGGTTACCTTTTCACCGCATTCTAGCAACCAAAAACTTTTTAGCCCTTTGAGTTCTTGAGCCCTAGCCTCCATTTCCTTAGAGCAATCCGACGATCGCGATGGTGAAGACTAAGGGATCTGCACCTCCGTCAGCCTTGGCTCGGTAGCAGGCGGCCGCAGCAGCAGCGGCGGCAGCGTTGGCGGCGGCACCTCCGATGCCGGCGGCGACATCCATGGCAGCAGGGGGGAGAAATCCCCAAATCGCCGATGACCAAGGTCTGTGCCCGCCATCGACCAAGTATTTGGATCAATCTTTTGAGTTGGGGCCTTCTACCTGCAAGAGAGAGTCTTTGGCAATCACAGCGGGGGAAAAATTAGCAATGGAGTTATGATTCGGAAGCCGGGCAAAGAATCGATTCCATCACCAAGATCCGGAGAAGTAGTGGTATTCGAAGCCTTCTTCGAAGCTGGCTTGGGCCTCCCTGCAGTGGACTTCCTGGCGGAGGTATTGGATCTGTTTCATGTAACCCTCCCCCAATTATCTCCGAATGCAGTAGCTAGGTTAGCTATCTTCGAATGGGCGCTGAGAGCCGAAGGTTGTGAGGGGAGAGCAGAAATCTTCGCTGCACTTCATAGAGCAACTTGCCAGCCGAAGACCTTCGTAGGCTCCGGAGGTGAGAAAGTGGTAGTATCCTTCGGCTCTATCAACTTTAGGCTTCGAGATGAATATGCCCTTCAGTTTCCTGCCAAGGCCATCAATGCTAGATGGTACACTGATTGGGTTCTGAGATGGTTCTATGCCGAAGTTGGAGCAAGCAGTCCTCTGGCTGGGCCCCTGAAAGAAATTCAATTCCGGAAAGAAGCCTTAGTGCAGCCCAACGAAGGCCAACTCGAAGCTCGTCTTAACCTGCTTCAAAAGATTAGCCGAAGGTTAAGCATGCGGGACTTAGCCGAAGAATTTCTCGGACTTCAAATTCCTCCGCTGATGGCCAACTGGCCTATCGTCTTCGAGGATGATTCGGAAGGCGGTCTTCGCAAAATCAACTTAACTTCGAGCCTTGCAGGTAACTTCGAAACTAACATGCATTATACATATTTACTTCGAAGAAAGACTAATTTGATTTATTTTTCAGCTTCTTCAGCCCCTATTACTTCAAAGCAAATTGTAAGGGCTTCGGAGAAGATTTTGGGTGCACCAACTCCGACTGAAAAAGAATGGAGAGTTAAATTGGTCGGGAGTTGGGAGAGGTTTAACAGAGTATGGGGAATGTTGGAGTTGACTCCGCCCCCTCTGATGGACTAGGTACCTTCGGAGAAAGGACCCAAGAAGAGGACAGCTGAAGCTGGAGCTTCGAGCTCCGCAAGGACTCCGGTGAAGAAGGTGGCTCAGAAGCCAAAAAATATCGCACCTTCGGATTCTGCGCCTTCGAGCTCAAGAACCTCAGTCTCCGGTTCTAAAGAAGATGAAGGTATATTATTAGTGAGATTGATTGATGAAGATGCAGCTCAACAAAATATTCACATTGAAGATACTGCAGGTATGCCGGAGCCCCAAGCTAACATTGAAGAAGTGAGAGCTCCGGATACTCAAGAGGAGCAAATCGAAGCCCCTATGGGTGAAGATGAAGTTGAAGTTCCTACAACTTCAGTTGTGGATGAAGGGAGGACTGCTCACGGAGATACTCCAACGGCAGAAATTTTAACTGTGGATTCAGATGATGACTTCACCTTCGATCCTCCGAGCAGTCCAGTGCTCGATCTCCCCCAGAATGTCGAAGGTAGATTTCGCATAATTCTTTATTATTTTCTGCAAAATTATACAATGCATAATATTTTTGCTTTTGTAGAGCCCCCTGCTGTAGAAGTACATTACGAAGACACAATTCAAAGGCCTTCGACAACTTCGGAGCCGCACCCGGAGGTCACTCAACAGGGGCCTGGAAGGGGTAAAAGACACATAGAGCCTCTCCCTACTCAAGGATCAACTTCGTCTGAGTCAACAGATGAAAGTGAATCAACTGAGGGGGGGCCATCTTTGGAAGTTCCAAGGACCTCAGGAGAACGCTCCGGAGCTTCGCCAAGCAGGGAAGACCAAGAGGCTTCAGCTCTGCTCCCTCTTTTAACTCCTTTTTTGGAGCAAAGAAAAGGGCTTCGGACTTTGCTCAAACCTTTGGGTCGAGTGAGTCGGGAAGTCGGGGAGACAGAGCTGGTAGCAAAATTAAGCAGGGCGAAGAGTTCAGAGCTTAACGTTGCCCTGGAACGAGCGGCCTACCAGGTACGGAGCACCTTCGAGCCAATATCTTTAGCAAATTATATTGGGTTCGGAATACATCTTCGAACCAGCAGCAAATTAAACATGAACAATTTCTTACTTTAGTTTTTTCTTTTCTCAGCAAGCAGTCTTGGCCCGCGCTGCAACTTTATCAAGCGAGAATGAAATTGCTCAGCTTCGGGAAGAAAATGAAGCTCTTAAACGCAACTTATCTTTCTCCGAAGCTAGAGTACTTCAAATGGATAATATGATTTCAACGGAGCGTAGGGCCAGACAGGGCTTGGAGGCTGCTAATAAGGAGTTCGAAGCAGAAAGAATTGTGCTTCGGGCTGAAATTGAAAAGATGCGGTTGGAGCATGCTAGTGCTGGGTCCGAACTTGTAAGGCTCCAAGAAGAAGCTAGCCAACTCCTAAACCAGAAGAATATTTTAACTACGGAGAATGCTAGGATTTCTGGAGTTTTGGCAGAAACGACTTCGAGCAAGGATGCACTAACTGAAGAAAAGCTCAAGTCGGAGAAGGTAGCTACTGAGGTCATCGAACAGATGCTAGGTGTTCTGGAGTACTTCGGTACTACTGGATCACTTCCTTCGGATGACAACGTGACTCTGCTGCGCCGGCTAAAAAGGATCCAAGGAGCAGCGAAGCAAATGAAGACGGCAGGCATTCGTTATGGAGAACTCTCCGGACAAGTGTCTGCCCTCAGACTACTTCGTTACTACGAGGATTTGGGCCGAACAATCACTCCGAGCGCAGAGGGCTCCATTACCTTCGACGACGAGCGACTTTTGAATCCTTCCGAAGGCGTGACTGCCGCCTGGCGAGCCTTTCAAACCTCATGGAGAGCCGAAGGTCGTTCTGCGATCAAGGCTTGGATCGATGAAGGCCAACGCCAGAAGCAAGTTCAGAGCCAAGCTTCGAGCAGTCAGCCTCCTCCGAACCCGCAGGTTTAGGAATTATTTAGGATTTTTTGATTATGTAAAGCTCATGCTTGTAAACATTTATCAATGAAAGTCTTGTTTGTCATATTTTTAGGCTTTGCCTCTTATGGAAGATATCGAAGTGTTAGAGCTTAACAACGAACTTCGCTCATTGTGGAACACCTTCGAACTTCTAAAGAGTTATTAGCGTCCTCGATTTCTTATTCCTCGAGATGACTCCGGCGTAATTGCGCCCGAAGTAATCAAAGACGTATTGTCTTATATTAAAGAGGAAGATAAAGAAGTTGACGCAAACACCTCGTCTTCTGAAGACACTAATTGGTCTGAAGACGAAGGTGAAGCTCGAAATAAAAGATCTGAAGATCTTAGAAGCTGGGAAAGAAGCCCCGAGCGACTTCGAACTTGGGCCGAGCTTCAACAAGAGCAGAAGGATTTTAGAGCTTCGAAGGGGAGGAAGAGAGTTAAACGCAAAGTTCTTAGAACTTCTGATGTTGGAACTAGTCGTTCCACCCCTAGCTCTCGGGACCGAAGAGGTCTCCGATTCTTTCTTGGTATAGATACCAATTTTTCATAGTGTAATCTGTAAACACATTTATTTCAATAATGAATGCCGATTTAAAATTGTCTCCATATTTACTAGCCCCTCTTTGGGTATAAGCAACTTCGAAATATATTCAAAGATGGTTATGCGCAAAGAAAAAACTTCGGAGTACAATTTTTTGGGGGTTCGGAGCCCCTCTGTCATTTAAAGATCTTTTGAAATCTTATGAAATGTCTTCGACTTTTTGCAGTCGGAAGAATGGTAGCTTAGTACCTTTGTTTTATGAAAGAAATCACTTGAGATAACTTTCAGGACACTTTAGTGTCTTAAAAAATTTGTCACTTTGGACTATGTTAACAGACATTCGAAGCTCATGGCTTAAATGCTGTTTTGCTTTAGCCACCTTCAGCTTGTCTTTGCGATCTCTGACGAACCAATGGTTCGGAGTTTGCAATGGTCTCTTTGGACTTTTTTACGGATGTCTACCAGCCAATGGCTTGGACTCCGTATAATTTGGCCACCTTCGGCTCTTTTTGCAGAAGTCTACCAGCCAATGGCTTGGACTTCGCAGATTTTGGCCACCTTCGGCTCTTTTTACGGAAGTCTACAAGCTGCAGCTTGGACTCCGTAGGTTTTGGCCACCTTCGGCTCTTTTTACGGAAGTCTACCAGCCAATGGCTTGGACTCCGTAGGGTGTGGTTTTGTTCTCTTTTACGGATGCCTACAAGCCGGTGGCCTGGGCTCCGGATTATGTCAGCCCCCACGTCGGAGGCTTCGAACTTTATGGGTTCGAAGTCCGAAAATACAACCCAGCTTAATGACACTTCCCTCTCGGTCGACCCCGCGGTTCCAGTGCGTCCACTCGGAAGCTGGAAGTCTATGAGGGGAAGGCAACTATCAGGGTCATATGCTTTATTAATTTAGAGGTGATTACAAGCGAATTACAAGGAGCCCTTATGCGAAGTATCGCTTTAGGTGCTCCGCATGCCAAGTATGTGCTAACTCTTCACCTTCTAAATTAGATAATTTAAATGAACCAGGGTGCCCTGAGCGGACAATTAGGTATGGACCTTCCCATTTATTGCCTAACTTCCCTGGTGCTATAATGCTTCGTAGAACAAGATGACCCGGCCTTAACTCGTTGAGCTTAACCTTCGGGTCATACCAAGTCTTCGTCTGCTGATGATACTTTGATAAATTAGCTACAGCCCGAAGTCTTGTTTCTTCTGACAAATCTAACGAAGCTTGTCTTTCTTCTTCAATATCCGGTTCGGTGCTGCGAAATGATCCCCCTTTGAGCTCCGTTGGAGTCATAGCTTCATCTCCGAATAGTAGTCTGAACGGAGTAAAACCTGTGGACCTTGTTTGCGTAGTCCGAATGGACCATAGAATCTTCGGAAGCTCTTCGGTCCACAGTCCCTTTGCTAATCCTACTATTCTTCGATTTAGCCCTGATAAAATATTTCCGTTGGCTCGCTCTACGGCTCCATTTGACTGAGGATGCCTCACTGCAGCAAAACAAAGCTGAATGCCTAGGTCTTCGCAAAACTTCCTGAAGGGTTCTGCGTCGAACTGTGTTCCATTATCAACTATGAGGTATCTAAGCACTCCGAACCGGCAAATAATGTTCTTCCAGAAGAATTTCTGTACATTGTTCGAAGTGATAGCTGTTAAGGGTTCTGCTTCCACCCACTTAGAAAAATATTCAATAGCTACCACTGCGAACTTCAGATTTCCCTTTGCTAACGGAAAGGGACTAATTAGATCCATACCCCATCTGGCCATAGGCCATACCGGAGCAATGACTTGAAGAGCTGTTGGTGGGCGATGACTCCGTCGACCCATCCACTGGCATCCTTGACAAGTGCGGACCAAGCTCTCCGCATCAGCTGTTATTGTGGGCCAATAAAGCCCCTGGCGAAGTGTTTTTCCTGCCAAAGCTCTAGGGGCTAAATGACTTCCACAAAGGCCTTCGTGAATTTCTCGAAGAATTTCTTGGCCTTCGGCTTGAGATATACATCGAAGTAGAGGGGAACATACTCCGGCCTTGTATAATATACCGTTGATTAACTGATAGTTTCTGGCTCTGAGCTTTAATCTTGACAACTGGGGCTCTTCGGGCAAATTTGTTCCTCCTTGCAAGAGTTCTATGATTGAATCTTTCCAATCTGCACTAGGAATGCAAAGAATCTCCGCAGAGGCAATTTGTGGCACCGAAGGTATATTGATCTCCTCATAAAAAGCTTCTTCAGGCATATCCACAGCTCCGACTGCAGCCTTCGCTAAAATGTCTGCTTGCACGTTTTCCGCTCTTGGTA
The DNA here is from genome assembly GCA_019279435.1 of Zizania palustris. Taxonomy (NCBI): domain Eukaryota; kingdom Viridiplantae; phylum Streptophyta; class Magnoliopsida; order Poales; family Poaceae; genus Zizania; species Zizania palustris. The sequence continues at coordinate 24,702,961 of JAAALK010000289.1, read as the reverse complement.
TACTCCGAATGGAAATACCCTTGAAGTGTGCTTCGATTTTGCGGATTTCTTCTAAGTACTTTGCAAGCTGTGGATGTCGAACTTGAAAACTTTTGTCTACGTGCCCTGCTACTATCTGAGAATCTGTCTTTATAATTATTCTTGTAGCCCCTAGAGCACGTGCTTTTCGGAGTCCCAATAAAATCCCTTCGTACTCCGCTATATTATTGGTAGACTTAAAGTTGAGTCTTGCGGAGTACATTGCTCTTTGCCCTGACGGTGAAATCAACACTGCCCCAATGCCTGCTCCGGATGCTTGGAAAGCTCCATCGGAGTAAATAGTCCAAACTCCGTCACTTGATTTTTCCGGAGTCAAATTCGCAGGTGGAGTCCACTCTGCTACGAAGTCTGCTAGGACTTGGGATTTGATAGCTGTCCTTGCCAAGAAAGATATGCCGAAGGGTGCTAGCTCAACTGCCCACTTTCCAATTCTTCCAGTGGAATCTTTGCTTCGGAGCATATCTCCTAAAGGATACGAAGTTGGTACAATTACATTGTGAGCCAAAAATTAATGTCTTAGCTTCCTCGAAGCCATTATCAGAGCATAAACGAACTTCTCAAGTTCGGAGTATCTTGTCTTCGCTCCTGACAATGCTTCGGATACAAAATAGACAGGATTTTGGACCAACTTCCCATTGAAATCTACTTTTCTGACAAGGACTGCGCTGACAGCTGAACCTGTAGCTGCAAGATACAGGAGTAGGGTTTCGTCCGCAATAGGCACTGTGAGTGTAGCAAGATTACTGAGATAATCTTTAATATCTTCGAAGCTTCTCTGACACTCCGGTGTCCATGCAAAATCTTCGGACCCTTTCAAAGCTTTGAATATCGGCAAGCTCCTCTCTGCAGACCTTGATAGAAACCTGCTAAGTGCGGCCAGACGTCTAGTCAGCTTTTGCACTTGCTTTAAATTCTCTGGAGGAGCCATCTTCTGCAGCGCAGTTATTTGAGTAGGGCTAGCTTCAATTCCCCTGCTTGAAACTAAATACCCTAACAATTTTCCAGCCTTAGCTCTGAATATACATTTTTCGGGGTTAAGACGGATCCTACATGCCCGAAGGCTATTGAATGTTTCTGCTAAGTCTAGGCTATGTTGGTGCTTTAAAGCACTCTTATTTACAATATCATCCATATAGGCCTCCACATTGCGACCTAGTTGATGACCTAGAGCCTTAGCAACTAATCTTGAAAAAGTAGCCCCGGCATTTCTTAGGCCGAAGGGCATTCTTACATAGCAGAAGACTCCCGAAGGAGTTACAAAGCTTGTCTTGATTTCATCTTCGCGCTTGAACCATATTTGATGATAACCAGAATACGCATCAAGGAAGCTTAATAACTCCGAACCTGCAGTGGAGTCAACCAGCTGATCAATTCGGGGCATGGGGTAGGGGTCACGTGGGCATGCTTTATTCAAGGATGTGAAATCAATGCACATGCGCCACTTCCCGGAAGACTTCTTCCTGACGAAGACTGGGTTGGCTAACCATTCTGTGTGAGCCACTTCTCTGATAATCCCAGCCTTCAACAGTTTTTCAACTTCGTCCTTAGCTAGGGCAGCTCTCTCTGTGGACATCTTCCGGAGTCCTTGTCGAACAGGCCGGACCTTCGGGTTTACAAGTAAACTGTGTTCAATGATATCCCGATCGACTCCGGTGATATCTTTGTCAGACCAAGCGAAGACATCCAAATTTTCTTCCACTACCTTTTCCAAGGAGGTTGCAACTTCAGGAGGTAAATCTTTACCGAATTGAAAAGTGTACTCTTTACCATCTTTAACAATGACCTTCATTGCAATCTCTCCTTCGGGACTTGGTCTCGGAAAAGACTTCTTCGAAGCTTCGGAGGAGGCTGAAAAAATTTCTTCATTATCCTGCACACTGTTTACTTGCCTCGGATCAAGAGGAGGACCGTGACCATATTCCGCCCTCCGAGCAATGGCTTGATCTCCGAAGATTGTTAGGACTCCTGCTTGTGTGGGCATCTTCATGCACAAGTAATTGTGATGCGCCACAGCTCCGAACTGGTTCAACATGCCCCGTCCGAAAATGACGTTATAAGCATACGGGGCATCTACCACATCAAAGATAACTTCTTCAGTCCGGGCTAATAAACCTTCTCCGAAGGTAACTTCGAGGCCTATCTGACCAAGTGCATCGAGCGGAGGTCCTGCGAAGCCTTGCAGAGGACGAGCCGCTGGAAGGAGATGCTTCCTGGAAATGCATAATTGATCGAAGGCTTGCACAAAAATGATATCTGCCGAACTACCTCCGTCAATTAGCACCCTTCGGACTTCAGTCCCTGCAATATCAGCAGTGATAACCAATGGATCTGCGTGCGGGAACTTAATACCAGCTGCATCCTCCGCAGAGAAAGATATCGGAACATGAGACCACTCCGGCATTGCAGCTGCAGATGACGAAGTTCCAATATGACCTACTTCCCGAACGTACTCTCTTCGCTGTCTCTTGGACATGCTTCCGAGGGTACCTCCTCCGGAGATAGGGAGAACTACTCTTTTTCCTCTATCTTGCCCTTCCTCTTGCTTCGGAGGTGGCATAACATTGGCCACCGGAGGGTGCCTTGCAGCATCGAAATTTTCTATTCGCGCCACAGCCTGGACCGGCTCAGGGCGCGTTGCTGCTGGACTTCGGTCGGTACTGCCTCGACCCGAAGTTCTCTCCAAGTACTCTCCCCTTAGGGTAAGGATAGCCTTGCAAGTGTCAGTTGCATGGCTTCGATTTTCTCCATGAATGCAGCAGAAAAAGGTCTGGCCCTTGCCAGCCGTTTTCCCTGGCGGCCTCCAGCCGCTGGCCTTGTTCCCCGTAGACTGTGGAGCTCTTGGTGCAAACTTCTGTGGGGGTGCAATATTCAAGACTTCAGAGCGAGGGTGCTTTTGCCCTCTTCTCCGATCATGTTGCACTTCGAAGACTGGTTCCTGCGGCTGTGCCGAAGTTTTCACTTCTGCTTTGACTTCTTGCAATATGGACGAAGTAGCAGCAGTCCTCCGAAGCCAACCCTCTTCTGACCTCGCATACTCCTCGAAGTATGACATCAACTGTGAGACTGAGGAGATGCTCTTCCGATGCAGTTTATCCAGAAGGCCTTGATGACTGACGCCTTCCCGAGCCGCATCAACCACTGAAGATGTGAACAGCCCCCGAATTTGCGACTTCGTATGAGCGAAGCGCTTAAAATACTGCCTCAATGTTTCTCCGGGGAGCTGTTTCACCTGGAAAAGGCTTCCTGTTGACATAGGAGGCACGAAGGTGCCCTGAAAGTTACTTATAAACTTCCTCTTCAACTGCGACCAATAATTGATTGATCCTGGCTTCAAAGACCAGAACCATCTCAATGCCACTCCTTGAAGAGCTAACGGGAAGCACTTCGCCATAGTGTCTCTAACTCCGCCGCTAGCCTCAATCGCTAGGGCATAAGAACGCACGAACTCTCCGGGATCTTCATCTCCGGCATACTTACAGAGCTTCGAAGTTTTAAACTTTGGATCAAAGTGAACCTTCTGCAGCTCAGGATGCAATGGAGATTCATTGTCGTAAGAGGCGTTCTCCGGGGCTTCAGGATAACCAAGATCGTCGTCTTCGGGCACTTCTGGGATAGTTGGGATGGCTTGAGAGCGAAGCCTGTTCGCAGCTTCTTGTCGCCACCTTGCTACCTCAGCTTGAAGGTTGGCCATTTGAGCGGCCATATCCCCAAGGTTATCTTCATCTCCTCCGGAAGGACCTTCCGGGTCTTGAGAACTGGTAGGATCAGTTCGAATCGGGATGGAGGGTGGAGAAGTGACTCCGGGCTGTCGGAGTATGGAAGGGGTTGGCGGAGAGGCTTCGTATGTTCGAGGGATAGAAGCTCCTTCCGGAGTTTGCGGAGGGAAAGCCGAAGACCCTCCGACTTCAACTGTGTCGAAGGGTATCTCTCCGGAGATCCGAGAGGACCTCCGAGTGGGATTGCGAGGTGCACTCCGCTTAGGAGGCATGATGTAAGAAGTTGGTAGAGAACGAAGTTTTTCGGACTAGGTTCCCCACGGACGGCGCCAACTGTTGGCGTAAAAGATTACGCTAACAGGTTTCTGTAGAAAAGAAACTAACAAACGAAGTGTTTGTGAAGCAAACTGTTCTAAGCCTCCGAAAGGATAATAACTTAGAATAGTTCGAAAGTGTGTCTTGAATAACTTGTATTCGGTCCCTATTATAGGGTGAAATGGGGGGTATTTATAGGCCCAAACATTAAGGAAAAGACCTATGTACCCCTCTATTACAACCGACATAGTGGAAACTATTCGGTTCCCTTAATAGGGCTAAAATGGTAAAAGACTAATCTAATGAGAAAAAAGATAAGTCTTCCATCTTAGCTGGCAGAAAAGATCTTGGAGGGCTTTAGTTCGGAGATGTACTCCGAACCAATACCTATCTTCGTACTTCGAACTGGGTTCCGGGCATCTTCGAAGATGATCTTCGGGGAACCTTCGAATCTGCTGACTGCCTTTATGTTGCTTCGGCAATAACCCCGAAGATGAGATATTTTCCCCCAACAAGTAGATACTTAGACTTTTTTATGAATGATCAATTTTCTTTTAGTATGCTAGCAACATATGTTTACTATTTTAGAGTTAAGATTCAATAGCAAATAGGGAATTTTGTCAATAAAATTTAATTGGTCTTCATGTTATTTTATTTAACTTTCGAGCAGGCTCCTAAAGAAGAATATGGAGGTTATATTCTGGATATTTCAGCTGAAGTTGATTCTTTGGTGCGTCTTTTTTACTTGCTTCTACAAGTGAATGTGACAGGATAATACAAATTGGTTGCAAAAGTTGTGGCGTACTACACCCTTTTTGTCACGTGCATCGGAATGTCTAGAACACATGGCTGAATTGATCCCTAGCCTTGTCGGCACAGTAGCCTCCGCGCTGGCAAGGTAGGGTTCCAACCTGGCCTAATCTAATCTTTTTTGACTTTATTCTTGACTTCTTAATTACAAACTATTGACCTCTTTATATAGGGATATAGGGTAAGGGTCCCTTTATTTCTAGGACAAATTGACTTTAACTGCAATTGGACTCTTAACCCTAAACCTACCCCAACTCTAATAGAGTCCTGATCTGCTACAGTACCTGATGATATTGATCACGTGAACAGTACCGTGAGGGTACTGTTCACACGGGCTGGTTGGGCTGGGCCCAAAACCTTAGCCGATGACATCTACAACTCTCTTTTTGAGCAGCTCGTCCTCGAGTTGCTAGATGACATTAAACCTAACTCCTAACCCTAATACGAATACAATTCAATCCTTTTACATCTTGGCTTGAGGTGGATCCCATCCCATCTCTCATAGAGATAGGACAACTCCACACCATGGCCTTGCCCGCCCGTACCTGACATCTCCCCCATCATTGAAAAGTAGTTCGTCCTCGAGCTATATAGCAGGATATCGCAACTTGAACTCGTCACGGGGAACCCATGATGTGGGTAGCACACCTTGATTTGCTCAGCCTTGTTGTGTCTGGTTTAGTGCACAATCCTCTCGGACCTTCTCAAAATTAGAGACTTGCAGCGGTGACTTTGGTGAATCGGCAACACAAGAGGTAGAATCATTGGCGTGGCTGGACAAGGGCGGGTCCGTCAGAGCTGTTGGAGGGATGACAACTGTGAGTCGTTCGTGTGCCTGGGCGATGCTGATGGCTCTCTCGAGGGACTCTGGGTTCTAGAGTTCGACATTTGTCTTCAGTGGTTCCTACAAGGCATTGGTGAACAAATGAATTTGCTGTCACTCGATGAGTGAGTCATCCTGATAGGCTAGCTGTAAGAATTATTTGCAGAAGTCGTTGACGGAGCCGAAACTAATAGTCTTTATATAGGGCAGGGGTTCCCTTATTTCTAGGGCAAACCGACTCTAACTACAATTGGACTCTTAACCCTAAACCTACCCTAACTCTAAATAGTATCTTGTGGGTGTTGTTCACATGGGCTGGCTGGGCTAGGCCCAAAACCCTAGCCCATGACACTTTCACATTGATATGTTGACATTATATTTAATTTGTACAAATCTATGTCTACCATCATGAACTTGACTAGTTAAGGATGCAGCTGCTGTCTTGTGTCACCAAAATTACTGTCCCAAAAAGCATGGCATGCCATGTCGCCAATTTCGACAATGAATCAAACAACTTGAATTATCAAGTTTGGAATTAGCTAGTGTCATGGGTATTTGGCCAGGCCCGACCCATAGGAACAATACTTGCGTGGACACTACAGCGTGAACAGTCCTGCGAGTGCTGTAGCATGAGTTAGGGACAAGGGTTATATTTAGGAATAGTATCTACAAGGATTAGATCTTCAAGAGTCCTAAGTTGTATTTCTTTAAGAATAGCTAGTAGGTTATTTGGATGTATTATAAATATGCCTCTAGACAGGAATAAATAAATTATTGAAGATTAGATGAAAACAGGCCGTACTGGATCCCTACCTCGCCGGCGCGGAGGCTGCCGCATCGACAAGGCCAGGGGCTAAGTCCGTCCATGTGTTCGGTCCAAATCTTTAGGAAATAATTCTACACGTGACATATATGCACTTTGATTTTTTCCTTTTCATTATAATAATATCTACTGTCAATAACTTGTTTTGTGTAGGGATTTGCTGACAAGGGGAGTGCATCTAGCTTGGAGAATTTTAAGAAGACTCCATATGAGGTCAGCAATTAGAATTTCCTTTCAGCATACCAAGTAATGTTTTTTTGAGATGTATCTATTAATGGTTGAGACGTAAGATGTATTGCCTCTTAGTGAGGTATGATTAATGTAGTACATGCCATTCAACTAGCGAAAGTGAAACTGATTTATACCAGCAAAACTGATGTTGATAGTTAGAATGTATTTCAAAGAATATTACATCGCTGATATTTCAAAATGTCTTGTTTTTCTTTGCTGCAGATTATTGATATGAAGAAGGGAAGAGTGGAGCCAAAGGAACTTAAGGTTAGCGGTTGTGGTTATGTGATCGGCATTATAAAATATGAACGTGCACCAACTCTTTGAGTTCCTTAATAAATATAATGTATAAGTTTCCAATTCGTGTCTTTATTGGTGGTTGATTGTCAAGGACAAGGATACTGAAAAAGGTGTTTTTTTAAGAAGTTAGATGAATTGATCGAAAGGTTGGCAATTATTATCATTCATTGAATCCCTTAAAGTCACCCTTTTTTAATGTCTATTATTTGGGATGATGATTTTATCTGCCTTGTAATGTCTTATGGAGTTCTCTATTTCCATTTCCCACATGCATGTTCATGTCTTTATTTAGGATGCTATAGATTAATAATCTTTGTTCGAAATCTCCTGTAACAAAGTCTGAACTAGCAAAATCATATTTGCTACACATACAATCCTACATGATAAAATAAGCTCAAGCTCTCGCAATATTGTCTTTATAGAGGATGCTATAGATTAATAATCTTTTGTTTGATCTGTATTATGTTAAAGTCTTCATTTTATTATTTCCTGATTATTCTATCTGCTTTTTTCTGTGAGATTCTGAAGGTTGCCAAAGAGAAGAGAAAGGAATTCATTTCAGAGGGTAGTACTCAGGAGGAATGCAAGGTTTGTTAGTGCTCTTTCACCTTGTTGATAAGTTTTTGATCAGCTTTGCTCTTGATTTGCACTAAGTAGTTTTTTTTAAAACTTTTGTATTATCCCTTGACCAACCATGGGGTGACACCTAGTTTGTTAGGCTCTTGCATAACTAGCAGGACTTAGCGAAGGGACATTTTGCCCCCCTTCTGCTGCCAGGATAACATAGCTTGCAACACCAGAGCATAAGTTGTAGTTATATGTCATTGAAGGGCAACATGTTACGTATATCTAAATCTTGTTTTTTACGACTTTCTTTAGTGAATTTCTCCATTGGATATCTCTGTTTGCTTAAGCTAATTCTTTTGTCATCATTGGAAGCTGATGCGAACATGCTACCATAGTTTTGTATACACAGATGCATCCCATTATAATCTAAGTTTGCCAATGTCGATTAAATCATCCATTACAAAGCTATTTCCTTGTCCTATGAGACCATTTTTAATCCCTTTCAGTATTATCCAACGCCCGGAGGATGCAAATTTGGAAAATCATGCAAATATCTCCACCGTGATGGAAAAGAAGGGAAAACAGAGGCTGAAAGGGTTGAGCTGAATTTTCTTGGTCTCCCACTTCGTCCAGTAAGTCTTCTATTTGTTTATTAAGCTTAAATTCACCATTGAGTTCATTAGGCCACTATATGAGCAAGCTTTGATTATGTTTTCATTCTCCATATGGTCTAGTGATGTTGTGCTGTTGTAGGACATCTCATGCAATCATGTAATCAATAACTGGCAGCAATGAGACATATCCAGTGTTCAAGTAGGCGCTAGTCGAGCGGTGACCTAGCGCCTAGCGCCTAGAGGCGCCTAGGCGGTGCATAGGGTGTGCCTATTTCTTTGCCTTTTCTGCTTTTTTTCCTTAGTTCTAGTGCTAGAGTCTTTATTTTCCCTCTGTTCCAGGCATACTCTCCAGAGTCCCATGCATCCTCCATAGTTTCCCAGGTACCTTTCCTCCCCTCCTCATAGAGCTCACGGAGTCCCAAGTGTCTAGCGTGTTTCTGCCCCTCCTCGGCTCCTCTTCCCCTCCCACTGCGCGCGTCCCTCTCCTCCGTGGCATTCCCCTCCAAGGCAGGAGTGCAACGCTGGAGCTCGCTGTCGCCGATGTCACGTGCGCACTGCTGTCACCGGATTTGGGCCACACGCCACGTCTTCCCATCTTCCTGTCTTCCGCGACGCTCGCCGTCACTAGATCGGGGCTGCGTGTTGCTCCCGGCCACCAGATCATGGTGGCGCGCTGCTCTCGGCCATCAAATTCGGGCCGCGTGTTGCTCCTAGCTGCTAGATCCGGGCTGCGCACTGCCCCTAGCCGTCAGATCAACACCATGTGGGACCCTTGCCACTAGATCCCACGCCGCCCAGTAGCGTTGTTGCTGCCACGCCTAGCCGCCTAGGCTCTGCGGTCAACCGCCCAGGCCATGGTTGACCCGCCTAGGTGCCCTGCTCACCTAGCCAGTCGACTAGGGCCTCTGCGCGGCGTTGGGGTGGCGCCCAACGCCTTTCGCCGTCTAGGGCCACGTTTTTGAACACTGCATATATCCATAGTCCTGACCCGGTGCTTAGGAGTTAGGACACTGAGTAGGATTTTCATTTTTGATTGTTTTAGCAAATGCTAACACAACAAACACAACAATACTTGATAATGAATATTGGATATGTTGTGATATCTATAGGACACATGGTCGTTTTTATTCTGGATTTTCCAATGAGCGCAACGGTGCAAACCACTTCAATTTGGGTATCAAGTTGACATGTAAACCTCAAGTGTAAGGTGAAAAGTACCACCGGTGGGAATGAAATAGAATTTGAATATTTTCACCTAAACATGACAATAATGAACAAGTACTTCGAAGTCCCCTCTGAGTGTGCCTGTCTAAACTGCTCGGAGGTGACGTTGAAACCATGGGCTCCTCGTCCTCTCTGACAAGACGTGCACTTTACCTTGTTCACACGGAGTATTACTAAATTACTCCTATGTAATTCACCGTTCCACATAGTAGTCGGTTGTACATAAAGAGTAAACTAGTATTACCCTGTTGTTACCGTGCTTATAAATACCCCCCCCCCCCAGGGTAGAGGGGATCGAATTCTTGAAGTATTAATCAATAACTCATGTTGCTGTTATCCATTCAAAGGCCTCGAGCACTATTTGAATCCCTGTAAACACTTTGAATCCTTCGAGGTTTCGAGGTTCTAAACACTAAAACCTGTTGTGTAGTTCTGAATTATGCCAATAGAAACAATGCTGAGTTCTCATAGTAGGAAAGGAATATGGAATGTGATCTCTGACTATGCTTGTTGAAGAACAAAAGAATCATCTAGTGAGTTGAGCAGTTTGTGTAAGGTGGAGGTGACATTGAGAACCAGTGGTACGAGGGAGTGGATGTTCTGCACGGCGACGGCCTGAGCGTGCAGGTTCAGGAGAGCTGCAGCCTCGTGCTGAAGAAGAGCTGCGTCGAAGGCGGGAGGATCGCTGGTGGCGGAAGTGGCATCGTCCTCGTCGCACGGTGGTTCCATGACGTGCGCTCACGAGTGGCGTGTTGGATGGTGTCGCGAAGGCGAGCATCAGCCGTGTTGCACTCGATTTGAGCAAGGGTGGCTTCACGTTCTGCTTCAGCCATGCGAGCGAGAGCAGCGTCGCTGTTGGTCTTCGCTGCACGCTTGTGATCCTCTTGGGCAGCGCAAGTTTCCTCGGCGCACTAGAGGGTAAGAGCGTCGGCGATGGGGTCATGAGTGGTGGTGGGATCGCTGGGTAGCGGTGAAATGGCCATGGAGCGGCACGGAAGAAGATGACGCGTTGGGTGCGGAAGAAAACCTAGACTACTGATACCATGTAAGAGACTGGATATGTGGAAAAGATTAATTGTGTTAGATGAGAGAACAAGGTTACATATATAGGGCTGAGGGGAACTCCTCATACCTCTCTCTAACAGAATATGGTTAGGCCAGCTGGGACCCATACACATCTAACAGAATATGGTTAGGCCAGCTGGGACCCACACACACCAGCTGGGACCCACACACACATAGACACGGCAATGTCTAACAGTTTGGTTAAGAACATGAAACCTACTTGAAAACTGTGAACTGTTAATGTTTCTATAAATTTACTGTTTTGCAGAAGTTTTGACAAATTTTATGTTAGATGTAAAAAAGGACAGGCTATTGTTATCCATGGTAGCCTTTTTACTCCTGTCAATTAATTTGTGTGTTGGCATTTTTAAATATTACAACACAATAAACATTATACCTCAAGCTTTTCAGAATGTGTTGGCTTAGTGCCAAAACTGAGGTGATTTGCATGGTTGCACTTAATTTTTGGTGTGCAATAAATATGTTTGCATGATGTTGATTGCCATTTCTTATATCTTCTTGAATGTGGTGTTTTTAATCTTGCAGGTGGAAAAAGAGTGTCCCTACTATATGCGCACTGGTAGCTGCAAGTATGCGACTAACTGCAAGTTTCACCATCCAGATCCTTCTAATGTTGCTTCTAAAGATCGGTTGGAGCATGAGAATGGGGATACTCCACTGCAAGATGTTCAAGGATCATCCTCTCAGCCAAATGCTTCAATTTGGCCTGAGCAGAGAACATTGAACGAACATCATGTTCCTTTTCTAGCTCCATCCCCTTCGTACAGTGCAGGAATGCTTCCTCAAGGAATGTATCCATCTCCTGAATGGAATGGGTATCATCAGGTAAATTAAAGATTTATATATTGATATTAAAATGTTTCTTCCACTCCAGTGATTGTCATAAACATCTCACATGCATATTAGTATTGTTGCGAGTTGCTTTTCAGTGGAGTGGAAACTGAACATATTAGCAGGTTTTGCTGACGTGTGTTGGCCACTATCTCAATAGTGATATAATAGGGTTCTCTTATATATCTGCCAACTTATGCCTGTAAAAACTAATTGAAATTTATAAACTCAATAAAAACTAGTGAACAAAGTTTTGCGTTGTACTTCTATTTCCTTGGAGTCTCCTTAAGCTGATTAGCAATGTGCCAGTGCTACATGACTCTAAAGAAAGCAGCCATATTTTTTCTTTACACCTTCCTGTCAATGATTACCCTGTCCATTCGTTTTTACTTGTCATCATTTTATTTGATGTATGTGTTCGATTGTTACCTTTTCTACTCATATCACTCAAAACCATATTGCAATAATAATGATATCAAGGTGCATTTGATGACAAATCTACCAAATCCTTTTTCATTGTTGTTAGAATATAACAGAATTGGTTAGCATAACAGAATTAGCCCTCCGGCCCATGGCCTTGTATCTGCTGTACTCCTAGCCCTCTAGGCTATATAATAAATCCCCCCCCCCCCCCCCCCCTGTTTAGGGTGTGTGGTTCCATTAATCTTTACAATTGTCAAAAAATTTCCGTGAAAGTTGATTTCCTGTATTCTTGGACAAGTAAAAGGTAAAAAGGAACTGAGGGATTATGTTTTTATTCCAGTACTGACAGTCTCGCAACAGTATTTTGATAAATTTCCTATATGTTCATATTTTGAGAAACCACCTTTCTTAAGATTAGCATATTATCTCGGGCAATAATCTTATGTGTAACTATTGTTTGTTAAGGTTCAATTGAATCCATATTACCCCCCTGGAGTTGGCCCTTTCCAACATTTTCTGGCTCCTATTACTCATCCTATGTACAAGCCAGCAGAAATACCTGCTCATCAGCTGCTTCCTTCTGACGAATACCCAGAGAGGCCTGGCCAACCTGAATGTCAGCATTTTGTGAAGAGTGGTTTTTGCAAATTTAGGATGAAGTGCAAATATCACCATCCAAGGTCACCTGTGCCTCCACCAGCAGGAGCTCTTAGCCCTCTTGGCTTGCCTATAAAACCTGTATGTTCCTTCCTCAGTTTATTTCCTCATTATTAATAATTTAAGATGATATCTGTAATATAGATTATAAAAATTTATATTTCCATGTAATTTGAAGTAGAAAATAAAATATTATTTTGATATTTGATAGAGGAACATACTATTCCTCAACAAATTGCCTGTTAACTGTCAATAATCGCATGGTATTAGCTTATGATTTAGTGTTATTTACATCTTCCCTAACTCATGACTTTGCGAACTAATCAGATTATCAGACAACACTTAACCACTGTGTTTTTTCTCTTACTATTTTATTACTTGCAATGCTCGTTGCAGGATCAACCTGTGTGCACGTACTATGGTCGCTATGGGGTCTGCAAATATGGGCCGGCTTGCGCGTACAATCACCCCTTCAATTTTGGTCCTGTACCTGCAGCAGGGTCGCCTCTCCCTGCTCAGTACCCTACTCCAGGAAACTACACTCTCTAAAGCAGGCACGAGCGATTTTTCATTGTCGTCGTCATGCTTGTAATAACATCACTTGTAAGATAGCGTAGCTGGAAGCTGTACGAGGGTTCACTCTGGCTTGGAAGTTGCAACGAAGTTGTATCAAGCTGAGTACATTGCTGCTCGGATTCATGAAATTAAACGACATGTGAAACTCTTTACGTTGTACAGCATGTCTCCTCATGTTCGATTGCACATGGATTTCTGTTCACGTTGCGTTCTGGGAGTAGAATATATGGGTGGTTTGGTTCGAGAAGTCCTTTTGGGTTAAGGAATGTTAGGTATCTAACCCCTTAGGCACGGTTAGGCCATCTTACTGAGGGCAGAGCATAGAAATCTTATATAGTTTTCTAAATTTAAAATTTGAGATTTTGATGAAAAATTAGGTTTCAATAACACCTTTAAACAAATTCCTATCCTAAACCATTTTTTAAATCTATCGTTATCTATCCTAAATTTAAAATTAAGTATTGCTTCCTCGTTTTCGCGGGCGTAGCGCGTGCCTTTCCTTTTCAAATATTCTTTTAAGTTAATTTTTGAAAATAGAGATTAAAAAATAGAGAAACTGTTATGTAACAAGTTATTTTTTAGAAAATAGCAGAAATAAGATGATTCATATATATTAATGTCTCTTGAAGATTGTCTTACGAATTCACATGATGCCATAATTTGTATGTTGGTCAACTCAAAGAAAAATCTAGTGGTAAAAAGGAAAAACAATTGCAACATTGAAGACATATTATTTCAAAGAGGCGGTATGCAACAAAAAAAAGAACAATTGCAAACACCGTCAGATCAGAGATATCACTTTTGATCTCACGTGAAACATCGAGTGGCAATAACGGATATTTCTAGCCTGCTATTGCTATTGCTCACCCTCGTAAAAATCTGCTTCCTCTAATTCCTTTTAGACGTTTTAAACGTGTACATATAAATTAAAAATTCAAATAATTTTGTTGACCTACCGTGCTTTAAAAAATATGAATTATTTGTTGGAGAGGAGTAACATTTACTTAACAAAAATAAATATTAAATAAAAAAAACTCCTCAGAACTCCATTGTTAAGCGTGCTCAGGTGAGAGAGGATGAGTGACCTCCTCGAAGTTCTCGTTCACATCCCGATACACCCATGGCCTTCAAACAAGGTCGGACCCATGTGACCTATTTCAAAAAAAAGAAAAACTCTAGGAATAGTAAAACAAGTAAAACTAAAAATAACTAAGATTAAAATGAGTTATATAAGAAATTAGAGAACACAATGCGTTGCCCCGTCAGAACACGCGAGCCATGCAATGAAGCCATGGCGCCGCTCCCAGGTGTCGTGCTCTCTAGTACACGCGAGCCATTGATTTATCACCAACAGTTAGATGCTGAAATTCTGGCACATACGGGTATATGAATATTTTAGAAATTCTAAAATAAATCTTAAAAATTAGTGTCAGAAAAAAATACCGACCAATTAGGAGCTGGATCTCGAATGCTAGATCCGAACCAAAGACTCAGAGTCAGGGTCAACACTACCGAGTGCCAGACTCAAGGGTCAGCCTACCGAGTCCGACCACGTTTTCTTGAAACTATGTGCACAAGAGATCATGAATCATTACCTTCTAACGTGAGACGCGCTAGTGCAATGGAAGAAGATGTTGGAGAAGTACGTCATCGCTTATCCTCGTCTTGCTCCGCCCGTACCCCGGTGATCTAATCGGCGAAGACTGGCGATGTCCACGTGAAGAAGCCCACGAGCACTGCTATTTGAGCAACACCTGTACGGAGTTCATACGTACAGGGATGCGATTGATCTCACACCTACGTACTAGCAGCGCTCATGAAATCTTGAGGGAGAAATCTCAATCTCAACTATTGAGATCAAGAAAGGAGAGGAGAGGTTCTTTCAGGCTAGGGTTTAGTCTAATCTAAACTGCAATTAATCTGATCTTGATGACCTCCTCCTCCCTTTATATAGAGCATGGACCTTGGGCCCAAATTATCGATACCTTATCGGAACTTCCGACGCGTGCAATATTATTGGAACTTCTGATTCTAAATTAGAACTTTTGATCTGCCTAGAATTGTCTTGGGCATAATTCCTTCATAAAGATAGTAAGACTTTTTTAACACCTTATGATCCTAGTGTGATACTTCAAAACAACAAAAAAATTGCTAAAGATCAACTGAGATACTCTCAGATAATTAGTTCACTCATGTACCTAGTTAGCACAACGAGACCCTCCATATCATATGCCGCGAGCAAATTAAGTAGGTTCATACCTAATCAGGGTAGTGATCACTGACATGCACTTGAAAGGGTTATACGCTAACTGGTAGGTACTATGAGTTATGTGATTCACTATTCTTTGCACTCCACTATGCTTAAGGGATATAGTGATTCGAACTAGATATCTGACGCTGACGAGCTTTATGCCACTTCTAGGTATGTTTTTACCCTTAGAGGTGGTGTAATATCATGGAGGTCTTGTAAACATACCATTTTGACGAGATAAATCATGAAAGCATAACTTGTTTCTTTAGACACAACAACTAAAGATGCAGGGTGACTGCATGAACTTTTGATGGACTTTCTTGTGGTTGAAAAACCAATGCCGACTATCCTTATGAACTGTAACAATCAAATTGTGATAGTCAAAATGAACAGTGCTAAGGATAATGTGAAGTAATTAAGACACGTTAAAAGATGATTGAACTATGTTAGGAAGTTGATAAACTCCGAGTGATAAATGTGACTTATATTTAAATAGACAAACACCGGTGTACCCCTTTATAAAAGGGCTATCATGGAATGTGATAGAAAATGTATCAAGGGAGATGGGTGTGAGACCCATATGAGTTTCCATACTTGTAATCCAACTTATGTGATCGAAGATCCCATGAATTAGGACCTAGGAAAAATAAGCTATTGGTTAACTAAGGAAAGTAATTATTTATTCCTAACCCTCTCTAAGTGAAGATGCAATACTCTCAGATACTGTAAGGCAGATTAGCTTTACACCTTAATGTATTCTATTTGCTTTAATTAACAAAGATGCTATCCTACAGAGCATTCTTTAAAGAATACACCTATATGAGCCTGACTATTTAACGTCACAGTCCACGAGACTCGGGTGATCTCTAGTAAACTCATTATGAGACCAAGGAGTACGACACATATGCTTCACCCGCGGAGTAGGCTACTGGAAGCCAAGTACTAGTTATGACTTTGAGTGAAACTTATTCATAGAGAACTTGCAATTCAAGGAATAATCCATTGTTCAAGTTCTGGGTGAGTGTAGCTTAAAGATATAGGCGAGAGTTCAACTTAACAGTCCTCGCCAAAATGCTGGTATGTCAAATAACAGTGAGAGTCAGACAAATCTCTAAATTAGTATTTAAGATCTCATGGGAGATTGTTGGAATTTTGGGATAGACCTATATGAATATTTCAAAAATTCCTAAATAAATCTCAAAGGCACATGTAATGAAAAAGGAATACCGAGTAGTCGGGAGTCAGAATCAGGAGTCGGCACTCCTGAGTGCTAGATCCAAGCCAAAGACTTGGGAGTCGGGGTCAACAGTGCCAAGTTTGTGACCTGAGCTGGGATTCAGGGGTCAGGGGTCGGCTTGCCGAGTCTAACCACATGTTCTTGAAATCTGACTCCTTTTTTTGGCAGGGACACAACCTTTCTTTTAACGTGGAGAAGTTTGTGAGATATGGTTATATGGAAACCAACTTGATTGAGATCATGATAGTGACATGAGATCTAGTTGCTCCCATATAAATAACCATCTAGCTCGGCGTTTCCAGGATGATGAAAAATATAACAGATTAGAAGAGAACCAAGAACCGTGGTAGGGTTTTAGCTTATCTCTTTTCTTTGTCGTGCTGCCGCCTTATAATCTTCCCCATCCTGTTTATCGGCTTGCACCGGGAACATGAGAGCAAATCTCCAGAACCTATCACCCTTGTGATCCTTCACCGGGAGAGGGCGAATAAGATTTTTGGGAAGCACTCCACATGACTGCTCATGTCTGTTACCACACGCACCTTCCGTCTATGTCCACCATCGGTCACCGTTGGGTACTATGATTTGATGCCAACATGAGCACGTCTATACCAATCACTGATTCCTCATTAGCACCTGTATAGTATGTGCTTTACTTTTCTGTACGATTATTAATCATGTTTTGTGAAAACACGATTGCAAAGTCTATGTCCATTAGTACGATATTTGTGGTCATACTATTTTGTGGATCTTCCATGATTTATCTATTTCAGAAATTAATTTTGCAATTGCCTAATAGTCCAACAGGTTTTTTGGAAGCGTTCCGCACGACTTCTCAAATCCGTCACCATGACACACCTTCTGTCTATGTACACTATTGGTCACCATAAGGTACTGTGATCCGACACTAATGGGAGCACCTCTACACCAATCGTCGACTCCTCATTGACAACCATACAATACATGCTTTACTTTTTTGTACAATTATTAATTATGTTTTGTGAAAACATGATTGCTAGGTCTATGTCCATTAGTATGATATTTGTGGTCATACTATTTTGTGGATCTCCCATGAGTTATCTATTTCGTAAATTAATCTTGCAATTGCCTAATAGTCCTACAACAGATAGTTGGAAGAATATGCAAGCACATTAAACACAATGAGAGAGAGAAGATGAAAATGCATTAAAATCAATAGAGCTAGATCGTTGTGTGACACATTGTCCTTCTCGGCTTAGATGTAGCTAATAAGATGGGCTTAGAGTCTGTCATTGCGTATGAACATGTTGACGTCAATATTTGGTAAAGCCTAGGCCCACTAAAAATGCCACATGTTCAACATAAGTCAAAGAGGTCCGATCAAAGATGGTTAAAAGAAGCCTGTCAATGACGTATAACATAACCAGATATGAATGAACTGATGGAGATAAAAGTAAGAGAAGATAAAGATGATCCAGAATCGGTTACAATGTATATTACTTGGACGGCAAGTCTCCAGACTATAAATATGTATCCAATTAGTTAGGAAACAAAATACAAATACAAACAACTACTCCTCGGCGCATCGCCACCTTTGACCTCCCAAGGTTAACCCTCACGGGATTCGACACTTGGATTTGGGTGTTGACAACAAAAGTGGCATTAATAGTCAAAATTGTCAAAATGTAAAAATTGGTACTTTTGGCCAAAAATATGCGATTTCCTGGCATATACCGGTCTGACCGGAGTAGGCTCTTCGGTCTAACCAGCCCAATCTGAATCCGATTCAAATTGGCTGATTACGAGTTAATTTTATCCCTAATCAAATTCTAATGACTTGGGTTCATTTTTTGAGTAGATTAAAGCCCAGACATGTCATGTCCCACCCCTATAAATATAGGGGAAAGGACGATTCAAGGGAGCCCCGAAACCCTAATAGATCCAATCTATTATTTTACTTTGAATCGTTCTTTACTTTCAATCTACTTTGTTGGGGAAATATACTTCCCTTAAACAGGGGCCAAATGACGTCAGCCTCCGACATCCTCCGGCCCAGAGCCAGGTACTGTTGGAGCCTGTTTTCTCTATAAGTATTGTTTCCAGGTCCCAAGGTGCCTTTCGGGGTCCGTAGCTTCGGAGCCCTCAGACCAGGGGGTCCGGTTCGGAGCCCCCAGTCCGGGCCCTGGCGCGAGGCGCCGGAGGCCACCCTCCGGGCGCAGAAGTCCGGAAGCCGTCATCCGGAGCCAAGTCCGGAGGTTGTCCTCTGAGAGCCAGGCCCGAAGGTTGTCCTCCGAGAGCCAGGCCCGAAGGCCGCCCTCCGGAGTTCAGCCCGGAGGCCACCCTCCGGAGTCCAGTTCGGAGGCCGCCCTCAGGAGTCCAGTCCGGAGGCCACCCTCCGGAGTCCAGTTCGGAGGCCGCCCTCCGGAGTCCGGTCCTGAGGCCGCCCTCCAGAGTCCAGTTCGGAGGCCACCCTCCGGGAGCCAAGTCCGGAGGCCACCCTCCGGAAGCCAAGTCCGGAGGCCACCCTCCGGGAGCCAAGTCCGGAGGCCACCCTCCGGAGTCCAGTTCGGAGGCCGCCCTCCGGGAGACCAGTCCGGAGGCCACCCTCCGAGAGTCCCGTCCGGAGGCCACCCTCCGGAAGCCAAGTCCGGAGGCCACCCTCCGGAGTTCAGCCCGGAGGCCACCCTCCGGAGTCCAGTTCGGAGGCCACCCTCCGAGAGTCCCGTCCGGAGGCCACCCTCCGAGAGCCAAGTCCGGAGGCCACCCTCCGGGAGCCAAGCCCGGAGGCCGCCCTCCAGAGCATGCTTCGAAGCTCCCCTCTGGGGTGCACTCCGGAGCCTTTCCCCCAGCCTCTGCCTTCGGCATATCTTTTAGCTGGTCAAAAGCCTGGCGCGGTCTGACAAGTCAGTAAAGCTGTAAAGTTGTCTGGCACCTTTTGTACCGTAGCTAGCTCCTTTTCCCCTCTCTGCCCCTATGAGCCAAGGCTCATAGGGGGGCATCCCAGTCTTTTCCTCTGGCCTGCGTGCCTATAAAAGCAGGGCCAAGCCCTTGTAACGGACACATGCTCCAGGGGGCCATGAGACCCTGGAGTTATCCTCTCCACATCAAGGCACACCATGCCAAATTCACTACAAACTGGACGTAGGGTTATTATCCCCTAGGGGAGGCCCGAACCAGTATAAACCCTATCTCTCCCTGTGAGAACCCATCGAGGTTCATTCTCCATATCATACTCCACCACAGAAAAACCTGCTGGAACTAACGCAATTGTTCCAACAGTTGGCGCCGTCCGTGGGGACCTTAGTCCTAGAAGCTAAGTTCTCTACCATTGCCCGCAACCCGAAGTGCACCCGAGGGGGGAGCATCGAGGCTTTCTCGCTTCGCGCGCCCTCCGGCTAGGGGCTTCGGGGGCAGATCGAAGGCCACCTCCGCCTTCCCCCATCCTTCGCATACCGGAGCCCACTCTCCGGCAAGGGGCTCCGCTCCACGCTTCAAAGGTCGTCGGAGCCCGAGGGCCACAAGGTAAGTACCGCCCGAAGCCTTACTCCGATGCACCAATCTGCAGTTACATTAACATAAGCTCGAAGTCTTGCTTCGCTTTACTTAAAAACCGAAGCCGCGCTTCGCCTTGTTCAAAAATCGAAGTCATGCTTCGCTTTACTTAAAAACCGAAGCCATGCTTCGCCTTATTTAAACCCGAAGCCATGCTTCGCCTTGTTCAAAAACCGAAGCCATGCTTCGCCTTGTTCAAAAACCGAAGCCATGCTTCGCCTTACTTAAAAACCGAAGCCATGCTTCGCCTTATTTAAACCCGAAGCCACGCTTCGCCTTATTTAAAACCGAAGCCTTGCTTCGCTTTATAAAACCCGGAGTACCCCTCCGAAGGCTACACAGTGCCCCCGGGCCCGTAGCAGTGGGCTAAAAGGACTCCGGGCCACTAGCCCGACGCGTCCAGGGATTCCGGGCTCCGCGCCCAAAGCATCCCAGGGATTCCGGGTTCCGCACCCGAGGCATCCCAGGGTCGAAGGTGACCCAGAGTCGAAGGTGGCTCAGAGTCGAAGGTGGCTCACACTATCACAGGTTCGGTGAATCCACACCAAATATCCTTCTCATTACAGGACCAAGTTCTGAAGCCTTGCTTCATTATCTAAACACGCTCCGAAGCCTGGCTTCGCGTGCTCATATACTATACGCCTAAGCGTCTCGAAGTCATACTTCGCCATAATCTAAGTGCGTTTCAGAGCCCCGCTCACGCACAGCATCCAAACCCCGGCATGCCGAAGCATGCTTCGCTCAAATTGGGTATGCGGAAGCCTTGCTTCGCACCAAATTGATGCGTTCGGAGCCCGTAAGAGGCCCTCGCTCGGTACAAATCCAAATATCCGAAGTCGCCGAAAAGGCGCACCCCTTCGCATGTTTATTTTTTTGCCCGCACCAGCAACGGTTAAGTCCCTAACTGCCACGAGCAAAAGGGGGGAAGAATGTATGCGAGGTGTGCGAGTGTAATGCGCCGTACGAGCGTGGCAAGCTAAGCGTTCGAAGCCAAACAATGCGAAACATATAAACAAAGTATGCAGGTATAATAAACTCCGTTCATTAAAGGATAATTGAGAAGTATGTTACAAATGTACTTCGAGCACAGAACTACGAGTAATCTGTGTCTAAGCCTAAAAAGAACCGAGTGCGAGGCCCCAACCCTCGCTTGCCTCTCCTTCGGCGGGGGCCCCCTCGGCTGGATGTTGCCTCGTCGGAGCCCGCTCTCCCTCGACCGGCCCGTCCAGGCTCCGAAGCCCACAGGCTTCGGCTTCCGCTTTGCAGATTGCTCCAGGTCCGAGAAGCAGGCGGAGCCGTGTCGAAGGCAGAAAAGTCTAGGGCTTCGTCGCTCGCTAAGGCCGCTCGCGAAGGCAAAGGTAAAGGGCTCTGAAGGGGCTCCGCCTTCACAGCGGCTAGCAAATCCTGGGCTATTTCGGAGATGGCTTCGCCCCTAGGCCCCCTCGGAAGCTTAAACCGAGGGGGGCCTTCGGACCTAGCTACTTCAAGAATCGCCCACAGTTGTCGAAGCCCTTCAGAGTCCTCGAGGACTTCGAGGTCTATGCTCGAAGGCTGAGCCTGGGCAGGTATAAAAAACCCCCGCATTCATATTAATAAACTGATAAGTCTTTACAAGCCTACAGCTAGGTATTACAAGGAAGCCTAAGGAGATCTACACCTTCGGAGGCGGAGGCGGAGGCGTCGTGGTCGGAGGCTTGTCCGAGTCAGCGGGCCCCTTGAACCGGCGTTGTCGAAGGGCCTTCATGAGGTCAAGGACTGCCTCGCAGCCTTGCTCCTTCCAAGGTTCCTGCAGCCGCCGCCAAGCCCCACGGACTTCGCCCGGAGGCGTCACCAAGTGCGGACCCCCGAAGGCCACTGGGGTCACGGAGGTCGCAGCCCGAAGGTGGTCGCACCCCGCGGCATGAAGCATATGCAGCACCCCTTGGCCCGCGACGCGACCGGCCATAAGAGCGAAGCCCGTCAGCGCTTCGTCCGCTACCGAAGCCGCAGTCTTCAAGAAATCGGCGCGGTCCCCAATCGGGTCCTGATCGCCAAATTCCGGAGTCCGGCACTCGGTCCCTATCTTTTCAAGGACCTCAGTCAGGCTCTGGGTGGCCTCGCCAAGATTAGCCACGACAAAGCTTTCAAGATCCCGAGCTCGCCGGCGGAGCTCCTCGTTCTTCTTCGCCTGACGGGCCTCGGCGTCCTTCGAAGCTTGGAGCTCCGCGCGGAGCCGAGCCGTCTCCGAGGCCAAGGCTTCCTTCGCCTCAGCAGCCGAAGCCTCGGCCCGCCTCCGCTTCTCGGCCTCCTCCAAGACCTCGCGGCGAAGGGCCTCCTTCTCTTCTGCGAGGCGCTCCATCCGCCGGTCAGCAGCAGTCGAAGCCGCCGCGTTCAGTGCGAGGGCCTGCAGGAATTCAAGAAACCTTAAGTATTAACCAAGAGACAAAGTATAGTTCGAAGCTGCAAGGGGCTTCGCTCACCCGCATGAGGACTTCGTTCGAGCTAACGAAGAGCTCCGTGGGATCTCGGTGGCTAAGCTGGGCCACCAAGTCCCCCTCCTCCGCAGAAGCGCAGGCCTCGCGGAAGCCGAGGATCGCCGCCGCCGTCACGCCCCCCTCGGCTTGAAGGGGTGAATCACCGCCACGGTGGTCTCCGCGGGCTCCGGCGGGGCAGGTCTCAGGCCCACCACGTCCACCTCTTCTTCGCCTCGAGGGACTTCGCGGCTGCCGCTGCCTTCATCGTCGGACGAAGTACTCTCGGACTCCGAGTCGCTGCCGCTGCCGCTGCTGCTGCCGCTGCTACTCGAAGCTTCCGTGGGCTTCGCTTCGGCAGACTTCGATCCACCCTCGCTTGTCGGCTTCGTCTTAGCGGGCCTCGCATCGTCCTCGTCCTCTGCAAGGAGCCAAGTCAAAACCTGCATATTAAAGAGAAGCATGCAAAAAGAAAAAGGGGTTTACCATCATCAGAGATCTCTTGGAAGGAAGCAGGGGCTAAGTGTGTCCTCCAGCTCCCTCGCTGCGAAGCTGGCGCATCCACCTCTGCGCCTGAAGTTGGTTCCGCCAGAGCATCCGTGGCCTCCTTGGCAGCAGGAGTGCGCGCGTCGACCTCCGCCTCCGAAGCCCTCGCCGCGAGGGGCTTCGCGGCCTTCTTGGGAGTCGGAGTAGCTGCGGGCTTCGCCGCAGCCTCCCCCGAGGCGTCCGCTTCGTCCTCGTCCCCCCTCTTCCTCTTGGCTCCGGCCGACGAGGTATCCAGGTGGGCGAAGTCCGGCAGAGCGGGGAGCCCTCCGAGGCCAAGAGCGGTCCACACTCTGTTCCAGCGCTCCCAGGACCCCACCAGGGCAAGGCGCTGGTTCTGCTCCTCGGGGGTCGGAGTCCCGACGACCCGGTCCGCCGCCGCGATGGCCTCCTCCGGGGTCCTCATGTCGAGGTCGGCTACGCGAAAAAGGTTGAGTCAGGAGCAAGCATTCGAAGTATTAAAAGCAAGAAGAGCGCGAAGCCTTACAGAAGCGGTCGAAGGCCAGCTCGCTGAGTTCACCTCGGCCCGAAGCCTGGAAGAGACCCTCCGGCCAAGAGCGCGCGAGGGGGCTGAGCCGAAGGGTGATGAACTCCTCCGCGAGGTCCCTCATGCTCATCTTCGCCGCCACCCTTCGGAGCAGCGAGATCCTCGAGTGAAGAAGGCCTTCGCTGGTCGTCACCACCCCTTCGCGTCGGTACAGGATGTGGGCGTTGGTACTCCGAAGGGGAGAGTTCGCGCCGACGGAGGCATAGAACCACTCTTGATCCCATCTCGAATACCACTTGTTGTTTACAGCCCTCGCAGGGAAGGCGTCCTAGAACTCCTTCCGGAGCTGGAAGTTGGCGCTGCCGAAGGCCAGCGCCCTCTTGACGCGGTCCGTCCCCTCCCTGGGCTTCGGCTGGCAGTTGGCGTCATGAAGGGCAATGAAGACATCCGAGCGGCCCTCGCAGCCTTCGGCCCGCATGGCCCACTCGAAGACAGCTAACCTCGCCACTGCATTGGGCGAGAGCTGAGGAAGCTCGAGGTTGTAGGCCTTGAGGACTTCGCTCAGCATCCCCACTGCGGGCAGTCCGAGGCCGGCCTCGAAGAAGGCTTCAAACACCACCACTTCGTCAGCACGAGGCTTCGGTACGGCCTCCGACTTCTCTGGGACCCTTAACTGGATTTTCGCTGCAATCTTCCCCTCGCAGGCTCTCCGGACCGACTCCTCCGTAGAGATCGAAGCCCTCATCTCCAGGGTCTGCTCAAACCTGTCGGAGGGCGTCCGAAGGTCCCTCGGCCCCAGTCGCCTAGCTGCGGGCTTCGCTGCCGCGGCCGCTGCTGCCGCCGCCTGCACTTGGGCGGAGCCTGAGCTCGAGCCCAAAACCAGGGGCTTCGCCACCGCCTTCTTCGGCATTCTGATCAGACTTCGGCACGAAGGACTAAAGGACGGCGAAGGGCTAGAAGCTAGCGAAGGTCGCTCTGCGAGGCTAGGAGGAAGAGGAGAGCGAAGGTGGTAAGGCGGCAAGAAAGAAGCGAATGAAAGTGTGCCGGAGCTGCACGCGGTAAGTCTCTATTTATAGGCGCGGTAAGAATGCCAACCGTCATGGGCCGAGCCCACCGCCAGATGGGCCTCCGGCGAGAGCGAATCGAGCCCAAGCAAGGTAACGGTAACTTTCTCGACCGTTGCGAAGTCGTTCGGCCTCCCCGAGGCCGTTCTGGCGGCAAGCGCGGGCATTTATTACCCCCAGGTATCGAGGTCACCTTCGGTCCAGGCTCCGAAGGTATGTTTCCTCCGAAGTCATGTTTTCAGGTCATTTGTCCTAAGGGCGCGTGCACCCCTTCATCCCGAAGGCCTACACGCGAGGGGCTACTGTTGGGGAAATATACTTCCCTTAAACAGGGGCCAAATGACGTCAGCCTCCGACATCCTCCGGCCCAGAGCCAGGTACTGTTGGAGCCTGTTTTCTCTATAAGTATTGTTTCCAGGTCCCATGGTGCCTTTCGGGGTCCGTAGCTTCGGAGCCCTCAGACCAGGGGGTCCGGTTCGGAGCCCCCAGTCCGGGCCCTGGCGCGAGGCGCCGGAGGCCACCCTCCGGGCGCAGAAGTCCGGAAGCCGTCATCCGGAGCCAAGTCCGGAGGTTGTCCTCCGAGAGCCAGGCCCGAAGGTTGTCCTCCGAGAGCCAGGCCCGAAGGCCGCCCTCCAGAGTTCAGCCCGGAGGCCACCCTCCGGAGTCCAGTTCGAAGGCCGCCCTCCGGAGTCTAGTCCGGAGGCCACCCTCCGGAGTCCAGTTCGGAGGCCGCCCTCCGGAGTCCGGTCCTGAGGCCGCCCTCCGGAGTCCAGTTCGGAGGCCACCCTCCGGGAGCCAAGTCCGGAGGCCACCCTCCGGAAGCCAAGTCCGGAGGCCACCCTCCGGGAGCCAAGTCCGGAGGCCACCCTGCGGAGTCCAGTTCAGAGGCCGCCCTCCGGGAGACCAGTCCGGAGGCCACCCTCCGAGAGTCCCGTCCGGAGGCCACCCTCCGGAAGCCAAGTCCGGAGGCCACCCTCCGGAGTTCAGCCCGGAGGCCACCCTCCGGAGTCCAGTTCGGAGGCCACCCTCCGAGAGTCCCGTCCGGAGGCCACCCTCCGAGAGCCAAGTCCGGAGGCCACCCTCCGGGAGCCAAGCCCGGAGGCCGCCCTCCAGAGCATGCTTCGAAGCTCCCCTCTGGGGTGCACTCCGGAGCCTTTCCCCCAGCCTCTGCCTTCGGCATATCTTTTAGCTGGTCAAAAGCCTGGCGCGGTCTGACATGTCAGTAAAGCTGTAAAGTTGTCTGGCACCTTTTGTACCGTAGCTAGCTCCTTTTCCCCTCTCTGCCCCTATGAGCCAAGGCTCATAGGGGGGCATCCCAGTCTTTTCCTCTGGCCTGCGTGCCTATAAAAGCAGGGCCAAGCCCTTGTAACGGACACATGCTCCAGGGGGCCATGAGACCCTGGAGTTATCCTCTCCACATCAAGGCACACCATGCCAAATTCACTACAAACTGGACGTAGGGTTATTATCCCCTAGGGGAGGCCCGAACCAGTATAAACCCTATCTCTCCCTGTGAGAACCCATCGAGGTTCATTCTCCATATCATACTCCACCACAGAAAAACCTGCTGGAACTAACGCAATTGTTCCAACATACTTCCTTGCCCTAAGATTAGTATAGTCCGTACATATTTGTGAGTTTGCGCTGTAAACTCTCCGTCCGCCACATAGTAATCACGGTAGGCCTTGTTGATTCGCTCGTCAATCATCCATTTAATCCACGTAACGGATTTCTATTGGTGTTATCTGTTTTATTGGTAATTCGGTCTCTAGGTCGAATTGCCTCTGATCTTTTGGTATTTTTGTAGTGTTTTCATCCCCATCTTCTTCCCCAAGGACTCCTGTACACATCCATCATCGATGAGATGGTTGCTGGAGCCCGGAGGCCAATTTTAGGGCCATCGGTCTGACCAAAGGCATTGTCCCGATCTGACTGGCCCATGTCGTGCCGTCAGCTAGCATGCCGACACACCCCGGTCTGACCAGAGGCCCAACACCAGTCTGACCGACCTCATGCGGAGCCACACACCGAAACCTTCACACTGCAAGCCGGAGTGTACCCTGGAGTCCCTCACACCCTTCGGTCTGATTGGGGCCTAGGTGTCGGTTTGACTGGCTGGATATGGAAGCCCCCTTCGGCCACCTTCGGTCCGACTGGAGGTCCATTTTTGGTATGACCGACCGAAGGCCGGAGACCCCCTTCAGCCACCCTTCGCAGTTGACGTTGGAGGCCCCCCTTCGGTGATACCTTCGCACCATCGGTCCGACCGGCGGTATACCTTCAGTCTGACTAACCCGTCTTGGCCGGTCTGACCGCTGTGTGCACTTCGGTCTAACCAGCCCTGACTTGGCTGGTTGGATCGCTTCCCCGACAATTTGGTTAGTTAAATAATATTTTGGGTATTGTTTAATTGCTTGGCGACTCCGTTTATGTCATTTGTCACGGTCAAGGGTCATCGGAAAGCAACGTCGGTGTCGTGTTATGCTTAGGGCTATACCTAGGTATCCACATGCTTTTGGATTGTCAAATCGGTGTCAGTGCGTTGGCATATTGATCGACGGATTTTAGCGTCAACACACTTTTTCGCGACTCCACTGGGGACAACATGCCAAGTGCTACTACATCGGCGACGAGTACATCTACTATATCTACATCAATGGGACCCTCGACGCTGATGGACCCGGTGGGGTGAGCGGAGAATGATGATAACAACATTATACTCCCCACCCTCGATGACCTCTACGATGAAGATAGGGCATAGATCAAGGCCAAGATGAGGGAGATGCACGCTCTCATGCTTGGGCGCTTCACCAAGACCCGCGAGGTCTTCATCAATCGTGATATCGACATCTGTAGGACCGAAAGTAGCGACCAGAGGGGGGGGTGAATGGACGCCTTAAAAATTCTTTCGAATCAATGGCCTGTTCCCAATACCCAACGCACCTCAAAATACTATGCAGCAGAAAATAAACTGAAGGCCTAAGTCTAAAGGTTTCTAACCTAGAAGCAACTGATGATAAATAGGGTAAAACTAAAGTGGTGCAACTAGGCAGATGAACAATTTGTAATAGGCCTAAACATCTCAATGAAATGATCTAAGTATGTATAAAATGAAAAGAGAAGTTACTGTCCAAATTTGTCTCCTGTTCGGAACTTGGCGAAGCCCCCTTCGCACGACGAGGTCTGCTTCGGAGGTTGGTGACGGAGTCTGTCCGAAATGCCGAAGGTGTCACTGTCTAGCCTAGTTCGAAGTGGTAAGAGGCGAAGTGTACTTCGGAGCGAAGTAAGACAGTGCCGGAGCCTGGTTCGAAGTATGTACCTCGAAGACAAGACTTCGAACACAGCTTCGAACCAAGAGCTTCGGAGCAAAGTGACAAAGTCTGAGCCTACTTCGAAGTGAGCACTTCGAAGACAAAACTTCGAACACAACTTTGAATCGAGAGCTTCGAAGCACGACTTTCGAACAGAAAGCTTCGAACACAACACACAAATAGACAACCTTCGAGCAAAGAAGCGAAGTCTGTCACGTGACACAAAAACAAATCCGAAGCCTACACTCTATCTTCGAACAGGGAAAGCTTCGGAAGGAGAATCGAAGGCTGACACGCCACAAAGAAAACCAAGCGAAGTCTATCAGAAAAGACAAACTTCGAACCTAACTTCGAAGCCTAACAAAGTGTGCACTTCGAACAGATAGATTCGGAGTATGCTTGTTCGAAGTATGCGATGCTGTCCATACAAGTAGAACTTCAAAACTAGCAACTCAGACACAAAAGCCGAAGTTCGCAGTTTGAACGATAGTTTTGAAAGTGTTAGATCGTAGCCTGCCTCACGGAGCTGAGGGGCTTCGAACAGAGAGAGATGACTTCGCAGAAATAGTCAAAAAGGCATTTACTCCATTCTGCTTCGATCAAAAAGGCAGTACAGTAGAAGGTAAAAAACTGGCAGCAAGTACTGTAGCTACAGTAGCAGTACTACTTGCAACAGCAAGAACTAGTACTCCCTCTCACGAAGAACAGAAGCAAATGAAGAAGCTTCTTCACAAGAAATAAATTCAGCAGCCCGTAGCCAAAGCAGTAACTCTCCAAACCGAACAATATGCAACCAATAAATTCACCAGGGACCAAAGCATTAAAGCATCCAAGAGATTAGAGCCAAAATAATGCATGAACAGAGAGAGGCAAGCCCTGGCGGCGCACACAGGAGAGAGAAACGGGAGACAGAATGACCCAAAGAGTAGATGTGATTTCAGCCAAAAGGGTAGTCCAAACCCTAGGGATTGGGGTGCTATTTATAGGTAGCCCAACACTAGGAATATTCTACCAGCCCCTTAGGGTTTTTACAGACTCAAAAAATAAAGTAAAAGACTCTACTGCCCTTAGGAATTTTTACAGACACAACTGACTGACTGTGGGCCTAGAGTTACAGATGACATATCCGGAAGCTAAGTTTTCGTAGCGACTACGGCTTCTCTTCTGGACAGTCGGATACAGAATCAATGGTTGTCAGTTTTACGCCGAAACTGACAAAGCCTCCACCAGCTTTGCACCAGGTACCCGGATTGGGCCGGCCCGACTCCGCAGCTCTCTCAGCCCGGCAATCGCTCACCGCCCGTGTACCTGAGTCAGTCCTGGTCAACAGCCCAGTGGGTCTTCTACTGCTTCTAGCCCATGCACCCGGATTGGGCCAGCCCGACTTTGCAGCCTCCTCTTCCCGACAGTCGCTCGCTGCCCGTGTACCTGAGTCACACGCGGCCCATGAAACAGCAGATCTCCTCTTCTTCTGTCCTCTTTGACTATCGTTGATAATGACTCATCACTTCTGGAGCCATGAGGCCCACGCTATTCAGCATGGCTCCTCAATCTCCCCCTTGATGAGTGCATTGCCAACACTCCTCAATTCTCAGCTCTTCAGCACCTGTGAAACAAATGTGGAAACACGAAAACAAAATACAAGAAAACAAAGAAGAAGAAGAAGAATAAGGTAAAAGTTTAACCTTAATGACCAAAAGCCAAACAAAAGCAAGAAGCGGTCATTATGGTTAACCAAAAACGAAAAGGCTCAAAATGAGTGCGATTTCAGAACAACAAGGATATCAACAGAGTAAGAACTCCCCCTTAAACTCTGATCCCAAATTTTCTCCCCCTTGTTGACAAGTGAACTCATCAAGCACTCAAAAGAGACACAGACTCCCCCTGAAATGCAACTCCCCCTCAAAGTATGCAGTGAATACAACTGGGGTGCAGGTGGAGTATAGAAAGCATGCTTCTCAGATATGATTGACTGCAAATACAATATCTAACAGGTATAGCAAAAGAGATACTGTCTAAGACACATGGCATGATCAGTGCAAGAGATGATATCTAAATAAAGTCATTTTAGCACGCATTTGTCAATTTTTGCAAATAAAAGCATCACCACATTTTCCGATAAACAGGCAAGGTAAAACATGAGAGGCAGAAGCTAACTGAAATCTACCAAGTTAAGCATTGTCCACACCAAAGTGCTTCAGCAAACATGTTATCTTTGAAATGCTCAGGCTTTCTCAAATTTCCTTTTTCATTTATGCCAAGGGTTATTTGCATGTCAAGCCTTATGCTAACCGACCAAGTCAAGCCTAGGCCAGAGCTGGGCCATCAGAAGCTTAAGACATTGGTCTTGGCATACACTACACTGTCCTAGTTCATACCAAAGTGCTATGGTAAGCAGTCCAGAACAATGTAATGCGACAAAGCAAACCCACTTGGGTCTTTTCACTTTAAGCATAAAAAGGAATGGAATTTTCATTCAATTTTAATTTTTATCATTTTTATAGCACATTTTCCATGTTAAAGCATAAAGATGTCCAAGTTGCATATCTGCATCTATGTGATGAACTGGCTACAAGGCATGTAACAGATAGCAAAAGCACTCAGCCTACACATGCTAGTTACCAGAAGCAAAGGTGATCATTTTTCAAGTTGAAAGCGTAAAAGCCATGCACATGACAGATATCAGACATATCAAGTGAACTGAACCAAAGCATGGTCATCGACATGTAATCAAAAGCATGTACCAGCTAGAATATGTAAAGCAGTTCAATCATATAACAGAAGCAGGCTCAAAAGTGTGATATATGAATATGTATGATATGAACACACACAAAAGGACTCAAGAAAAGAGTAAATAAGAAAGAAAACTGACGCAAAATATCCTAGAAAGGATACACAACACCCAAATCCCCTCGTAAACGCTCAAATGTAGACTGATCTAGGGGTTTGGTGAAAATGTCAGCCAACTGATGATGGGTATCAACATGAACAAGGTCAATGACACCTTTCTCATATTGATCCCGCAAGAAGTGAAAGCGCACATCAATATGTTTGGTTTTTGAATGAAGACACGGGTTTTTCCCTACACTAATAGCACTCGTGCTGTCGCAAAACAATGGAACCCTGGTAGGAAAGAACAACCCAAAGTCTCGTAGAGTGGAAATCATCCAAACCATCTGTGAGCAGCAGCTGGCAGCAGCTACATACTCAGCCTCTGTGGTCGAAAGAGCAACTCTAGATTGCTTTCGAGAAGACCAAGATACAAGGGAAGAACCAAGAAACTGGCAAGTACCGGAAGTCGACTTGCGATCCAACCGGCACCCACCAAAGTCAGCGTCCGAAAAGCCAGATAAATCAAGAGATGATGATGCTGAATAATAAAGACCAAGATCAGGCGCATAGGTGAGATACCTGAAAATGCGCTTGACAGCCTGCCGGTGAGACGCGCGTGGTGAAGACTGAAAACGCGCGCAAAGTCCCACGGCGAATTGTATGTCCGGTCTTGTTGCCGTTAAGTACAACAGCGAACCGATCATCCCTCGAAATTCCCTCTCATTGACCTTGACACCGCTCTCGTCCTTGTCCAGACCCCCAGAAGTACCCATCGGGGTCATCTGCGGCTTCAATTCACCACCAAAGTCAAATTTCTTTAACATATCGCGAGTGTACTTACCTTGGTGGATGAAGGTGCCGTCCTTGGTCTGCTTGATCTGGAGCCCTAAAAAGTACTTAAGCTCACCCATGAGGCTCATCTCAAATTCACTGTGCATCTGCACAGAAAACTTGGACACAAGAGAATCAGTAGTACTGCCAAAGATAATATCGTCCACGTAAATGTGAGCGACTAAGAAATCTGAAGCAACTCTGAGCAAAAAGAGAGTTTTGTCCACAGAACCCATCACAAAGCCCTTCCCCAACAAAAATTGCTTCAACCGGTCATACCAAGCTCTGGGGGCTTGCTTCAACCCGTATAAAGCTTTGTGCAGTTTAAAAACATGTCGAGGAAACTTAGGGTTCTCAAAACCGGGAGGTTGCCTAACATAAACTTCCTCCTCTATGAACCCGTTCAGAAAAGCACTCTTAACGTCCATTTGAAAAAGCTTAAAACCCTTCGAAGCGGCAAAAGCTAAAAGAATGCGAATGGACTCAAGACGGGCAACAGGAGCGAAGGTTTCTTCAAAGTCAATACCTTCCTTCTGGCAATAACCCTGGGCAACCAGTCGAGCCTTGTTGCGCACCACAACCCCATCTTCACCTTGTTTGTTTTTGAATACCCACTTGGTGCCTATGGGGTTGCATCCTGATGGCGGCTCAACTAGTGTCCAAACCCGATTGCGGACAAAATTCTCAAGCTCTTCTTGCATAGCATTAATCCAATTAGAATCAGAAAGAGCATGAGAAACATCTCTGGGCTCAAAAGATGCAACAAACGCAGATTCAGCAAACACAGCGAGAGAGGCAGAAGAATGCAAAGTCCTCTCAGTCAAATCACCTATGATGAGCTCTGAGGGATGGTCACGCTGAACTGCTCGGGTTCCCTGGTGATCTGAAGTCACCTCACCGGAGTCAGCAGCTGGCACCTCTGGACTCGACTGAGGGGGCTCGATCGAAGTGGAAGAAGTGATCAGATGTCCGCCCTCATCATCAGTCGAGGTCACAGAAGGTGTGGGCTCTGCGGGGGATGCAGAAGGCCCACCCTCAACTGCAGCTGGAGTATCCTCATCTTCCTCGAAGATGGACTCTCCGAGCTCATCATCACCAGAAAGCTCAAAAGAAGGATTCAAAGAAGGCAAGGACTCATCAAAAGAAACCTCACAAGTCTCGACAAGCAGCTGGGATTCGAGGTTCCAAACACGGAAGCCTCGAGAATGCAATGCATAACCAAGAAAAACACCATCCCAGCAACGAGACTCAAATTTGTCCAAATGCCCTCCCTTCTTGAGCACAAAGCACTTGCAGCCAAACGCTCGCAAGTGGCTCACCTTGGGCTGTCTACCAAACCGCAACTCATATGATGTCTTACCAATGTAAGCTCGAAGAAAAATGCGGTTGGCCAGATAGCAAGCCGTGTTCATGGCTTCTGCCCAAAAACGCCTAGGAGTCCTGTGCTCATCGAGCATCGTCCTGGCCATCTCGACTAGCGTGCGGTTCTTACGTTCCACAACGCCGTTCTGTGGGGGAGTGTAAGGAGAAGAAAACTGATGGTCCAGACCCTGATCACCACAGAAGCTGACGAACTGAGAGTTCTTGAACTCAGAGCCGTTGTCGGAGCGAATTGCTCGCATCCGACCATTGTTCTCATTCTTCAGCTTCAAAATCAGGTCATGGACAAATTGAAAAGTTTCATCCTTAGACTCCAAAAAGAAAACCCACGAGAATCGAGAAAAGTCGTCAACAATCACAAGTGCATACCACTTCCCACCGACTGAGCGTACCCGAGCTGGACCTACAGTGTCCAAATGTAAAAGCTCGCCTGGATACGAAGTCATCACCTGAGTCACAGGTGAGTGAGAAGCGGCAACCATTTTCCCATGACGACAGGGATGACAAACTAGATCCTTCTCCAATTTAAGCTTGGGCAATCCTCGGATGAGATCCATAGAGCTTAACCTGACTAGCAGATCAAAACTCAAATGACCTAACCTCCTATGCCACTTCCAGAGCTCAGAAGAAGATCCAGCAATCAAACAGCGAGAAGGGCCAAAAGAACTAGAGAAGTCAATTCGAAAAACTTTACCGAAGGGTAAAATCTGACAAACCAAAGACCCTCTAGAATCAACCACAGAAGAATTGCCCTTCTTAAAACGCACTTCCAAACCATCCTCAAGAAGTTGCGAAACAGAGATTAAATTGAAGTTCAGATTTTTAACCAAAGCAACATTCTTTAAAGAGAAATGGTCTGAAATGCTGATTGAGCCTATGCCACTTACTTTCCCTTGACCGCTGTTCCCGAACGTGATATATTCTTTGGAGCTCGGGGGAGTGAGACTGGAGAACCATCTGCGATGTCCCGTCATGTGGCGAGAGCATCCTGAGTCCATGATCCAAACATCCTCCAGTCCCCGGTCCTGCACAATCAACGTCTGTAAGTGGGAGCAAATGGTCCGGCACCAGGTTTAGCAAAAGAGCTAAACCAGTGTCGAGCCATCTGCTCAAAAGATGGAAAGCGAAAACCATCAAAAGAATTTGGACCAAAACGCGGCTCAAAGTGCGGTCCACGGTTTTGCCTAATCCTACGGCCACGAGGTCCAGAACCGTAGCCAACTCGGTCTGGAACTCTGCCGGAACGAACACCACCAACTGGAGCACGGGCACGAAAACCGTCTCCTCTACCACCACCTACACGACGCGGCCTGACCTCCAGCCTCTCCCCGCGCCGAGGAACACGCAGTCTACCACCCTGCTGGTAGAACTGCTCCTGATCACTACGAGCCTTCTCTGCTCTCTCAACCCGCTTCCTCCTGAAGCAAAACTCCGCAAGATGCCCGTCTCTCTGACAATACTCACAATGATAGGTAGGCTTCTTGGGATGTGGTTGAGGCTTGGGATTCTTGGGCTTAGTGGTGTTTGGTGTTGTCTTCTTGGGCTGAGAGGGTCCAGGAAGAGAGTCAAGAGAAGTGTGGAGATTTTTGGGCTTAGGAACCCAGATAGGTTTCTTGGGTGGAGCTTTAGGTGGTTCATGGATCACTCCATCCTTGGGCTGACAAGCCTGGGAAGACTCAGTGGAGTGAGTCTTGGGATACCTCTGCTCTGGAGTCATTTTACTCCACTCCACTGCCCGGCTGATGGCACTCTCAAAGTCAGCCTTGGTGTAGGTGTAACCTACCCCAAACCCATCCTGCCTCTTGAACTGCTGGATCATCATGCCAAGCTGTGGCTCTCTGGCACTGATCCAACTCAGGATAGAACGGAGGTAAAAGTTCTCATTCTGAGAATCTGCTAGCTCCTCTCTCAAGGAAGCTAGAACCTCCACCTGAGACAAGCAGGTCTCACACTCACTCTCTACTTGGACAGACTTTTCAGCTTTCATCTTGATTAGCTCCATTCTAAGAGACAGACAGTTCTCACAGACAGTGGGTGGAACTGACAATGTCTCAAGCTCTAGCCTAGTCTGCGCAAGCTCAGCTCTCAACCTCTCTAAATCACCCAAATGCTCATTGCCCTTGGATTTCAGCTCAGCTAAAACAGCTAAATGAGATGGGCAATCAACACAGGGTGCGACGACAGTGGCTTGAGCATTTTTCAGCTCCAGCTGAGCGCTTTCAAGCTCAGTGGCCAAAGCGTCCCTCTCATCAACCCTTTATGTGTACCTGGACTTCAGAGTCAACAGGTCACACAGAAACACCTCACACTTCGGGCACTCACTGCTATCACCCAAGCAAGGGGAAGAAGATAGACTTTCTATTCTACCGTTGGCTACGGCAAGCTCACTTTCTAACTCGTCTATCCTTTTCTTAGCTCCCCTAAGCAGTTTCTCCCGATACTTCAACTCCTGACGATTGCTCTCAAGTAAATCAACAATTTCGCGCTCATAAGATGATACCTTGCTGTCGTCGTCGGAGTCGTCGGAGGAGCTCTTTTCTTCTCTATCCCCAAGAGCCATTGAACAGAAGCTCTTGCGGGATCTTCGGCGCTGGTGTGAGCGGCTCTTCGGCTTGTCTCCGAAGGCCATGAAGCAGAGGCCCGCTGGATCGTCCTTATCCTTCCCCTTCCTGATGGCGATCTCCTCATCACTTGAGCTTGATGAAGAGGAAGAAGACGTGGATCTCTTGGAGTAGCTCTTCTCCATC
This sequence comes from Zizania palustris, assembly GCA_019279435.1. Classification (NCBI taxonomy): domain Eukaryota; kingdom Viridiplantae; phylum Streptophyta; class Magnoliopsida; order Poales; family Poaceae; genus Zizania; species Zizania palustris. The sequence goes on along the minus strand of JAAALK010000289.1, from coordinate 24,667,262 downwards.
TCGGCAAAGAAGGCCTTGTCGCGCTTCTTGTTCTCTCGCCGATAGTCCTTCAGGGCTTTCTTGAAGAACCGGGTCTTCGGCTTGCCCTTGTTGAAGGAGGGGCTCTCATGCTTGCCGGAGTCGTGGAAGCTGCTGCCGGTGCCCTTCTTGTATCCACTGCACTTGGGGCAGTCGGCGATGAAGTGTCCTGGATCACCACATTCAAAGCATCTGGATTTTGTGCCGTGTCTTTTGAACATTCTCTTATCATAGACACGACGCACCCGGTTGTTAAAGAGACACAAATCATCATCTCCCAACAACTCAAGCTGGTCCTCAGTGATAGACATCAAAGAGAACCCAGCACAGCTCACAGCAGAAGGGTCAACAGAAGGTGTAGCAAGGGCCAGGGATTTTGATCCAGAACCAGTGAGATTTGATCTCAACTGGATATCTACCTCAGTGGCCTTCAGCTTGCTAAACAACTCAGAAATGGTCAAGGTATCATAAGAAGTACTCTCAACGATTGATGATACCTTGATCTCCCAGATCTTTGGGTCCAAGGTATGAAGAACCTTGAGCGCCTGCTCGTGATCTGAGACTAACTGAGCACCCTCAGCCTTGTTGTCCCGAAGCTTGTTAATGATCGACTGAAAGCGACCAAACAAAGCCTCAACAGATTCACCCGGCTTCTGTGTGAAGTTCTCGTACTCACGCCGGTAGGTCTGATAGAGCCGAGCCTTGACCTGTGCTGTTCCCTCATGGTGTGCCTTGAGGGTAGCCCAGATCTCTCTCGCAGTGGAGAGATGACTCACTCGCTCAAATTCAGTGGGACCTAAACCAGAAAATAAAATGTTCACAGCCTTACTGTTGCTCAGATGCTGAGCAATGATACCAGCAGTACCTTGCTCAGTAACTGGCAGAATGACAAACGTGCTGTGAACGCAAATGTCCCATATGTCTGAACCCTAGCTCATGAGATAGGCTCGCATGCGAGTCTTCCAATAATTATAGCCATAGGCTTCCAAGGATGGGACCTTGCCAGGAGACGTCATAGTCACTACTGGGGTTTAGAACCGGTTAAGGTATGGAAAAACCCTAACCTCGCTCTGATACCACTTGTAGGACCGAAAGTAGCGACCAGAGGGGGGGGGGTGAATGGGCGCCTTAAAAATTCTTTTGAATCAATGGCCTGTTCCCAATACCCAACGCACCTCAAAATACTATGCAGCAGAAAATAAACTGAAGGCCTAAGTCTAAAGGTTTCTAACCTAGAAGCAACTGATGATAAATAGGGTAAAACTAAAGTGGTGCAACTAGGCAGATGAACAATTTGTAATAGGCCTAAACTTCTCAATGAAATGATCTAAGTATGTATAAAATGAAAAGAGAAGTTACTGTCCAAATTTGTCTCCTGTTCGGAACTTGGCGAAGCCCCCTTCGCACGACGAGGTCTGCTTCGGAGGTTGGTGACGGAGTCTGTCCGAAATGCCGAAGGTGTCACTGTCCAGCCTAGTTCGAAGTGGTAAGAGGCGAAGTGTACTTCGGAGCGAAGTAAGACAGTGCCGGAGCCTGGTTCGAAGTATGTACCTCGAAGACAAGACTTCGAACACAGCTTCGAACCAAGAGCTTCGGAGCAAAGTGACAAAGTCTGAGCCTACTTCGAAGTGAGCACTTCGAAGACAAAACTTCGAACACAACTTTGAACCGAGAGCTTCGAAGCACGACTTTCGAACAGAAAGCTTCGAACACAACACACAAACAGACAACCTTCGAGCAAAGAAGCGAAGTCTGTCACGTGACATAAAAACAAATCCGAAGCCTACACTCTATCTTCGAACAGGGAAAGCTTCGGAAGGAGAATCGAAGGCTGACACGCCACAAAGAAAACCAAGCGAAGTCTATCAGAAAAGACAAACTTCGAACCTAACTTCGAAGCCTAACAAAGTGTGCACTTCGAACAGATAGATTCGGAGTATGCTTGTTCGAAGTATGCGATGCTGTCCATACAGGTAGAACTTCAAAACTAGCAACTCAGACACAAAAGCCGAAGTTCGCAGTTTGAACGATAGTTTTGAAAGTGTTAGATCGTAGCCTGCCTCACGGAGCTGAGGGGCTTCGAACAGAGAGAGATGACTTCGCAGAAACAGTCAAAAAGGCATTTACTCCATTCTGCTTCGATCAAAAAGGCAGTACAGTAGAAGGTAAAAAACTGGCAGCAAGTACTGTAGCTACAGTAGCAGTACTACTTGCAACAGCAAGAACTAGTACTCCCTCTCACGAAGAACAGAAGCAAATGAAGAAGCTTCTTCACAAGAAATAAATTCAGCAGCCCGTAGCCAAAGCAGTAACTCTCCAAACCGAACAATATGCAACCAATAAATTCACCAGGGACCAAAGCATTAAAGCATCCAAGAGATTAGAGCCAAAATAATGCATGAACAGAGAGAGGCAAGCCCTGGCGGCGCACACAGGAGAGAGAAACGGGAGACAGAATGACCCAAAGAGTAGATGTGATTTCAGCCAAAATGGTAGTCCAAACCCTAGGGATTGGGGTGCTATTTATAGGCAGCCCAACACTAGGAATATTCTACCAGCCCCTTAGGGTTTTTACAGACTCAAAAAATAAAGTAAAAGACTCTACTGCCCTTAGGAATTTTTACAGACACAACTGACTGACTGTGGGCCTAGAGTTACAGATGACATATCCGGAAGCTAAGTTTTCGTAGCGACTACGGCTTCTCTTCTGGACAGTCGGATACAGAATCAATGGTTGTCAGTTTTACGCCGAAACTGACAAAGCCTCCACCAGCTTTGCACCAGGTACCCGGATTGGGCCGACCCGACTCCGCAGCTCTCTCAGCCCGGCAATCGCTCACCGCCCGTGTACCTGAGTCAGTCCTGGTCAATAGCCCAGTGGGTCTTCTACTGCTTCTGGCACATGCACCCGGATTGGGCCAGCCCGACTTCGCAGCCTCCTCTGCCCGACAGTCGCTCGCTGCCCGTGTACCTGAGTCACACGCGGCCCATGAAACAGCAGATCTCCTCTTCTTCTGTCCTCTTTGACTATCGTTGATAATGACTCATCACTTCTAGAGCCATGAGGCCCACGCTATTCAGCATGGCTCCTCAACATCCCCGACCTATCCGGAAGCAAGGTAACACCGTCATCCCCTCCACTATCCTCCTTGGATATCGAGCAAAACATATCCACCAAAGTAGATCAAGATGTTAGTGCCACTTTTGCAAATTGTCTAGGGCCCAAGGTTTATTCTAGGATGGAGGCGATGTTTAGGAGATTTGGCTTTTCCGAGGCCGCTTCTCCAACTCTAATTGCTAGCGTACCCCCTGTTCATCACATACACAATAGAACCGACGGGATTACCGGGAAAACCATTGCAACTCTAGCCTCACCATCTATGGCCGAGACCACACACAACCCTGTCGGTTAGACCGACCCTTGGGCCGGTCAGTCCGGCATGTGCCAGCCTCAGCAGCCAACACCAATCGGTTAGACCGGTCATTACACCGTCGATCATACCGACCCTATGGCCGGTTAGACCACCCCTACCACCTATTACGCGCCGCCTTCACCCGCGCTTACGCTACCCTTTCCTGCACTGCCCGCACCTCTTGCTCCCACGCACCCACATAGGCCCGAGTACGTCCCTTATCACGAGCCGATACGGGAGGATGAGCCGCACGACCGACACACCGAGATACCACCACGTGTCGTGCCCCCGTATGAGAGACGCACGTAGGCAAGAGGCGTAGATGACATAGAAGAGCAAATCCGTGCACTATTTAGGGAATGTACGAGTTTCACACCTAGGGATCGGGCTAGGGTTTACCAAATCCATACCCCGACCACTTCAACACTATCCCATACTTGCGTGGCTTTAGGGTTCCCTAGTTTCCAAAATTTGACGGTGAAGGTAGTAAAACCACCCTAGACCACATAGGCCAATTCCTAGCGCAGTTTGGCAAAGCTAGTGGGTCGGATGCGCTGAAGCTTAGATTATTTTCTCTATAGATTTTCGGCGTTACCGTCGAACTCCGTGAAGACTTGGGCCCAGTTAGAGCAGAAGTTCCATGACTACTTTTATACCGGGGAAACCGAACTCAGGCTCTCACACTTGACATCGGTTAGATAGAAAGATAGCGAGAGTGTCTCCGAGTACATTAGGTGCTTTAGGGACACTAGGAACCGCATGTTTTAGCCTGAACATTTTTGAGAGAGAGACTTGGTCAACCTAGATTTTAATGGCTTACACTCGGAACTTAAGGAGAAGCTAGATGGCTAGGATTTCCTCAAGGTTAGTCAAGTCCTACAAAAGGCTCTGGTCCAGGAAAGCTGAGCCAAAAGTAAAAAATTCACCAAGACGTTTAACAAACCCAAGGCCGAGGTGCACGTCATGGAGCACTCCGATGAGGAATCATCAAAGAGCGAGGATGACTTGGCCGACGTGTACATTGCAGAGTGGACTTGGTCTTGTAAGTCCAAGCCCATTACCTGCTCTGAGTTGCGGCCGTCTCCCACTAAGAGTCAGCCTATTGAAGTCAAATATGCATTTGACGTGACTAAGTGTGACAAAATATTCGATTTTCTGTTGAAAAACAAACTCCTCAGGTTGCTGAAGGGTCACATCATTCCAACTTCCAACGACCTGAAGAAATGCGCTTACTGTAAGTGGCATGATTCACATTCTCATTCTACTAACGTTTGCAATGTTTTTCATCGATTGGTTCAATTGGCCATAGAGGAAGGATGATTGAAGTTGGATACCAATCCTAAGATGAAGCTTGACTAGGACCCCTTCCCCGTGAACACCATTGATCTCGATGGGAAGAAGGTGCTAATTCGGACCGAGCAGGCGAGTCATCCATGGGGAAGGCAGTCATGATTGGACAACCCTGCACACACACTCGTGTCGAAGAACCCTAAGGTAGGAGTGTGGAAAGTGAACACCAACGCGTCATCTTCTGTTGGGGCCCGCAAGAAGATGAAGGTGACATATGAGATGCTGCTACAGATGCACAAGAAGAGGGCCGAGAAGATAAACACTCGGCCAGGACCACCAAGAAGGCCGAACCCTCTGTGGAGAGATGAGTATGGCCCACGATGGACGAGACCACTGGAGCCACCTTTTTCTCCACCGCCGTATCACCTGACAATGGCACAGTGGCCTCCATGTTACTTTCAGCCTCCCGGGCATCCGACCCCTTACTATATTGCTCCCTTTGTGCCTTCCAATTTTTATAACATGAAGAATCAAATGTGTGCGGCAAGGGGCGACGTATTCGATAGGTTGTCCGTCACACCACGAGGGCGTCCGGAGGAGGTGTCTGAGGCCATCATAGTCAAGGTGGGGTCCTAGGATGTCCCAATCCCTAAGGGAAACCCTCGGAGCAAGACGGAGGTGATCCGCAAAAGGCAACCGAAGAGAAGATTGTCGGTCTGACCGTAGCCCCAGGGCCGGTCAGACCGCCATCACCACTTCGGCCTGACCGACCTACTGTGGCCGGCCCGACCTACCTTTTTTGGTCATCCGACACTGAGCAGTCATACCAGCCCACCATGGCCGGTCCAACCAACAGACCCCGGTCAAACTAGCCTAGTAAGGCCGGTCTGACCGACAGGATATAGGAAAAGATCCCCACCAAGTGAAAAATGTCGAGGCCGGTTAGGGTGTTTCCCATTCATCTAAAAATTCTAGGAGCAAGTTTGTGGCTCCCTGCATAGAGCCGCAACCATCATGGGTGCCTCCAGGCATGACCAAGTCACAAACGAGGTGGCTACACAATATTTGAGCTTAGGAGATGCGTGAGAAGAAAGCTGAGGACGATTGAGACATCGTTTTTGAGTAGATCCATCCCTGACCAGCGATGAAGCAGGTATGGAAGCCCAAGGAGGTTGCCGCAAACAACCTGACTCCTACTCCGAGTGACAACGAGGATGATTTGATGGATGACGACTACACGCCTATCTCCGAGGGGCCCCCCTCCTCAAGCTATGGACATAAACGTCGTCATTCTTCCCACTGAGTTCGCGCTACCATAGGACGAGGCTGAGGTTCCTCAGTTGAACCTCGGCCCACGTGAGTCCATTTTCGAGAAGCTCGAGGATACGATTCGCCACTTAAAGCCTCTCTATGTCAAGGGGCACATTGGCGGGAAGCCGATCTCCAAGATGCTTGTAGACGGAGGCGCTACCGTCAACCTGATGCTGTACTCTCTATTGAAGAAGCTCGGCAGAAATGAAGATGACCTAATGAAGACCAACCTAACGCTCAACGGCTTCAACGGCGAGAGCTCTAAGGTGAAGGGCGTACTTTCTCTAGAGCTGACGGTGGGAATCAAGATGCTTCCCATGGCCTTTTTCGTCGTTAACGTGTGTTGGCGCAAAGGATTACGCTAACAGGTTCTTGAAGATTAAGAACTAACAAACAAAGAGTTTGTGATGCGGACTATTTCAAGCCTCCGAATAGGATAATAGCTCAAAGTAGTTCGAAGTTGTGTATTGAATAGCTGAGTATTCGATCCCTATTACAGGGTAAAAAGGGGGTATTTATAGGTAAAAACTCTAAGGAAAAGACCTATTTACCCCTCAATTACAACCGATATAGTGGAAACTATTCGGTACCCCGAATAGGGTTAAAATAGTAAAATCTATCCGGAGAAGATAGATAAGGCAGATGTCTTATTAGTCTTGCTATTTCCCACTGTAGCTTCGGAGCCTCCGGAGGATACCTTCGAACCATGAAACCGAAGTATCCTTCAGCTCTGAAACTTCATCATCTTGGAGATGAACACATGCTTTGATGCTGATGAATTATCTTTGGTTGCTGATCTCTAAAGCCCCGAGGATGAAATATTTTCCCCCAACAGTACCCCTCGAATACGCTTCTCTGATTTAACCTGTATAGCAGGAGAGCAGTATACGTAAGGAATATTTTCATATTCAGGAACTTAGATAAATTTAAAGGCATTACAGTCGTTCGAAGTATCTTCGACACCGACATATATCTGATGAGAACTTCGAACCGGGCTCCAGTGTGAATGCTTCGCAAGGGAATGAACCGTTGTGGAGGCGGAATGTCGTGAGGAGCCATTAAATTCAAGCCATTACTTTTCAAGTGGCCGTTAGGCTTCTATAAAAAGTAACTGTCAAAACTTTACCGCGGTTTTACACCTTTTCACTTCTGAGGTCCACCTGTCAGCGACAGATGTCGAACCTGCAATGTGAACACACGATCGAAGCGCAGTAACTAGTGGAAAGGCTATAAAAAGGGGGTCGGAGCCCATCAAAATTGTTTACAGATCTTGGCTTCCGAAGCTTTCTTTCTTCAACCTCCAAAACTCTCCCAAACCCTTTGAGCAACCAATCCATGGCGAGGACCAGCACGACTATGCCAGTGGCCGTGGGAACCATGGTGCAGAGGCAGGCCTGGGCGGCTTCAGCAGCGACGGCCATGGTGGGAGCACCGGGGGGATCTTGGCCAAAGAATCCTCAGGAGCTCCGCCCTCCATCCAAGAAACCAATCCCGCAAAGCTTCATCATCGGGCAATTGACAAGCACGGCGGAATCCATTGAGGAAGCTGTGAATGGGAAACTAGGCTCTGGAATGAGGACCCGAGTCCTTGGAATGGAGTCGACCCCAAAGCCACGGAGCAGGGAAGTGGTAGTCTTCGAAGCTTTCTTCGAGGCAGGACTAGGACTTCCTGCAATCGATTTCCTGTTAGAGGTACTGGAAATATTTCATGTTACATTACAACAACTATGCCCCAATGCCATAGTGAGGTTGGCAGTCTTCGAATGGGCCCTTCGGGCAGAAGGATGCGAAGGAAGATCAGAGGTCTTCGCTACCACCCATGAAGCCTCCTGCCAGCCAAAGCCCCAAGACGGACCTGGAGACTCCGAAGTGCTGACGGCATTCAGGAGTGTCAACTTCCAGCTTCGGATGGAGCATGCACAGCATTACCCAGCGAAGGATATCAACGATTGGTGGTACACCAATTGGATCCTCCGGTGGTTCTACGCCGAAGTCGGTGAAGACTCCAGTCTTGCGGGGCCTCTCCAAGAAATCTAGTTTCGGAAGGAGGCCAAGGTAACTCCGAACCCAAGCCTGCTTTCAACGTGGCTTGGGTTGCTCTCTTCGATAGCCTACCGCATGAGCATGTGGGATCTAGCGGAAGAATTCATTGCCCTCTAGATCCCGCCTCTCGGAGCTGATTAGCCGATCACGTTTCAAAACACTTCGGAAGGAGAGCTTCGAAGCCTAGGTAAATCTTCGCACTTTCTGCATTGACATATTAGAAAATAGATAACACACTTATGGAATGTTACCTTCTTTCAGTGGCTCCTTTGGAGCTAGCTCTGGAGTAGATCGCAAGGGCCACCGAACGGGTGTTCGGAGCCCCTACGTTGGCGGGGAAACAACGAAGGGTGGAGCTAGTGGTAAGCTGGGAGCGCTTCAACAGGGTGTGGAGCGCTCTTGGGATGGAGCCTCCGCCCCTACCAGACTTCGACTCAACCGGAGTGGCTCCTCAGAAGAGAAAAGCCACCGCCGAACCCTCAAAAAAGGCCATCAAGACCCCAGTCAAGAAGGGGAAGAAGATGTCGAAGCCTCCTCCTCAACCGACTCTAGTGTCTTCGGCTTCTTCCTTAGGCATTCGGAGCTCTTCTTCAGAGGACTCAAGAGAGAAAGACTCCGATGTCCGGATGGGGAAGGCCCTCGAGGACTACCTTGCAGAGGATAGTGAGGACGAGGCCTTGGGTGCAGCCGGAGATCCTTCTCAAGAAGCGGCGGTAGCGGATACAACACACTCCCCCGAGCCCATCGCAACTGGCTTAGGACTTGAGTCAGCCCTTCCTAACTCACCTGTGGCCAGGGTGATAGTTCTGGAGATTGGGGCGCCTGTAGTGACTGCACCGAAGCAGACTTCGGGGGATGACCTCAAAGAATATCTCCTAATGTATGAAGTCCTGGAGGACCCCACAATTCTCCCTCAAGGCGCAGATGAAGGTATACTTCAAATCTTTTGCCTTTGCAATTCCTGCAATAACTATTGCACACAAATATTCACCGAATACCTTAATTTTTATAGGTGCATCAAGGAGCAGCATGGCTCCGAACACCAATGGAGCTTCGGCTTCTCTTGGAGTTGAGGCTTCGGCTGATGTAGTGGCTCCAACGATTGGAGCCATCTCGGGCGAAGCAGTTTCGACCAAGGGGGCAACGACTGAAGGAGGATCTACTTCAGCCAGAGTTCCAGCTCTGACTTTTGTGCCAGAGAGGGGCAAGAGTATGACGAGCTTCGGTCCCCTCCCTGGCTTGACGGCGACGCCCTCCTCCAATGATCCTTCAGCAAGAAACTCAGAAGAGGAGGCTGCAGTAGACGACCGCCGGGCCCTATCCTGGCTTCCTCTGCCGGCTCCGTTCTTGGAGCAACGGACAGGGCTCCGGACGTTGCTGGAACCCTTGGTGGATAAAGGCCAATAAGTCACAAGCTCCGAACTGGTCTCCGTCCTGAGCAAAGCCAGAGCACCGGAGCTTGATTTGGCCCTCGAAAGGGCAGCCCTTCAGGTATGCAGCATATAGCAATTGCATTCAATCAATAGATTAAATTACTTGATACTTACTTGCTTTTTTGCAGCAATTCGTCCTTTCTAGAGTGGAAGTGACTTCTAATGAGCTCGAAACTAATCGACTCAAAAGGAAGGTTACTACCCTCTAGTCTGCCCTCAAGAGCTCTAAAGACAAAACACTGCAACTGGAGGAGGAACTCCTTGAGGAACGGAGGGCCCGAGCCACCACCGACGAAGCACTTCGAGCCGAGCAGCAGAATGACACTGCACTCAAGGCTTCGACTCAAGAGACTGAGGCTGAGTGTGTGGTGCTCAGAGTAGAGGTAGAGAAGCTCCGACAAGCAGCGGCAAACTCCAGTGCACAACTCATGGAGCTCCAAGACTCAATTCAACAAGCGCTGGATCAGAAGAGTACTTTCTTGTCTAAGATGGCCGAAGTATCTGCTGTTGCTTCTGGGCTAGAGGCGACGGAAGTGAAGCACGCTACCATCGTGGAGCATACCATGGATACCCTCTGGGCCCTCTAGAATACTTTGGCACGCTGTGCCCTTCGTCTTCAGCTGTGGCTAACGAGCCCCTCGAACAGAAGCTAAAGATGATCAAAGTGGCGACGAAGATGATGATGGGCTCCGGGATTCGGTACGGAGAGATCTCCGGATAGGTTGCTGGAATCAGAGTCCTTCATCACATCGAAGATCTCGGAATATATGTTACTCCGGTTGGGGGTTCGACACCTGTAGGCTTCGCCGATGAAGACTTGCTGCGTCCTTCACTGGATGTAGCTTCCGCTTGGGAAGCTTTCCGGGCCATCTGGAAAATGGCTCACAAAGCTGCAACAAAAGTTTGGATCGACGAAGCTCGTCGGCAGAAGAAAGCTCAGACGAAGCCTCTGCTTCCGACTTCGTCAGCTCCGACCCCGCCTACTCCGCCAGCCGACCCGCAGGTTTAGCTTTATAGGGCGCTTATGCATGTACAAGTAATCTTGTAAAAGACCCTTTTATTAATGAATGAAAAGTTTATAAATGAGGAAACTTTGTTTGGATGTTAATTCTTAGGTTTTTCTATGCACTTCAGAGCTCGACTTCGAAGTACTGGAGCCTAGCGAAGGGCTCCACCGGCAGTGGGCTGCCCTCGAAGGCATAAGGCCCTATCGAAGCTCACGCTTCTCTGTTCCTCGAGGAGATCAGAGGGAGATAGTACCCGAAGTCCATCGTGAGGTCTTAGCTTATATTAAGGAAGAGGACAAGGAAGTAGCATCTTTGTCCTCCGAATACGTAGATTGGTCTGACTCGGAGTACCAAGCCAATGACCCGATGGAGGCTAGCTCCAAGAGATGTCTGTCTTGGGCCGAACTGTAAGAGGAGCAGAAAAAACTGCGAGCTTCGAAGAATAAAAGCACTCGGACTAAGAAGAAAGTTTCGAAGACTTCGGGCTCCGAAGGCCGAAGTGGTCTTAGAAGTAGCTCTAGAGGACGGAGGGGTCTCCGGTTCTATCTAGGCTTAGAACAAAACTTCTCTTGATGTAATACCATATGATTATCCAATTAATATGAATTTCTTTGGAAGCATCTTTTTGTTGTTCATTACTGTAGGACCGAAAGTAGCGACCAGAGGGGGGGGGGGGGGGTGAATGGGCGCCTTAAAAATTCTTTCGAATATATGGCCTGTTCCAACCACCCAATGCACCTCAAAAGACTAAGCAGCAGAATATGAACAAATAGCCTAAGTCTAAAGGTATCTATCCTAGAAGCAACTGATGACAAACAGAGAACTACCAAAGCAGTGCAACTAGGCACATAAACAAAGTATACTAGACATGTCAGGCTAAACTTCTCAATGAATGATCTAAGTATATATAAAGTGAGATGAGAAGTTACTGTTCAGATTTGTCTCCGGTTCGGAACTTGGCGAAGCCTGCTCTGCTGAATCGAAGCCTGCTTCGGAGGTCGGTGTCGAAGCCTGCTTCGGAGGTCAGTGTCGAAGCCTGGCGAAGACTATTGTGAAAGTGCCGATGGTTTGTTTGGTCTAGCATAGATCGAGTGTAAAAGCGAAGTATGCCTCGAAGCGAAGTATGACAGTGTCGAAGCTTGCTTCAAACAGTGTACTTCGAAGCCGAGACTTCGAATAGAAAGCTTCGAACAAGCTCACAGAAAAACAACCTTCGAAAGAGTAGCGAAGCCCAACACACGGCAGACAGATAAAAACGAAGCCTACACTCAAACTTTGAAGCTAGCTTGGTTGAGGTATGACAACCGAAGTTGAGACCTTAGTTCAGAGGATTAACTTCGAAAGACAAGCTCCGAACTTATGCATTGTGAACTTCGAAAATGACAGCAAGAAGGAACTCTCGTCGAGCGAAGTCTACCAGAAAGACAAGCTTCGAAGCCAACTTCGAAACCTGTCGAAGTATGGACTTCGAAGAGCTCAAGTCGGAGTACCTTCGCACAGACGTTCGAAGTATGTCAAGCTGACAGTTAGCACAAAATGTACTTCGAAGCTAGAAACACCGTACACAAAAGTGAAGTCGAAGTTCAAGCGAAGCCTTCGAGGATGTCAGATCGAAGCCTGCCTCATGGAGCTGAGGGGCTTCGAACAGAGAAGGAGGCTTCGCCAGAAAACAGTCAGAAAAGGTACTCAGCCCTGTCTACTTCGATCAAAAAGCTATGCAGAAAAAGCAAGCTATAGTACCAGTGTACTGTTGCCACAGAGAAGTAGTACTACTTGCAACAGCAAGAACTAGTACTACTTGCGTGAAGAACAGAGGCAACAGAAGCACCAAAACTCAGGAATAAATTTGCTGTGCACAACAAAATGAAATAGCAGAGCGAATAATGAGATGCTACACATGAAGAAGAAGGAATAGAATCATCCTAAACAGGGAACAAACAGGATGAACCGCAACAAGCAGCCTGGCGGCGCACACACAGGAGAGAGAAACTACAGGAAGCAAAAATGACCCAATAGATTGAAAAGTGAATTCTGGAAGGGTTGACCTAACCCTAGGGATTGGGGCCCTATTTATAGGCAGCCCAACACTAGGAATATTCCACCAGCCCCTTAGGGTTTTTTACAGACGCTAAAATAAAGGAAAAGACTCAACTGCCCTTAGGATTTTTTACAGACTCGACTGACTGAATGTGGGCCTAGAGGTACAGATGACTTATCCGGAAGCTAAGCTTTCGTAGCGACTACGACTTCTCTTCTGGATAGTCCGATACAAGATCAACGGTTGTCAGTTTTGCACCGAAACTGACAAAGCCTCCACCGACTTTGCACTAGGTACCCGGATTAGGCCGGCCTGATTCCGCAGCTCTCTCAGCCTGGCAATCACTCACCGCCCGTGTACCTGAGTCAATCTTGGTCAACAGCCCAGTGGGTCTTCTGCTGCTTCTGGCCGATGTACCCGGATTGGGCCAGCCCGACTTCGCAGCTCTCTCAGCCCGACCGTCGCTTGCTGCCCGTGTACCTGAATCACACGCGGCCCATGAAACAGCAGATCTCCTCTCTTCTTCTGTCCTCTTTGACTATAGTTGACAATGACTCATCACATCTGGAGCCATGAGACCCACGCTATTCAGCATGGCTCCTCAATCTCCCCCTTGATGAGTGCATTGTCAACACTCCTCTTCTTCAGCTCTTCAGCACCTGCGAACAAATGTGGAAAAACACGAAAACAAAACACAAGAAAAACAAAGAAGAAGAAAATGAAGTAAAAGTTTAACCCTAATGACCAAAAGCCAAACAAAAGCAAGAAGCGGTCATTATGGTTAACCAAAGGTAAAAGCGCAAAACGAGTGCAATCTCAGAAATAGTAACAAAGATATCAAGAGAGTAAGCGAGACAAAAACTCCCCCTTAAACTCTTATCTCAAAATTTCTCCCCCTTGTTGACAAGTGAACTCATCAAGCACTCGAAAAAGACACAGACTCCCCCTGAAATGCAACTCCCCCTCAAAAGATGCAATGAATGTAACTGGAGTGCAGTTGGAGTGAATAAAGCATGCTTCTCAGATATGATTGACTGCAATTACAACATCTAACAAGTAGAGCAAAAAATATACTGTCTAAGACACATGGCATGATCAGTGCAACAGATGATATCTAAAGAAAGTCATTAGCACGCATTTTTTAGGTTTTGCAAACAAAAGCATCACCACATTTTCCGGTTGACAAGCAAGGTAAAACATGAGATGTAGAAACTAACAGATATCTACCAAGATAAGCATTGTCCAAAACAAAATGCTTCAACAAACTTGTTTATCATTTCAATTTTCAGGCTTTTTCTTTTTCCTTTTTCATTTTTGCCAGGGGTTATTTGTATGTCAAACCTTATGCTGACCGACCAAGTCAAGCCTAGGCCAGAACTAGACCATCAGAAGCTTAAGAAATTGGTCTTGGCATTCATTTCACTGTCCTAGTTCATACCAAAGTGCTATGGTACGCAGTCCAGAATAATGCAATGCGACAAAAACAAAACCACCTAGATCTTTTCAATTTCAAGCATAAAAAGGCATGGAATTTTCATTTTTCTGATTTTTCATCATTATATAGCACATTTTCCATGTTCAAAAGCATAAAGATGTCCAAGTTGCGTATTTGCATCGAAGTAAGGAGCGAGCTACAAGGTATGTATTAGTTAGCAAAAACATTCAACCTACACATGCTAGTTTCCAGAAGCAATGGTGATCATTTTCATGTTTTAAAGCATAAAAGCCATGCATATGACAGATATCAGACATATCTAGTGAACTGAACTAAAGCATGATCATTGACAAGTAATCAAAAGCATGTACCAGCTAGAATAAGTAAAGCAGTTCAATCATATAACAGAAGCAGCTCTAAAGTGTGATATATGAATATGCGAGATATGAACACACACAAAAAGACTCAAGAAAAGAGTAAAGAAGAAGGAAAACTGACGCACAATATCCTAGAAAGAATACACAACACCCAAATCCCCTCGTAAATGTTCAAAGGCAGACTGATCTAGGGGTTTGGTGAAAATGTCAGCCAATTGATGATGGGTATCAACATGAACAAGGTCAATGACACCTTTCTCATATTGATCCCGCAGAAAATGAAAGCGCACATCAATATGTTTGGTTTTTGAATGGAGACAAGGGTTTTTCCCTACACTAATAGCACTGGTGTTGTCGCAAAACAATGGAACCCTGGTAGGAAAGAACAACCCAAAATCTCGCAGTGGAAATCATCCAAACTAACTGTGAGCAGCAGCTAGCAGCAGCTACATACTCAGCCTCAGTGGTCGAAAGAGCAACTCCAGATTGCTTTCGAGAAGACCAAGAAACAAGAGAAGAACCGAGAAACTGGCAAGTACCGGAAGTCGACTTGCGATCCAACCGACACCCACCAAAGTCGGCATCCGAAAAGCCAGATAAATCAAGAGATGATGATGCTGAATAATAAAGACCAAGATCAGGCGCATAAGTGAGATACCTGAAGATGCGCTTGACATCCTGCCAATGAGACGCGCGTGGTGAAGACTGAAAACAAGCGCAAAGTCCCACGACGAACTGAATGTCCGGCCTTGTCGCCGTTAAGTACAATAGCGAACCAATCATCCCTCGAAACTCCCTCTCGTTGACCTTGACGCCGCTCTCGTCCTTGTCCAATCCTCCAGATGTGCAGATGGGGGTCATCTGCGGCTTCAGCTCACCACCAAAATCAAATTTTTTCAACATATCACGAGTGTACTTACCTTGGTGGATGAAGGTGGCGTCCTTGGTCTGCTTGATCTGGAGCCCTAAGAAGTACTTGAGCTTACCCATGAGGCTCATCTCAAACTCGCTGTGCATCTGCTCAGAAAACTTGGACACAAGATCATTAGTAGTACCGCCAAAAATAATATCATCCACGTAAATCTGAGCGACCAAAAAATCTGAAGCAACTCTGAGCAAGAAGAGAGTTTTATCCACTGAACCCATCACAAAGCCCTTCCCCAACAAAAACTGCTTCAACCAGTCATACCAAGCCCTGGGGGCTTGCTTCAACCCGTATAAAGCCTTTTGCAGCTTAAAAACATGTCGAGGAAACTTAGGGTTCTCAAAGCCGGGGGGCTGCCTAACATAAACTTCCTCCTCTATGAACCCGTTCAGAAAAGCACTCTTAACGTCCATTTGAAAAAGCTTAAAACCCTTCGAAGCGGCAAAATCTAAGAGAATGCGAATGGACTCAAGATGGGCAACAAGGGCGAAAGTTTCTTCAAAATCAATACCCTCTTTCTGGCAAAACCCTGGGCAACTAGTCGAGCTTTGTTGCGCACCACAACCCCATCTTCACCTTGTTTGTTCTTAAATACCCACTTGGTGCCTATGGGGTTGCATCCTGGTGGCGGCTCAACTAATGTCCAAACCCGATTGCGGACAAAATTCTCAAGATCTTCTTGCATAGCATTAATCCAATTTGAATCAGAAAGAGCATGAGAAACATCTCTGGGCTCAAAAGATGCAACAAAAGTAGATTCAACAAACACAGCAAGAGAGGCATTAGATGAACGCAAAGTTCTCTCAGTCAAATCACCTATGATGAGCTCTGAGGGATGGTCACGCTGAACTGCTCTGGTTCCCTGGTGATCTGAAGTCACCTCACCGGAGTCAGCAGCTAGCACCTCTAGACTCGACTGAGGGGGCTCGATCGTAGTGGAAGAAGTGATCAGAGGTCCACCCTCATCCTCAGTCGAAGTCTCAGAAGGTGTGGGCTCTACAGGCTGTGCAGAAGGCCCACCCTCATCAATAGCTAGAGTGTCATCATCTTCCTCGAAGATGGACTCTCCGAGCTCACCATCTCCAGACAGCTCAAAAGAAGGAGTCAAAGAAGGCAAGGACTCATCAAATGAAACTTCGCAAGTCTCGACAAGCTGCTGGGTTTCGAGTTTCCAAACACGGAAACCTCGAGAATGCAATGCATAACCAAGAAAAACACCATCCCAGCAACGAGACTCAAACTTGTCCAAATGCCCTCCCTTCTTGAGCACAAAGCACTTGCAGCCAAACGCTCGCAAGTGGCTCACCTTGGGCTGTCTGCCAAACCGCAGTTCATATGATGTCTTACCAAGGTAAGCTCTAAGAAAGATGCGGTTGGCCAGATAGCAAGCCGTGTTCATGGCTTCAGCCCAAAAACACCTAGGAGTCCTATGCTCATCGAGCATCGTCCTGGCCATCTCGACTAGCGTGCGGTTCTTTCGTTCCACAACACCGTTCTGAGGGGGAGTGTAAGGAGAAGAAAACTGATGGTCAAGACCTTGATCACTACAGAAGCTGACGAACTGAGAGTTCTTGAACTCAGAGCCATTGTCAGAGCGAATTGCTCGCATCCGACCATTGTTCTCATTCTTCAGCTTCAAAATCAGGTCATGAACAAACTGAAAAGTTTCATCCTTAGACTCCAAAAAGAAAACCCACGAGAATCGAGAGAAGTCGTCAACAATGACAAGCGCGTACCACTTCCCACCGACTGAGCGTACCCGAGCTGGACCGACAGTGTCCAAGTGTAAAAGCTCGCCCGGATACGAAGTCATCACCTGAGTCACAGGTGAGTGAGAAGCGGCAACCATTTTCCCATGACGACAGGGATGACAAACTAGATCTTTCTCCATTTTAAGCTTGGGCAATCCTCGGATGAGGTCCATAGAGCTTAACCTGACTAGCAAATCAAAACTCAAATGGCCTAACCTCCTATGCCACTTCTAGAGCTCAGAGGAAGATCCAGCTATCAAACAGCGAGAAGGGCCAAAAGAGCTAGAGAAGTCAATTCGAAAAACTTTACCAAAAGGTAAAATCTGGCAAATCAAAGACCCTCTAGAATCAAACACAGAAGAATTGCCCTTCTTAAAACGCACTTCCAAACCATCCTCAAGAAGTTGCGAAACAGAAATCAAATTGAAGTTCAAATTTTTAACCAAAGCAACATTCTTCAAAGAGAAATGATCTGAAATGCGAATTGAGCCAATGCCACTTACTTTCCCTTGACCACTGTTCCCGAAGGTGATGTATTCTTTGGAGCTCGGGGGAGTGAGACTGGAGAACCATCTGCGATGTCCCGTCATGTGGCGGGAGCATCCTGAGTCCATGATCCAAACGTCCTCCAGTCCCCGATCCTGCACAATCAGTGGCTGTAAGTGGGAGCAAATGGTCTGGCACCAGGTTTAGCAAAGGAGCTAAACCAGTGTCGAGCCATCTGCTCAAAAGACAGAAAGCAGAAATCATCATGAAAGTTCAGACCAAAACGCGGCTCAAAGCGCGGTCCTCGGTTCTGCCTAAAGCCTCGGCTACGAGGTCCAGAACCGTAGCCAAAACGGCCTGGTGCTCTACCGGAACGACCACCACCAACTGGAGTACGGGCAACAAAGCCGTCTCCTCTACCACCACCTACATGACACGGCCTGGCCTCCAGCCTCTCCCCGCGTCGAGGAACATGTAGTCTACCACCCTGCTGGTAGAACTGCTCCTGACCACCATGAGCCCTCTCTTCTCTCTCAACCCGCTTCCTCCTGAAGCAAAACTCCGCAAGATGCCCGTCTCTCTGACAGTACTCACAATGATAGGTGGGCTTCTTGGGGTGTGGTTGAGGCTTGGGATTCTTGGTCTTAGTTGTGTTTGGTGTAATCTTTTTGGGTTGAGAGGGTCCAGGAAGAGAGTCAAGAGAAGTGTGGAGGTGTTTGGGCTTTGGGACCCAGATAGGTTTCTTGGGTGGAGCTATAGGTGGTTCATGGATCACTCCATCCTTGGGCTAACCAGCCTGGGAAGACTCAGTGGAGTGAGTCTTGGGATACCTCTGCTCTGGAGTCATTTTACTCCACTCCACTACCCGGCTAATGGCACTCTCAAAGTCAGCCTTGGTGTAGGTATAACCTACTCCAAACCCATCCTGCCTCTTGAACTGCTGGATCATCATGCTGAGCTGAGGCTCTCTAGCACTGATCCAACTCCGGATAGAACGGAGGTAAAAGTTCTCATTCTGAGAATCTGCTAGCTCCTCTCTCAAGGAAGCTAGAACCTCTACCAGAGACAAGCAGGTCTCACACTCGCTATCTATTTGGACAGACTTCTCGGCTTTTAGCTTAATCAACTCAAGTCTAAGAGACAGAAAGTTCTCACAGACAGTGGGTGGAACTGACAGTGTCTCAAGCTCTATCCTAGTGTGCGCAAGCTCAGCTCTCAACCTCTCCAAATCACCCAAATGCTCATCGCCCTTGGATTTCAGCTCAGCTAAGGCAGCTAGATGAGATGGGCAATGAACACAGGGTGCGACGACAGTGGCTTGAGCATCTTTTAGCTCCAGCTGAGCGCTTTCAAGCTCAGTGGCCAAAGCGTCCCTCCCATCAACCCTTTCTGTGTACTTGGACTTCAGAGTCGACAAGTCACACAGAAGCACCTCACACTTCGGGCACTCACTGCTATCACCCAAGCAAGGGGAAGAAGATAGACTCTCAATTCTGCCATTGGCTATGGCAAGCTCACTCTCTAACTCATCTATCCTCTTCTTGGCCCCCCTAAGCAGTTTTTCCCGATATTTCAACTCCTAACGATTGCTTTCAAGTAAATCAACGATTTCGCGTTCATAGGATGATACCTTTTCATTGTCGTCGTCGGAGTCGTCGGAGGAGCTCTTTTCTTCCTTATCCCCAAGAGCCATTGAGCAGAAGCTCTTGCGGGATCTTCGGCGCTGGTGTGAGTGGCTCTTCGGTCTGTCCCCGAAAGCCATGAAGCAAAGGCCCGCCGGATCATCCTTGTCCTTCCCCTTCTTGATGACGATCTCCTCATCGCTTGAGCTTGATGAAGAGGAAGAAGACGTGGACTGCTTGGAGTAGCTCTTCTCCATCTCGGCGAAGAAGGCCTTGTCATGCTTCTTGTTCTCTCGCCGGTAGTCTTTCAGGGCCTTCTTGAAGAATCTGGTCTTCGGCTTGCCCTTGTTGAAGGATGAGCTCTCGTGCTTGCCGGAGTCATGGAAGCCACCACCGGTGCCCTTCTTGTGTCCATTGCGCTTGGGGCAGTCGGCGATGAAGTGTCCTAGATCACCACACTCAAAGCACCCGGATTTTGTGACGTGTCTCTTAAACATTCTTTTGTCATAGACACGACACACCCAGTTGTTAAAAAGACACAAATCATCATATCCCAACAACTCAAGCTGGTCCTCAGTGATAGACATCAAGGAGAACCCAGCACAGCTCACAGAAGAAGGATCAACAGAAGGTGTAGCAAGGGCCAGAGATTTTGATCCAGAACCAGTGAGATTTGATCTCAGCTGGAGATCAACCTTAGTAGCCTTCAGCTTGCTAAACAACTCAGAAATGGTCAAGGTATCATAAGAAGTACTCTCAATGATAGAAGATACCTTGATCTCCTAGATCTTTGGGTCCAAGGTATGGAGAACCTTGAGCGCCTGCTTATGATCTGAGACTAAGTGAGCACCCTCAGCCTTGTTGTCCCGAAGCTTGTTTATGATCGACTGAAAATGACCAAACAAAGCCTCAACAGATTCACCCGGCTTCTGTGTGAAATTCTCATATTCACGCTGGTAGGTCTGATAGAGCCGAGCCTTGACCTGTGCTGTTCCCTCATGGTGTGCCTTGAGGGTAGCCCATATCTCTCTCGTAGTGGAGAGATGGCTCACACGCTCAAACTCAGTGGGACCTAAACCAGAGAAAAGAATATTCACAGCCTTACTGTTGCTCAGATGCTGAGCAATGATACCAACAGTACCATGCTCAGCGACTGGCAATATGACAAACGTGGTGTGAACGCAAATGTCTGAACCCTGGCTCATGAGATAGGCTCGCATGCGAGTCTTCCAATAGTTATAGCCATAGGCTTCCAAGGACGAGACCTTGCCAGGAGACGTCATGGTCACTACTGGGGTTTAGAACCGGTTAAGGTATATAAAAACCCTAACTTCGCTCTGATACCACTTGTAGGACCGAAAGTAGCGACCAGAGGGGGGGGGGGTGAATGGGCGCCTTAAAAATTCTTTCGAATATATGGCCTGTTCCCAACACCCAACACACCTCAAAAGACTAAGCAGCAGAATATGAACAGATAGCCTAAGTCTAAAGGTATCTATCCTAGAAGCAACTGATGACAAACAGAGAACTACCAAAGCAGTGTAACTAGGCAGATAAACAAAGTATACTAGACATGTCAGGCCAAACTTCTCAATGAATGATCTAAGTATATATAAAGTGAGATGAGAAGTTACTGTTCAGATTTGTCTCCGGTTCGGAACTTGGCGAAGCCTGCTCTGCTGAATCGAAGCCTGCTTCGGAGGTCGGTGTCGAAGCCTGCTTCGGAGGTCAGTGTCGAAGCCTGGCGAAGACTATTGTGAAAGTGCTGAAGGTTTGTTTGGTCTAGCCTAGATCGAGTGTAAAAGCGAAGTATGCCTCGAAGCGAAGTATGACAGTGTCGAAGCTTGCTTCGAACAGTGTACTTCGAAGCCGAGACTTCGAATAGAAAGCTTCGAACAAGCTCACAGAAAAACAACCTTCGAAAGAGTAGCGAAGCCCAACACACGGCAGATAGATAAAAACGAAGCCTACACTCAAACTTTGAAGCTAGCTTGGTTGAGGTATGACAACCGAAGTTGAGACCTTATGCATTGTGAACTTCGAAAATGACAGCAAGAAGGAACTCTCGTCGAGCGAAGTCTACTAGAAAGACAAGCTTCGAAGCCAACTTCGAAACCTGTCAAAGTATGGACTTCGAAGAGCTCAAGTCGGAGTACCTTCGCACAGACGTTCGAAGTATGTCAAGCTGACAGACAGCACAAAATGTACTTCAAAGCTAGAAACACCGTACACAAAAGTGAAGTCGAAGTTCAAGTGAAGCCTTCGAGGATGTCAGATCAAAGCCTGCCTCACGGAGCTGAGGGGCTTCGAACAGAGAAGGAGGCTTCGCCAGAAAATAGTCAGAAAAGGTACTCAGCCCTGTCTACTTCGATCAAAAAGCTATGCAGAAAAAGAAAGCTATAGTACCAGTGTACTGTTGCCACAGAGAAGTAGTACTACTTGCAACAGCAAGAACTAGTACTACTTGCGTGAAGAACAGAGGCAATCGAAGCACCAAAACTCAGGAATAAATTTGCTGTGCGCAACAAAATGAAACAGCAGAGCGAATAATGAGATGCTACACATGAAGCAGAAGGAATAGAATCATCCTAAACAGGGAACAAACAGGATGAACCGCAACAAGCAGCCTGGCGGCGCACACACAGGAGAGAAACTGCAGGAAGCAAAAATGACCCAACAGATTGAAAAGTGAATTCTGGAAGGGTTGACCTAACCCTAGGGATTGGGGCCCTATTTATAGGCAGCCCAACACTAGGAATATTCCACTAGCCCTTTAGGGTTTTTTACAAACACTGAAATAAAGGAAAAGACTCAACTGCCCTTAGGATTTTTTATAGACTCGACTGACTGACTGTGGGCCTAGAGATACAGATGACTTATCCGGAAGCTAAGCTTTCGTAGCGACTACGGCTTCTCTTCTGGACAGTCCGATACAAGATCAACAGTTGTCAGTTTTGCGCCAAAACTGACAAAGCCTCCACCGACTTTGCACCAGGTACCCGGATTGGGCCGGCCTGATTCCACAGCTCTCTCAGCCCGGCAATCACTCACCGCCCGTGTACCTGAGTCAATCCTGGTCAACAGCCCAGTGGGTCTTCTGCTGCTTCTGGCCCATGTACTTGGATTGGGCCAGCCCGACTTCGCAACTCTCTCAGCCCGACCATCGCTTGCTGCCCGTGTACCTGAATCACACGCGGCCCATGAAACAGCAGATCTCCTCTCTTCTTCTGTCCTCTTTGACTATAGTTGACAATGACTCATCACATCTGGAGCCATGAGGCCCACGCTATTCAGCATGGCTCCTCAATTACTCCCCTGCCCCTCCTTGTGGCTGGGGGACCATACACATTGCGATATGGTACGTCAGACACAATGATTGATATAACAATCTGATGCTTCGCTCAACACTTGGTAATCAAACTTCACTCTTTCGTAGAGTTCTTCGAACTGTATGTTCATATCATGATGTTTATAAGTTTTGGAGCTAAGTTCACACTTGTAGGCTCCAATAGCAGTCGCTTAGGACTTTAAAAGTGTTCATCGGGTCGGGGCCTTGAAAACTTATTGCTTGGTCACCTTCAACTCTTTTTACAGATGCTTCGAACCAGAAGGCCAGTAATCTGCTCTTTTTAAGTCCTTAGAGTCTTCTACGGATCCTAACAAGCCAAAGCCTGGAATCCGTAGGTTGGCCACCTTCGACTCTTTTACAGAAGCTTCGAACCCGAAGGCCGGAAATCTGCTCTTTTTAAGTCCTTAGACTCTTCTACGGATCCTAACAAGCCGGAGCCTGGAATCCATAGGCTGGCCACCTTTGGCTCTTTTACAGATGCTTCGAACTCAAAGGCCGAAAATATGTTCTTTTTAAGTCGTTAGACTCTTTTACGGGTCCTAACAAGCCGAAGCCTGGAATCCGTAGGTTGGCCACCTTCGACTCTTTTACGGAATCCTTGAACCAATGGTTCAAAGGCCGTTTTCTGGGTTCCTTGAAAGATGCTTAACTCCGCAAGCATCGCCGTTCTCTTGATGCATCTACTAGGAGTAAGGAATATTTGAAGAGTAAACATAATTAGAACCTCCATCTTTATTTAATTTAGAAAGGTAATTTTACACTTGATTACAAGGAGCCCCTAAGTGTAATAATGTTTAAGGTGCTCCGCATGCCATGCATGCTTCAACTCTTCCCCTTCTAAATTAGCTAGTTTAAACGACCCGGGGTGCCCTGAGCGTAGGATAATATATGGTCCTTCCCATTTATTTTCTAGCTTCCCTGGAGCTATTACACTTCGCAATACCAAATGATCTGGTTTAATCTCTATCACTTTTATCTTCGGGTCATACCATGTCTTCGTTTGGTCTTGGTACTTCGTCAAATTGGTGACAGCTCGAAGCCTTGATTCTTCTGACAAGTCCAGCAAAGTGTTTCTCTCATCTTCAATTCCAGGCTCTATTACGTGGAGGGATCCACCTTTGAGCTCCGTAGGAGTCATGGCCTCATCTCCGAATAGCAACCTGAATGGGGTGAAGCCTGTGGAGCTGGCTTGAGTGGTCCAAATGGACCATAGAATCTTAGGGAGTTCTTCGGTCCATAGCCCTTTAGCCAACTTGACAATCCTACGATTTAAACCGGAGAGAATATTTCTATTGGCTCGCTCGACGGCTCCGTTGGATTGGGGATGATGAACTGCTGTGAAGCATAACTTGATGCCCAGGCCTTCGCAAAATTCCTTAAAGGGTTCGGCTTCGAACTAAGTGCCATTATCCACAGTTAACTCCCTTGGCACTCTGAACCTGCATATGATATTTTGCTAGAAATTTTTTTACACATTTCTTGAAGTGATAGCAGTCAAGGGTTCAGCTTCGACCCATTTAGAAAAATACTCGATTGCTACCACTTCAAACTTCAAGCTGCCTTTGCCATTGGAAAAGGGCCGATGAGATCCATTCTCCATCGTTCCATTGGCCATACCGGGGCAATAACTTGAAGGGGTGTTGGTGGACGGTGGCTCCATTACCCATCCACTGGCATCCTTGATAGGTTCGAACTAACTCTTCCGCATCTCTTACAATTGTTGGCCAATAGAGCCCCTATCGAAGTGTCTTTCCTGCTAGAGCACGGGGGGCTAGGTGGCTTCCACATAAGCCTTCGTGAATCTCCCGAAGTATATCTTGACCTTCGGGTTGTGAGATGCACCGGAGTAGGGGAGATCAAACTCTGACTTTGTATAATATCCCATTGACAAGCTCATAATTACGAGCCCTTACAAGCAACCTTTGGAAATCCAGACCTTCTGACAAGACTGCGCTGTTTTGCAAGACATCCATTATCGGAGTTCACCAATCTATAGCTGGGATGCAAAGGACCTCCGTGGAGGGTAATTGATTTACCGTGGGCTTGATAAGTTCTTCGTAAAAAGCACTCTCCGAGACGTCCAATGCTCCGACTGCAGCCTTCGCTAGAATGTCTGCAAGTTGATTATCTGCTCGAGGGATACTCTGAATAGAAAATCCTTTAAACATTGCTTCTGTCTTGCGGATTTCTTCTAGATACTTTGCAAGATGCGGGTTCCTGGCTTGAAAGCTTTTGTCAACATGCCCTGTGACTACTTAGGAATCTGTTTTAATTATAATCCTTGTTGCTCCAAGTGCCTTTGCCTTTCGGAGGCCTAGCAGGATCCCTTCATACTCTGCGATATTATTAGTGGTCTTAAAGTTGAGCCTCATAGAATACATGGCCTTCTGCCCCAACGGCGATATTATTACAACTCCAGCTCCGGCACCAGATGTCTGATAGGCTCCGTCAGAAAAAATTGTCCATAGACCTTTGAAGGTTTCTTCCAGAGCCCAGACTGCGGATGGAGTCCACTCTGCCATGAAGTCAGCTATGATCTGGGATTTGATAGCTGTTCTCGCCGTGAAGGAAATACCAAAGGGGGCTAGCTCGATAGCCCATTTTCCGATGCTACCCGTAGAATCTTTGCTTCGAAGCATATCACCAAGAGGATACGAGGTAGGAACAATTATGTGCTAGAAAGTAATGCCTTAGCTTCCACGAGGCCATTACCAAAGCATAAGCAAATTTTTCGAGCTCGGAGTATCTTTTCTTTGCTCCGGACAAAGCTTTTGAGACGAAGTAGACTGGGTATTGCACCAGTTTTCCTTTAAGCTCAACTTCCCTGACTAGTACTACACTTACTGCGGAGTCCGTTGCTGCAAGATAAAGAAGGAGAGTTTCTTCTGGGAGGGGCACAATAAGTGTTTATAGGCTTCCGAGATAATCTTTAATGTCATTGAAGCTCTTCTGGCACTCCGGCGTCCACTTGAAACTTTCGGACCCCTTTAGAGCTTTAAAAATTGGAAGGCTTCGTTCGGCTGACCTAGCCAGGAATCTGCTGAGAGCTACGAGCCGGCCTATTAGCTTCTGGACTTGCTTCAAATTTTTTGGTGGAGCCATTCTTTGCAATGCGCTTATCTGCGTCGAGTTAGCTTCGATTCTTCTACTCAAAACTAAGTACCCTAGAAGTTTTCCTGCTTGCGCCCCGAATATACATTTTTCAGGGTTGAGGCGAACTCCACATGCTTGGAGGCTCTCAAAGGTTTCAGCTAAGTCTAGGCTATGACGGTGCTTTACAACACTCTTTATTACAATGTCATCCATATAGGCTTCGACATTTTGGCCTATTTGATGACCTAGATCCTTAGCTATCAAACGTGAGAAGGTGGCTCCAGCATTCCGCAAGCCAAAAGGCATTCGAACATAACAAAATACTTCGGAGGGGGTTATAAAACTCATCTTGGCTTTGTCTTCGCGCTTTAGCCATACCTGATGATAACCGAAGTATGCGTCCAGGAAGCATAACAATTCGGAGCCAGCCGTAGAATCCACCAGCTGGTCAATTCGGGGCATAGGGTAGGGGTCTCGCGGGCATGCTTTATTCAATGACCTGAAATCAATGCACATGCGCCACTTGCCGGAGCCCTTTTTCCTGATAAAAATAGGGTTAGCCAACCACTCCGTGTGGGCTACCTCCCTGATAATGCCAGCCCTTAGCAATTTTTCCACCTCCACCTTGGCGAGGTCTGCCCTCTATGCTGATAACTTACGGAGCCCCTGGTGCACTGTCCTAGCCTTCGGGTTGACAAGCAAACTATGCTCGATGATGCTCCGGTCAATGTAACACCCCAAATTTTCAGAGAAATAAAAATACAATTTATTATATTTTTTTGAATTATTTAATTTGAAATACCTTTAATGCCCTTCTTAGCTTATTTGAACTAGAACCTAGGTGAAATGACCAAACCGGAGGCTAGAAAATTTTGTATATGACCCAAGGCCAAGATATATTTTTAAGAATTTTTACAAATTTTTATCACCCTTGGAAGTAGCCCTAATATTTTAAATCAATTTCAACAATTAGATTTATTCGGAAAACATTTTAAACAGTAACAGGCCCTTTCCCACTCTCCCCCCTCCACTGGCCGGCCCAGCCCGCCCACTCCACGCGCTCATACTGACAAACAGACCCCACCCGTCAGCGACCCCCTCTCTATTCACGCGCGCGCGCCCGACCGCCCGACCCCACCCGTCAGCCTCACCCGTTACCGCGCTCACGCCCGCTGGCCTGTGGCCCCCGCTTGTCAGGACCATCGTCCACCTCACGCCACGCGCCCCCTAACCCGCCGGCCGAAGACCTCGCCTCGGATCCGCCCGCCGGCCCCCTCCCATCAATTCGTCGCTGGTTTAATGCACCCCGAGGCCCGCCGGCCCCCTCCCATCAATTCGTCGCTGGTTTAATGCACCCCGAGGCCCGCCGGCCATTTAATCGCGTTAAGGGACGCGTTTAATCCTCGGGATCATAGCGCCCATGCATGGCGAGACCTCACCGACGAGTTAAAGCCCTCCTCTCGGCTTTACTTGCATGCGTCCCTCTCTGAACCCCACCGACGCCTCTATTTAAGCCCTTGGCCTCCACTGCATCCAGCCCGCACGCCCGATCGCGTTGAGAACGAACCAGAGCGCCTCACTTCGGTTTTTAGCGCCACACCGCCACCTTCGCTCCAGCCACTGTTAGCCGTCGCCGGAGTCCCTCTACGTCCTCGACGACCACACCTCCGTGACCGCCGACACCTCCCCAACCTCGGCCACCTCTCCGTCGCCGACGAACCCCACCGGAACGCCATCGCCGACGAGGAACCCAAACACCTCCGTCGTCTACGCTCGTCGCCAGCCACGCCCCGTCGACCTCGGACCACCGCAACGGTACCCCCGTGTTCCCCTTAATGTCCTCTTTCCATTTCTAAGCGTAGCTTGGGCCGCCGTCGCTCACCGTGGCCCCTGGCCCGCTCGCCGTCGCCAGAGAAGACGACCGGCACGGGTCGAGTACCCGTGCCATGTCGGATTCAATCGCGACCGTGCGATCTGAATCCGACGGTGGTGATTAAATCATCTGTGCGGTTTAATCGGATCGGTTAGATCTCGGCGAAGAGTTACGTTATAATCTGAGCTGTTCATTTATATTTAAATCCTGTGTCGAATCGGGGCCATCCATCGCCTACTGGTTCAATGTTTTAATCCTGGCTGTCCACGTCAACTTAACCCTCCCGCCTCAACCGCAGCCGCCCGATCACGATCCAACGGTGGATCTTGATCCGGTGCACGCGCACAGTGCGCGGGTTCACGATGGATCTGGTTTAACATGGACCGACGCCTGTATTTGGATTTAAATTAATTTCCAGAAATAGTTTTAAACTTATAAAATTCATATCTGGCGCATTTTAACTCCAAAAATTATCATTTCAATTCCAGAAAATTTATAATTTTATTCTCTACATGTTAATGCAATAAAAACAGTAGATTTATATTAAGCATTTCATTTTTGCTTAATAATTTGTTCAAATGCACTTTAGGGTAAATTACAAATTGATTCATTTCAATTTTAGAAAATTTATCTTTTATTCTTTTCATGTTAGTATAATAAAACCACTAGGTTTACACTGAACCTCTTATTTTAAATTAGTTAGAAAATTTAAAATACATTAGTTTACATTATTATCCCTTTTAGAAAGGCCACTATTTCATTAACATTCATTTCAAAATGTTCTTAAGGTAAATTTCAGAAAGATAATAACTTTATTTTCCTTGGTTCAAACAAACCAAAACCTATATGCTTATTGTGTGATTTTGGAATGTTTATTGAATGTTATGTTTATTATGTCTGTCGAAAAGACTACGCCGCCGCTGAAGAGCCGGAATATTACCCGGAGGTTCCCCCGTCGCCTTTCGCTGAGCAAGGCAAGTCACCAAACCACTATTTTGAGCATGTTGAACCCATGTTTTATTAAACTATCGCTAAAACACATAGGATATACATGCATTAGTCAAATGAAACCCTTACAATATATTTACTAGGATCCCCCGACCTTGATGTGCAACCCAAGCCATGCTATCTAGCCTAAACTCCTTGTCACCATATGATTAGTATTATTAGCTAGTGTCTAATGTATTGACACGATTGCTATAGGATTAAAAATGAGTCATAGCAACTTGGTTCTCCTATATGATCCCCGTTATCCTTATCTTTGGAATTCTATTGGTGATAGAGTTTTGGTTGTGAGTGTATGCATGGTGGGTTCCGGGTGCAAGCTAGGGCATTGGTCGGTAGCACCCGGGGCACTATAAGGACTGGTCTGTGGGATCCGTTGCAATACACTTCCGTACTAACCACAAGTCTAATGGGTAAGTCCTAACTGAGGTATGGAGTGTTCCAAACTGAGGCCACCATTTGGAGATGGGTCAAGCTGCACCTGCGGGTGGCTTGTACCAACGTGGCGCAAAAGGGGGTGCGACGTTAGCCAGGATGTGGCCCGGCACGCCGGCGAAACCTAGAGCGGGTGGTTATCGCTTGGAGCATTTCATGCTGAGGTTTTGGCACGAGTTCCCGTGGTATGGGTTATCTCGTTACACTTTGGTGTTTGGGATGAGTGCGTGCCTTGTGGGTACAGTACTTAGAAGATGATGCATATACATGTTTATGTTTTTGTATTAATAACTGGATCACATTAACTGCTTTAGAAGTATGCTTTCTCGCAAAATTAGCCACTATCCTTCCTTTGTTATTACCTTGCATTACTATTGCATTTGCGGTGGCTTGTTGAGTACTTTTTGTACTCATACCCGTTGGACACACAATTCAGAGGATGCCTACTACGAGGATGGTCTGGAGTAGCGACCCAGTCAAGAAGAAGATCCTGAAGAGGGCGTTCATCATGCTTTTATTCACTTATTTTTAATTTTACTCTTTTGTAATAATGTGGTGTGCGTACCACGGATGATTGCTCGTATGTACGTGTCGCATGATGAACCTCTTGTATTATTGTTTTTCATTGGAAATTCAATAATGTTCCGATTTGTTAAATCGGGGCATCACAAGATGGTATCAGAGCCGACTTGACTGTAGGAAGCCAAACGGACTAGCCAAGCCATTAGTTGCAGAAAACTATTTCTCAAAAACCTACTTTATAACTTTGTTCCTCTCCTCACTTTCTTCAACTTGTTGTTTTTGTAGATGCCGGTCTACCAAGTGCACAGCTTCTGCTGCCACTTCGAGGGCTTCATTAGGGAGCTCTGTATGATGGTCACCTACCTTGGGTTCCTCTTCGAGCCCAAGTTCCATGGGGTGTACATGGAAGAGTTCGCAGGACCCTACGACGTCTCCCTTACCATCCACGGATCCGGCGAGCACCTGCCGTTTTTCACGGCAGCACTCGGGGGCCCAACCTTCGACGTCGCGTGCCAACGCGTCGCCCTCCAAGCCCTCATGGAGCTGAGGATGATCTATGATGATCGTCTTCAGAACTCGTCCTTCCGGCTCGTGCCAAAGCGCACTCCCAGTGCCCACCATAGCATCTACATCAGAGTTCACTCCGATCGCAATCCGGTCATGGCCCAGCAAACGCGCCTTCTTCAGGCCATGGTCGATCTCCATACCGAGGCCATGATGGACGCCGAGGAGCACCATGAGGCGGTCGAGTTCCTTCGTCAAGAGACGAAGAGCTTGATCCAATAGAATGGTGAACTACAACGCAAGATTATGCAACTGCAGAAGGACTTAGCGGAGATGGCCCCCCTCGTCCCGAGGAGGAAGAAGCCCATCTGCGAGCCCGCCCCTCGCCCCAAGAGGATCCCGCCACACCCCACGACCGTCGGACCGTCCAGCTCCAGCGCCCCTGCCCCGTGCCCTGCCCTCGTCTCCGACCCCATCATCGAGAATTTTCTTGAGCCCACCATCCCTCAAGACCCTCGTGGCTCTGAGAGCACGGAGACCGCCCCATTCGACGAGTAGGCGGTAGTTATCATTGAGTGATTTTAATAATTTTATGATTGTGGTACCACCTGCAACGACTTGTGTTGTAGGTGGATTAAAATAAGAACATTGATGTAATGAACATTTTTATACCACTCTGATATATATATGAGCCTCTATGGATTGTTTTGGCTAAATATTTGTTTCACAGCCTTTCTCTTATGACTAAAAACCTTATGTGTTCAGAAGATGGACGACAACCAGAACACCGGGTCCAACAACAGAGAAGGGGCACACAACGGTTTGCCCAGAAGTGTTGTGCCCAACTGGGGCGCAATGGGCCAACATCAGACTGGGCCGCCATCCGCCAACCACCCAACTTGGCGGAGATGATGGCGAATTAGAACCAGCTAATTACCGCCCTCCTCACCCTGATGCAGCACCAACAGGCACAGTTGGACCAGCTGTAGAATGTGGAGCCCGCCCCTCATGCACCATCCCCTGCACCCGCACCTCAACTCTCGGAGTTCTTGCGCGTGCGTCCCCCGATCTTCTCCAGCACCACAAACCCCATGGAGGCTGGAGATTGGCTCCGCACCATAGGGAAGAAGTTGGACCTCCTCCCCTGCACCGACCGAGAGAGAGTGGCGTTCGCCACTCATCATCTCCAGGGTCCTGCCACATAATGGTGGGACAACTACCGTGAGTCCCAACCGGAGGACCACGTGGTGACTTCGGCAGAGTTCACCATCGCCTTTCGCGCCACCCACATCCCCGCCGGAGTCATCGTGGTAAAACAGCAGGAGTTCCGCGACCTGCAACAGGGCAGTCAGACTGTCATGGAGTATCTCCATGAGTTCAACTGCCTGGCACGCTACACGCTAGAAGAGGTGCGAACTGATGCCCTCCGCTAGGCCAAGTTCCTCCGGGGACTCAAGGATGAGCTGTCCATCCAGCTCGTCACCACCGACTACGCCGACTTTCAACGGTTGGTGAACAAGGCGCTCATCCAAGAGACTGAGCAGAATAAGTTGGACCTCAAGAAGAGGAAGATGATCGCGTTCAAGCATCTTCAGGCGAACTCTCAGAGGCCCTGTTTCGTCCCTCCGCCACCAGCACCCGCCTACCATCCTCGACCCGCCTACAGGCCACCTCACGCCGCCAGTGGATCCAACGCCGGGCATCCCCGCCCCACTCCACCAGCTCCAGCCGCTCAGCCGACGCCCGCTACCAAGGCCCCGATCATGAGGGACTACCAAGGGAAGCCGATCGTCTGCTTCAACTGCCGTAAGGAAGGGCACTACACACATCAGTGTCCTCACCCCAAGTAGCCTCAATGCGCGGCACCCAACCAGGCGGTTCGCGCCCGCGTTAACCACATCAGCGCGGAGGAAGCTCCTGAAGTCGTACTCGGTACGTTTACCACAAATTCCTTACCAGCTATAATATTATTTGACTCTAGGGCAACACACTCTTTCAGCTCGGAGGATTTTGTGAAAACCAACAACTTGGAAGTGCTCCCTCTACCAGCCCCATGATGATTGCCAGCCTAGGCAATAAAACCTTAGCCCACTTATACAGACCTAAGGTAAAGATAGAGATTCAAGGGATATTATTCCAGGCCGAGCCAGTCCTTATTAAGTGTACCAGACTCGACCTCATCCTAGGGATGGATTGGCTAATGAAACACAAGGGAGTGATCGATTGTGCTAGCAAGTCCGTAACTGTGACCAACCCCGAAGGCGAAGCCGTCACTTTTTGGATGACCAACCGCAAACCTCGCGAGGTGTCTCTCCACTCACTAGCCCTAGAGTAAGTGCCCGTAGTCAAGGAGTACATGGACGTCTTCCCAGAGGACCTGCCAGGAATGCCTCCCAAATGAGACATCGAATTCAGAATCGAGCTTGTCCCCGGGACCACTCCAATCTCAAAGCACCCATACCGGATGGCCACCAATGAACTAGCCAAAGTAAAGAGCAACATCGAAGACCTAGAACAAAAAGGGTAGATCTGACCGAGTACCTCACCCTGGGGTGCACCGGTCATCTTCGCCATGAAGAAGGACAAGACTAAAGGATGTGCGTGGACTATAGAGCCCTGAACGGCGTAACCATCAAGAACAAGTACCCATTGCCTCGGATCGACGACCTGTTCGATCAGCTGAAAGGATCCTCAGTGTTTTCCAAGATTGACCTCAGATCAGGTTATCACCAATTGAGGATTAGGGAAGAAGACATCCCCAAGACTGCCTTCACCTCTCACTATGGACTCTACGAGTTTACTGTGATGTCGTTCGGACTCACGAATGCCCCAGCCTTTTTCATGAATATGATGAACAATATATTCGTGGAGTTCTTGGATAAGTTCATCGTGGTATTCATCGACGATATCCTCGTCTACTCCAAGACCAAGGAAGAACATGAAACCCACCTCCGTATGATCCTCGGAAAGCTAAGGGAACAACAATTGTACGCCAAATACAACAAGTGCGAGTTTTGGTCGTCAGAGGTGAAGTTCCTCAGTCATGTCATATCTGCCGGAGGAATAGCTGTGGACCCAACCACCGTGGAAGCAGTGACCAACTAGCTACAACCCACGAACGTGACCGAGATCCGGAGTTTTCTCGGATTGACCAGATACTACCGCCGGTTCATCGAAAACTTTTCAAAGATAGCCAAGCCTATGACCAGGATGTTCCAAAAGGAAGTAAAGTTTGAATGGACCCCAGATTGTGAAGAATGCTTCCAAACCCTTAAGAAGAAGCTCGTGTCCATCCCTATTCTGACCCTACCAGACATCCGGAAGGACTTCCACGTCTACTGTGATGCCTCTCGCCAAGGATTGGGATGTGTCTTAATGCAAGATGGGAAGGTGATATCTTACGCCTCTCGACATCTGAGACCACATGAGCTGAACTACCCGACCCATGACCTGGAATTGGCAGCCATGGTTCATGCCCTGAAGATATGGGGACATTACCTTGTGGGAAATCGGTGCGAGGTCTTCACCGACCACAAGAGCCTCAAGTATATATTCACCCAACCGGACCTGAACCTCAGGCAGAGGAGATGGTTGGAATTGATCAAGGATTATGACTTGGGCATCCATTATCATCCAGGCAAGGCCAATGTGGTGGCAGACGCCCTTAGTCGAAAAGGGTACTACAATGCCATCATGATACAGGACCAGACCCCTTTGCTATACAAGGAAATGGAAAGAATGAATTTAGGGATCGCCAATAGAGCTTATCTCGCTGCTTTAGAGTCTAGACCTGTCTTGATAGACCAGATCCGGGAAACACAGAAGGAAGACCCAGACATCTTGGAGATCCAGCAGAACATGCGGAAGGGTAAAGCCCCCAGATTCTCCGAGGACGAGCAAGGTACCATCTGGTTCAGAAACCGGATATGCGTGCCCGACAAGCCTGAGTTGAAGACTCTCATCCTTCAAGAAGCCCACAATACTCTATAATCCATACATCCCGGGAGTACAAAGATGTATCAAGACCTAAAGGAGAAATATTGGTGGGTCAGCATGAAGAGGGAAATAGCTGAGTATGTGGCCAAGTGCGACACATGCCGGTGAGTCAAGGCAGAGCACCAGAGACCTGCTGGACTGTTGCAACCCCTCAAGGTCCCCGAATGGAAGTGGGAAGAGATAGCGATGGACTTCATCACGGGACTGCCCAGGACCCAAGCTGGTCATGATTCTATCTGGGTGATCGTTGACCGACTCACCAAGGTGGCTCGCTTCATCCCCGTCAAGACAACTTACACCGTCGCCAAGTTGGCCGAGTTGTATATGACCCGGATTGTGTGCCTGCACGGAGTTCCAAAGAAGATTGTATCTGACCGTGGGAGCCAGTTTACCTCTAAGTTTTGGAAGAACCTTCTGTTGACACGGAAACGTGCCCCCGCACTTGGGTCAGTTCGATGATCCAAAAGTACACGGATACTTAGGGACAAGCCTAAGCGTGACGTGGCACCGACATCGCGTTCTGACTACCCTTAATAGTGATAAGAGGTGGAGTCGCCAGGCAACCAAATTACACAAAATAACCCAATTAGCCGAAAAAATAGATTAAACTGAATAAAATCAGCAAACCAGTCGGAGCCCGTATGGTTCGAAGTCTGGTGCCAAGGGGTCACCGAAGGGTACCTTCGGTGTCTGGTGCGAAGTGCTTCACCGAAGGGTGCTTCGGCGTTCAGACTAATCCGGTCGAAGATGGACTCCGAATGGATATGGACGCGATGATCACCTCCGAACAGCGGGGTTCGGCGTGCGATCTTCGATACAACAAACTACAGAATAGCGACGCGAGGGCCACGCACGAGTGCAACTTCGTCCGGTGCAGAGTATAGTCATGGTGAAGCCTGTGGCGACGAAGTGTGCTGGCGAAGCCTATCGCCGGAGACTGCAGTCTCATCGAAGGGTGTCCTGGGGACCTCCAAAACCGATCTCTCAGCTCCGGACACCTCCGACGGAGTAGCTCCGAACGTGCGAACCTGCAACAGAGAGAATTCGAAGTACCAATTCGGCCTGAGGACCGAATTTCGCTAAGTGTTGCACTAGTAGCGAAGGTAGCAATCTGTTACGCAGATTAGCAGATACTTCACAGGTGAAGTAACAAGGCGATAACAATCTATTACGTAGATTAACGGATACTTCACATGCATAGTAACAAGGATTACCACTGTTCCGTAGTGGCCGACGGAGGGATTCCAGGCAAACCCACGAAGAGATATAGGAAAATAAAGGTAAAGTAAATACGATCAAAGCATTGGGCTTTGGTTTGGTTTGAGTTGGGGGGGGGCTCTCTACGCCGGCCTTGCCTCTCTATTTATAGGGGCTTAACTCCTAATCTAATCTGCTATTAATCCGGCCAGATAGAGATAAAGATTGAGCTAGAAACGCATACAACTCTATCTCTGCCGAGGTGGGCTTCGAAAAGGCCCGTCGAGGCCTACTCCTCGGGCCGAAGCTTCGGCAGCGTGGGCCTCCGAAGGCTTCCCGGCCGAAACCCATGGGCTGGCTAGAGGCTTTCGGAGCCCATAGCCCAATGGACTTCGGCCTTGTAGGGCTTTAGACAGACCCTGGACATGTGTATTTTCGGCCGAAATCACCAAAATTAATATTTTGACAATCTAGCCATTAATGCCATTTTTTGCTATCAACACATGCCCCTTGCCTTTTAGTGAACTAGTGAACTAAAAGCACAACGAGCTGAAGACGATACCATCCATATCGGCTTTCCGACACTTTTATGATGTTTGCCACACACTTGGGAAATACTTCTTCAAGTACCTACCATTCAAAGCTCTTCGAAACTGCTCTCCCTACGTGGATTCCAACACGTACGTGTTGCCGAGAGCGATTTTAGCTATCTTGAAAGGACCTTCCCAACTTGGTGACCATTTACCAAACTTGGGACTCTTCGTGCCTAAAGGTAAAATCATTTTCCACACAAAGTCTCCTATTTGGAACGATTTTGGTTTAACCTTTTATTGTAGGCTCTAGCTACTCTCTTCTTGTCCATTTCTACGGCTTCTAAAGCCCTTAGTCTCTTATTGGTCGCTTCCTCTAGATTATCCTTTAGAAGGGTTTCATATTCATCGACCGATAAGCCATCTTGTTTTAACACTCTTAAAGAACCAAGATCTACCTCTACAGGCAGAACGTCCTCTTGTCCATATACCAACTCATATGGGCTGACCCTGGTAGCACCGTGCTTTGCAATCCTACAAGCCCATAGCGCCTCGGAAAGCACCCCATGCCACCTTTTAGGAAACTCTTCAATTTTCTTCTTAATGAGCTTAATCACTGTTTTATTACTAGACTCGGCCTGACCATTGGCCTGAGCATAGTACGGTGAAGAGTTTATCAATTTAATACCATAATATTCGGTGAAGTCCCTTACTTCTCCAGAAACAAATGAACTACCTTGGTCTGTAGTAAGGGTTTGGGGAATGCTGAATCTATGTATGATGTGCTTCAAAATAAAATCATCTACCTCATTGTGAGTCATGTTCTTGAGAGGTACGACCTCGGTCCACTTAGTGAAGTAATCCGTTGCCATCAACACGAACTGATGCCCTTTTGAGGAAGGAGGGTGAATCTGGCCGATGAAGTCTAAACCCCAACCTCGAAATGGCCATGGCTTGACAATAGGATTGAGTAACGAGGCAGGAGCCAACTGAATATTGCCAAACTTTTGGCATGCTTCACAACCTCGATAGTACCTGAAACAATCTTCAGTCATAGTCGGCCAATAAAACCCTACTCTTTTGAGCATCCAACTCATTTTTTGGGCCGACTGATGAGTGTTGAAAAGCCCTTCATGGACTTCTCCTGTGGCCACCTGAGATTGCTCATGGTCTAAACACTTCAATAGCACTCCGTCGATGGTTCGGCGATATAATGTGTCGTCTATCAATTTGAACGCTTGTCGCCGAACATTCCGATGAACCCTTTGGCTAGGGTTTCTCAAATACTGGACGATTGGGACTCTCCAATCACCCTCATAGGTTTCAGAGGGTTTTACTTGTCCATTTTCTAAACAAACTTCTAAACTAATGACTTCGGGGTGCCCCCCGAGCCATTCCAGCTCCTGCCGAAGCCTGGCCGAGGTGGCCGTTCGGAGTGTGCTGGGCCGAAGCCCATCGGAGGGTTCGGACCTCGAGGAGCCTTCTCCATCCGAGCGGCTTCGTACTATGGGCTCCGGCATGTCGAATCCTTTGGTTGGTAGAGCACTCCGATCCAGGGGCTTCGACGTGCGCACCTTTACTGGCTTCGGCCGTGAGACCAAACATCGGCTTCTCCAGTACTGAAATTTTCCTCTCCTAACTTGGTAGCCAGATGCTTGCTGAGCCGAGTCATTGGCGACTGAATTGGCTTCTCTTGACACATGAGAGATTTTGAAGTCATCGAAAGTGGCAACTATGTCTAGACATTTATCCAAGTAACTATTCAGTAAACCGTTAAAACATTGAGCACTCTTAGCTACTTGTTGCACTACTAACAAAGAATCACCGTATGCGTGAACATGTCTAGAACCTACAGATTCTAGTAATTCAAGACCTAGCAATAAAGCCTCATATTCAGCTTGGTTGTTAGTGGAAGAAAATTCTAATCGGGTCGAAGTTTCAAAGTGCATCCCATTAGGTGATATGAGAACCACTCCAATGCCTTGGCCACTCTTGCAAGCCGAACCATCAAAATAAAGTTTCCATGGTACTACCTCAACTAAAGCAATAGTATCACTCCAGCTAACATCTATGTGATGGTCAACTATAAAGTTGGCTACGACTTGGCATTTCATCGCTCTCAGGGGTTCGTAGGTCAAATCATACTCAATCAATGCGTAAGCCCATTTTCCGATTCTTCCACTTAGAATCGGCTTCTGTAACATGAGATTTATAACATCGGTTTGGCAAACGACAACACATGTAGTGGGAAGAAGATAGTGGCGTAACTTAGTGCACGCGTAGTAAAGTGATAAACATAATTGTTCCACAAACGCGTACCTGGTTTCGGCGTCCAGCAGGCGGCGGCTCAAGAATGTGATGTGTACTCCTTCCCTTCTACCTCCTGGGTTAGCACGGCCCCAATCATGCCATCTTCGGCAACGATGTATAGCCGAAACGGAATCCCGGCCTTGGGTGCTCTCACCATAGGCGGTGATGACAAGCACTCCTTGATCTTTTCAAAAGCACTTTGTTGGCTTGCCCCCCATGTGAACTCGGCTTCATTTTTTAGCCAGAGTATGGGGACAAAGGCATCAATCTTACCGGACAAGTTGGATATAAAACGACACAAATAGTTCAACTTGCCTAGCAACTTTTGTACATCCCTTTTGCATGTTGGTGCTGCAATGTTTCTAATCTTTTCAAGTCTCTTAGGATCAATTTCGATGCCTCTCTCGTGAATCATGAAACCTAAGAACTTACCTGCCGACACACCAAAAGAACACT
The DNA here is from genome assembly GCA_019279435.1 of Zizania palustris. Taxonomy (NCBI): domain Eukaryota; kingdom Viridiplantae; phylum Streptophyta; class Magnoliopsida; order Poales; family Poaceae; genus Zizania; species Zizania palustris. The sequence goes on along the minus strand of JAAALK010000289.1, from coordinate 24,628,843 downwards.
TGAGTGGGTTCATTTTCAACCCATACTATCGCATCCTATCGAAAGCAACTTTCAAATCGGCTAAATGGTTTCCCATAGCGTCCGATTTGACTACGACATCATCGATGTAGACTTATAACATGACTCCTAACAAGTCATGAAATATTAAGTTCATAGCGCGCTGATATGTGGCGCCGATATTTTTCAAACCAAAACTTATGATGACCCACTCGAACAAACCGACAAAACCAGGGCATCGAAAGGTAGTCTTGTAGACGTCCTCTTCGGCCATAAAGATTTGATTATAACCTGCATTGCCATCAAGAAAACTTAGTACATTGTGTCCTGAAGCATCGTTGATCAGCATGTCGGCTATCAGCATTGGATACTCGTCCTTTGGAGTGGCTCTGTTCAGATCCCTGAAATCAATGCATACCCGTATCTTGCCGCTTCCTTTCTTCTCTATAGGCACAATGTTAGCAACCCATTCCACATACCTGCATGGCCTAATAAATTCAGCCTTGAGTAGTCGCTCCACTTCTTCTTTAACTCGGTCATAGACGGCCGAATTAAAGCGGCGGGGAGGCTGTTTATAAGGCTAAATCCGGACTTGATGGGCAGCCGATGCTCCACGAGCTCACGGCTTAGTCCTGGCATTTCGCTATACTCCCATGCGAAACAATCGACATACGACCGAAGTAACTTTATTACTTCAGCCTTTTCATCGGGCTGTAAATGTTGGTTTACAAAAGTTGGCCTTGGGATGCTACCATCACCTATGTCGACCTCCTCCAAGGGATCGTCCGACGCAAAACCTTGCCCTAATTTTTCTACTTCTCTAAAGTCCTCGATGGCTTCGGCAATACCGTCTTTATTAGACCGAAATTGCTCCATACGAGACTTTAGCCAATCTAGATTATTCTTGCTAGACATGACTATTAATACAAAAATAGCCGTGCTACTCTAGCCGGCTTTACAGACACTAGTACAAACCGTCCTCCGGATACACTAACAAAATCGTAATCCGAAAGATCTCTACCAGATAGACACTCTACTTTGTTATGGACGGCATCAACCGACACATCGGCCAAAGCTACATGGGCCGAAGTATCCGCGGGGATGACCTCCACCTCATCGTCGTCCCACTGTATCAAGAACTGGTGTAGAGTAGAGGGGATGCAACAGTTTGCGTGAATCCAGTCACGTCCGAGCAATACGCTATAGTTACCTTGTACGTCGACGACGAAAAATGCTGTTGGCAATGTCTTGTTGCCCACCGTCAACTCCATAGAGAGTACTCCCTTGGGCTCGGAGCTCTCGCCATTAAAGCCGTTGAGCATCAAGTTGGTATTCTTTAGATCATCCTCATCCTTGCCAAGTTTCTTCAACAATGAATAAGGCATTAAGTTAACAGTGGCACCACCGTCGACAAGCATTCGAGAAATCGGCTTCCCATCGATGTGACCTCTGACATAGAGGGACTTTAGATGGCGAGCCGAGTCCTCGGGCTTCTCGAAGATGGCATTGCGCTGGCCGAGGTTTAATTGAGCAACCTCGGCCTTGTCCTGCGGTAGGGCAAACTCGACAGGTAACATGACGATGTTGATATCCATCACCTAGGGTGCGGGCCCTTCGGAGATGGGCGAGTAATCGTCATCGAGCATGTCATCATCGTCGTCGCTCGGACTAGGAGCCGGGTTGTTTATCTCAACCGACTTCTCCATCCATACCTGCTTTGTAGCTGGCTGAGGGTGGATCTCTTCGAATATAGCGTCGCGCTCGGCCTCAGCTTTCTTCTCGCGTATCTCCTGCGCCCGTAGTCTTTGTAGGCGTCTCTTCTGCAATTTGGACATGCCTGGAGGGGCCCAAGATGGCTGTGGCTTAGTGCCAGGTGCGACTGTTCGACTTCCATTAATTCTGGCCGAAGTGGGACTGCACCCTTCGGCCTCGTGCACCTTGAGTTCGGAGGGGGCTTCGCTGCGAATCCCGTCGGACGGACCGGCCTCGTTCGGCCAACCGAACCAAGCTTCGGCGCAGAGCTTGGCCGAAGCATGAGACTTACCTCCGTCAGACCTCGGTGACAAAGTCTTCGGGATTGGGACTTCCTGAGACCCAACTCTGATGGTTATGGCATCGGACTCCCTGACTTCGGCCTCCGCATGCTCGCACCCTTCGGCTTCGCTCTGCATGGTCCAATTCGGAGGCACCACGGACAGTCTGTGGAAGATGCCCCCCTCCGCTACGTCTGTTTGCCCCTGCCATCCAAAGTACTCCAAAGGAAAACAAGGAATAGTGTTAGATTGCAGAGGATACCCCGGCCCAGATACGTACGGAGCTCACGGGGTCCCCGCCCAGTCATACGGCGGAGGCATCAGTGGCTCTAGTGGTCTCGCCCACTGTGAGCTGAACCCGTTACCTGGAGGGGGGTTCGGCCAAGTCGAAGGTATCTCGGACCACACCAGCGAAGAGTCCTGCCAGGCCGAAGGTACGTTCGGCCAGTGCGGGCCGAAGCCTCCCATCGGAGACGTCCAATACGGTGCAGGGTTCGGCCATTGGGGGCCGAAGTTGTTGCATGGGGGACCCAACAACTTGGGTTTGAAGCTGCCGTACGGGGGGTTCGGCCGTTGTGGCTCAGAACCACCGTGCGAAGCATCAGGCCACCATGTGTAGGACCGAAAGTAGCGACCAGAGGGGGGGGGTTGAATGGGCGCCTAAAAATTCTTTTGAATTAATGGCATTTTCCCAACACCCAACGCACCTCGACTAGCAATCAATTGAAACTAGCAGATCTAACCCAAGAAAATAATCTAGCCTAAAAAACAACCGGTGTCCTAAGCAAGAAGACACCAACAAAGTGCTAATAGGCAGATTAACAAACCATTTAAAACATGGGCAGATCAAGGTTCACAGGAATAAATCATCACAACAATTAATCTGAGTGCACGTAAAAAGAGAAGTCTTACTATTCAGAGTTGTCTCCTGTTAGAAACTTGTCGAAGCCTGCAAACCATGCGAAGTCTGATGTTGTCGGAGCCTGTTCGAAGTATGCAGTACCGAAGCTTGTGGATGTCGAGCCGGAGTGTGCTTCGGGGCTGTTGAGCGAAGGTATAGACAGCGAAGCTAGCTTCAAAACAAACTCCGAAAAAATAGAACTTGCGAACAACATTGGAAACTATGGGGCCCACAACAAGACACTTTGAACCGGAGCCTGCAGCTCAACGGAGTTGGGCTGTTGTCGAAGTTGTGCCTTGAACTATGAGCACTTCGAAAGTTCCAGCGAAGCCTTTAAACCGAAAATAGTACGCAACAAAGCCAGCTGCGCAGCGAAGGTCTCACAGCAACTTCGAAACAAAAACCTTTGCACAGCCAGAGAAAAACATGCGCAAAGCTCCGAAGGACAGACCCTGCGAAGCCTAAACTTCAAACGCAAAAAGCTACGAAGTACCTCCGGCAAGAAAAGAATAACTACGAGGTCTGATCAGAGTCAGCAAGCCAGGAACAATTCAAAGCCCTCACACATACTTCGAATAACTCCGATCGAAGCTCTCACATAGGCTTCGATAGAGACTCAAAGCTAATGAGAGCTAGTACTGCTACAAAAAACATAGCCTGAGAACCCTAGGCCTATGTCTGACATGCGGCTGAAAAAGCAGACCTAGCTGTGGAAAAATCTGTCGGAAAAACTCCTTGGAAATCTGGCTTCAGCACGGCTTCCTGTGGATACTACCTGACATGGTTGCTGCTGTGGAAAAATTAAGCACCTAGCATAGGATTGCTGCACGGGCTAGAGCAAACAACATCACGTAAAACACAACCAGAATACAGACCTATACACATAGGCTGTCGACTAGCACACATAGCTATGCTGCAGTAATGTTGACATGTTCCCTGCAAGCTGTGCTGTCAGCCGAAGACAGCCTATGGTAGATAGAAAAATCGCTAGGCCCAAAGTGAAACGATCGAGAATAACAGAGGATAAAAGAAACGTCTAATGTAGCGTGGGAAAGAACCGAGAAGAACAAGCAACTATAGAAGGACTGCTCGGTGGTAAAAATATTTTGATCAATAGAGATTTTGAGAATAATCGAGTGTTTCTGCAGTGATCCCAGAAAGCAAAAAGCAAACAAAGACACGCAAACCGAGGCGATCAAAAACCTGAGAGACTGAGCGCAGTTTTGGTTTGCTTGCGATGAACAGGAACAACATGCGCAAGAACTGATGGCGGCGGAGAGGGACAAAACACCAGGAGATGAACAACATCCGCAGCTCTCTCAGCCCGGCAATCGCTCACCGCTCGTGTACCTGAGTCAATCCTGGTCAACAGCCCAGTGGATCCTCTACTGCTCCTAGCCCATGTACACGGATTGGGCCAGACCGACTTCGCGGCCCCTCTGCCCGACAGTCGCTTGCTGCCCGTGTACCTGAGTCACATGCGGCCCGGACACAACAAATCTTGTCATCTCCATCAGTCCTCTTTGACTTCCGTTGACAATGACTCATCACATCTGGAGCCATGAGGCCCACGCTCTTCAGCATGGCTCCTCAATCTCCCCCTTGATAAGTGCATTGTCAACACTTCTCTTTATCAGCTCTCCAGTACCTGCGAACACATGTGGAAACACGAAAACAAAGCACAAGAAAACAGAAAAGAAGAAAATAAAGTACAAGTTTAACCCTAATGACCAAAAGCCAAACAGAAGCAAGAAAGCGGTCATTATGGTTAACCAAAAATAAAAGCTCAAAACAAGTGCAATCTCAGAATTATCAACAAGTATATCCAAAGAGTAAGGTCAAACGGGACAAAAACTCCCCATGAAACAAATCCTAGAGAAAGCCAAAACTCCCCCTTAAACTCTTCTCCCAAAATTTCTCCCCCTTGTTGACAATTGGACTCATCAAGTGAGACTAAAAGCACTCTAAAGAGACACAGACTCCCCCTGAAATGCAACTCCCCCTCAAAATATGCAATGAATGCAACTGGAGTGCAGGTGGGGTGTAGAAAGCATGCTTCTCAGATATGATTGACTGCAATTACAACATCTAACAGGTACAACAAAAGACATACTGTCTAAGACACATGGCATGATTAGTGCAACAGATGATATCTAAAGAAAGTCATTAGCACACATTTTTCAATTTTCGCAAACAAAAGCATCACCACATTTTCCAGTTGACAAGCAACGTAAAGCATGAGATACAAAAACTAACTGATATCTACCAAGATAAGCATTGTCCAAAACAAAGTGCTTCAGCAAACTCGTTATCTTTTTTAATTTTCAGGCTTTTTCTTTTTCCTTTTTCATTTTTGCCAGGGGTTATTTGCATGTCAAACCTTATGCTGACCGACCAAGTCAAGCCTAGGCCAGAACTGGACCATCAGAAGCTTAAGACATCGGCCTTGGCATACACTACATTGTCCTAGTTCATATCAAAGTGCTATGGTAAGCAGTCCAGAATAATGCAATGCGATAAAGCAAACCCACCTGGATCTTTTCATATTATGCATAAAAAGGCATGGAATTTTCATTTTTCTGATTTTTCATCATTTTTATAGCACATTTCCATGTTTAAAGCATAAAGATGTCCAAGTTGCACATCTGCATCTAAGTAAGGATCTAGCTACAAGGCATGTAACAAATAGCAAAAGCATTCAGCCTACACATGCTAGTTCCCAGAAGCAATGGTGACCATTTTTCAATTTTAAAGCATAAAAGCCATGCATATGAAAGATATCAGACATATCAAGTGAACTGAAGCCGAAACTGACAAAGCGTCCACCGACTTTGCACCAGGTACCTGGATTGGGCCGGCCCGATTCCGCAGCTCTCTCAGCCCGGCAATCGCTCTCCGCCCGTGTACCTGAGTCAATCCTGGTCAATAGCCCAGTGGATCCTCTACTGCTCCTAGCCCATGTACTCGGATTGGGCCAGCCCGACTTTGCGGCCCCTCTGCCCGACAGTCACTCGCTGCCCGTGTACCTGAGTCACATGCGGCCCAGACGCAGCAGGTCTCCTCCTCTTTTCAGTCCTCTTTGACTACCGTTGACAATGACTCATCACATCTGGAGCCATGAGGCCCACTGTCACGCCCCGATTTAATAAATCAGGACCTTTATTGAAATTCCATAGAAAATCAATAAAACAAGACGTTCATCATTCGACCACGTACAATACGAGGAATCATTCACGGTTCGTAGACCGCATTAATACAAAAGTGAATGAAAGTGAAGAGAAACTAATAAAATCAAGGGTCCTAGATGAACGCCTCCTTCCAGTCTCGCCTTGACTGGGTCGCTACTCCAGACCTTCATCCTCCCCGTAGTAGACGGGCTCTGATGTTGTAAGTCAACAGGGTGAGTACAGATGTACTCAACAAGCCACCGAATGCAAATATAATGCAGGGTAATAACAAGGGAGATAGTGGCTAATTGTTGCAGAAAGCATAGTTGTAAAGCATTAAATGTGATCAATTTTATTAGTACTGAAAAGTAAACATGTGTATGCATCATCATCTTCTAACTCGAGGAGTACGTTTTACCTCCTCGCACAATAGTCCTTACATGCCATGAATAACTCAACCATTCAAACATTAGTAAACTAACTGCGAGTAGTCACACAACCCGCCCTTGACCGTGGGCTCGGCTTTTCGAAAAGATTAAATTACTCTGATCAGAGATGTACCACTGTACCCACAAGGCACACACTCATCACTTACACCAAAGTGTAATGAGATGACCCATTCCACGGGAACTCGTGCCAAAACCTTCCGTATGGTCCCCTCCTACTCAACAGCACCCTCTTATGGGTTTCGTATCGTGTCTCGACGTGTCGAGTTTCCACCATACCCCCCTTGAGCCATCGTCAGTACAAGGCGCCCTGAGGGCTAGCCCCTTGCCCCCTCCACTATGGTGCCGAGAGTCGGAGTGTTCCATACTTCCAGTTAGGACTTACCCATTAGACTTGTGGTTGGTACGGAAGTGCTTTGCAACAGATCCCGCAGACCGGTCCTTATAGTGCCCCGGGTGCAACCAACCAATTTCTGAGCTTGCACCCGGAACCCACCATACTTAACTTAGCCAACTCCATCAGAGTCCAGAGACGAGAATAACGGGGACTTTCATATATCAGAATCCATCTATCTACGACTCATTCTTTATTTCCTATAGCAGTTGTGCCGGTACATTGGGCACTAGCTAATATAATATTTGTAGAGTGACAAGGAGTTAAGGCTCAATAAGCATGGCTTGGGTTTGCACACAAGGATGGGGATCTAATAAATATAAGTGTAGGACTTGATATTTGACTAATGCAATATTATCCTATGTGTTATAGCGATAGTTTATTAAAACATGGGCTCAATGATGATCAACTGTTTCCACAAGAGGGGTCGATGACTTGCCTTGCTCAGCAAAGGGTGAAGGTGGAACCTCGGGATAGAACTCCGGCTCCTCGACGAACTCGTAGTCTTCTCGATACGGAAAAGTAAATAAAACATTCAATAAACAATCCAAAACAAATCAACCATACCATCATAAATGTTTATGTTGGATTAAGTAAAGGAGATAGAGTCTTAAAGTTTAGGGAATTGTTACTTAAATATTTAGGATTGATTTCTAATGAGAGTTCTGAATTTTATGACTTGATGTAATTATTTTTCCTAGGGGTTTTTATTTTCCCTTTTTAGAGATGAACTAAAAAGGTATATAATAACATTATTATTGTATTAAAAATAGTGAACTCAAGTTGTTAGGTTTTCTGAAGTTATTATATAAGTTGTCATGACATTTTATAAAGTGTTTAACTTTTATTATATGAATTACTTAATTATCCTACAAGGGCTTTTGCTTTATTAATTAATAGATTAAAGTGGGCAAAGTGAACATGCTATTTTTGTTGCATTAAAACAGTGGAATAAAGTCATTAAGTCCTCTGAATTTATTATATAAGTTTTCATGATATTTTTGTAAAGTGTTGCATTTTTATTATATGAGTTAATCATTTATCTTAAAGGGCCTTGGAAATGTTATTTAATAAAATGAAATGGGAAAAATGAATCATTATATTTTTATTGGCTTAGAAATAGTGTAATGGAGTCAACATGTCATCTGAAATTAATATATAAATTTTTACGAGTTTTTCTGAATTATCTAAATGAAATAATAATTAAATCCTAAAGGGGTCTTTTCTTGATTATTTAATAAGATTATTATGTGCCAAATAAACATATTGTTTTTATTGCATAAATGTGTAGAGAATAAAAGACAGATTTTTCAGAATTGAAATGGTCAAATTTGGAGTTAATTTGAGCAAGATACGAATTTTTAATGTTTAAACTGATTTCTGGTATTTTTATTTAAATCAGAAAACCTGTGTGGGTCCATGGTGAGCCAGGTCCACCATGGTCCCACGCACTGTGCGCGTGGGCCGGTCGGATCTGGACCGTCCGATCCAGATCCCACGGGTGATCGCGAGGGGGAAGTTTTTTAAATAAAACCGACGGCTCAGATGAGCCCGTACCGGTTCAATTAGGATCGAGGGCCCAGATTAAATCCCGAGGGGATTTCGGGATTTAATCTACGCTGTCCGATGCAGATTGAATGGCCAGGACGCCGTCCGGCACGCTCGCGGCACGGGGGTGCCAGGAGGCTTCGTCCCCGACTCCGGCCGAGCGGCGGCGAGCGATCCCCGGCGATGGAGGGGACTACCGGCGACGCTGCTAGCGAAAATCGAACCAGGGGAAAAGGGGGAGCGCTAGGGTACCGAAGATGACGACAGATGATGACCGGCGGCGACCATCGGTAAGAAGGAGGCGGCGGGCTTCTCGAGATCAATGGCGACGGCGAGATCCGGCGGCGATCCAGCCCAACGGAGGTGGGGCCGGGGTAGAGGAGGTGTCGGGGTCCTGTCAGTTGCGACGGCGAGGGCGACGACGACTCAGAGCGCCGGCGAAGGGCTGCCAGAGCTGAAGCGGGGGAAAACTCCCGAAAAGGCTGTGGCAGCGCTCGGGTAGGCGAGGGTTTAGTCTCTGGTGGCGTGGCGGAGTGCGGTGAGGGCGGGCTTAAATAGGGATCACCAGTGGCGAAGTTTGGAAGGTTAAACGGGGGTAACCCGAGGGCTTCCGAAATGGCGCCGGCGAGGTTTCCCTATACGCGGTTACTTGCTATCCGGGAGGGAAAACATGTGGGAAAGGTTGGAAAGGGACCGCCGGCGGGAGGGGAAGGCGATCCACGGCTCGATTTGGCAGATCCGGCCGGCTGGCGGCGGATTTGGCAGGTGGGCACCGGGTATGGAAGGGGATCCCACCTTCCATCAGAGAAGATGACTCCGATAGGTGGGCCAGGCGTGGTAGTGGCTAAGGGGCGCTGATCGGAGACTGACAGGTGGGCCAGAGAGGTGCGGGCGTGAGGGAGGGCCTCGGCGCCAACAAGTGGGCCACACTTGACAGTGAAAGAGGGGGCGCGAGAGGGGACTGACAGGTGGGCCTGCGTGACGCGCGCGGCGAAGAGTGACGGGGCGCCGACAGGGTGACCCCCCCTGTCAGTGGCTGAGGCATCGGGCTGGGCTGGGCCGAGGGAGGAAAGGCTTTGGGCGAGGAATTGGGGGTTGCGGCCCAACAACATTTAAAATGTATTTTTCTTTTAATATAATTCCAGAAATTGGTTTATTTGTTTAAGGCTTTAAGTACTGTTGGAAAAATTTTGTAAAAATTCTCAAAAATATTTCTTGGCTTCTAGGTTCCATCATAAATTTTTCAGCTACAGATTTGAAATATTTCTTCCTGATTTGCTTGAATTGAGTACTTCTAGCCTTTTTCTTTAATTTAATAAATTATTTATTCCAAAAAATTTATTTCCCTCATTTTTATTTTATTTTAATTCTGGGGATGTTACAACCACGCTCTTCAGCATGACTCCTCAATCTCCCCATTGATGAGTGCATTGTCAACACTTCTCTTCTTCAGGTTTCTAGTACCTGCGAACACACGTGGAAACACGAAAACAAAGCACAAGAAACAAAGAAGAAGAAAATAAAGTAAAAGTTTAACCCTAATAACCAAAAACCAAAACAAAAGCAAGAAGGCGGTCATTATGGTTAACCAAAAGTAGAGACTCAAAACGAGTGCAATCTCAGAATAATCAACAAGGATATCAAAAGAGTAAGGACAAACGAGACAAAAACTCCCCCTAAAACAAATCCCAGAGAAAGCCAAAACTCCCCCATAAACTCTTCTCCCAAAATTTCTCCCCCTTGTTGACAACTGAACTCATCAAGCGAGACTAAATGCACTCTAAAGAGACACAGACTCCCCCTGAAATGCAAATCCCCCTCAAAATATGCAATGAATGCAACTGGGGTGTAGATGGAGTGAAGAAAGCATGCTTCTCAGATATGATTGACTGCAATTACAACATCTAACAAGTATAGCAAAAGACATATTGTCTAAGACACATGGCAACATCAGTGCAACAGATGATATCTAAAGAAAGTCATTAGCACGCATTTTTTAGTTTTTGCAAACAAAAGCATCACCACATTTTCCAGTTGACAAGCAAGGTAAAGCATGAGATGCAGAAACTAACTGATATCTACCAAGATAAGCATTGTCCAAAACAAAGTGCTTCAACAAACTTGTTATCATTTCAATTTTCAAGCTTTTTCTTTTTTCCTTTTTCATTTTTGCCAGAGGTTATTTGCAAGTCAAACCTTATGCTGACCGACCAAGTCAAGCCTAGGCCAGAACTGGACCATCAGAAGCTTAAGACATTGGTCTTGGCATACACTACACTGTCCTAGTTCATACCAGAGTGCTATGGTAAGCAGTCCAGAACAATGCAATGCGACAAAGCAAACCCACCTGGATCTTTTCAACTCAAGCATAAAAAGGCATGGAATTGTCATTTTTTTGATTTTCACCATTTTTATAGCACATTTACCATGTTAAAAGCATAAGGATGTCCAAGTTGCATATTTGCATCTAAGTCAGGAACTAGCTACAAGGCATATAACAGATAGCAAAAGCATTCAGCCTACACATGCTAGTTCCCAGAAGCAATGGTGATCATTTTTCAATTTTAAAGCATAAAAGCCATGCATATGACAGATATCAGACATATCAAGTGAACTGAAGCAAAGCATTATCATCGACAAGTAATCAAAAGCATGATACACAACACCCAAATCCCCTCGTAAACGCTCAAAGGTAGACTGATCTAGGGGTTTGGTGAAAAATATCAACTAACTGATGATGGGTATCAACATGAACAAGGTCAATGACACCTTTCTCATATTGATCCCGTAGAAAGTGAAAGCGCACATCAATGCGTTTGGTTTTTGAATGGAGACAAGGGTTTTTCCCTACACTAATTGCATTGGTGCTCTCACAAAACAGAGGAACTCTAGTAGGAAAGAACAACCCAAAGTCTCGCAAAGTAGAAATCATCCAAACCAACTGTGAGCAGTAGCTAGCAGCAGCTACATACTCAACCTTAGTGGTCGAAAGGGCAACTCCAGACTGCTTTCGAGAAGACCAAGAGACAAGAGAAGAACCAAGAAACTGGCAAGTACCGGAAGTCGACTTGCGATCCAACCGGCACCCTCCAAAGTTAGTGTCCGAAAAGCCAGATAAATCAAGACATGATGATGCTGAATAGTAAAGACCAAGATCAGGCGCATAGGTAAGATACCTAAAAATGCGCTTGATAGCCTGCCGATGAGACACGCGTGGTGAAGATTGGAAGCGCGCGCACAGTCCCACGGCGAACTGTATGTCTGGCCTCGTCACCGTCAAGTACAACAGCGAACCAATCATCCCTCGAAACTCTCTCTCGTTGACCTTGACGCCGCTCTCGTCCTTGTCCAGGCCCCCAGATATGCCCATTGGGGTCATCTGAGGCTTCAGCTCTCCACCAAAGTCGAATTTCTTCAACATGTCCCGAGTGTACTTACCCTGATGGATGAAAGTGCCGTCCTTGGTCTGCTTGATCTGGAGCCCTAGGAAATACTTGAGCTCACCCATGAGGCTCATCTCAAACTCACTGTGCATCTGCTCAGAAAACTTGGACAAAAGAGCATCAGTAGTACCGCCAAAGATAATATCGTCCACGTAAATTTGAGCGACTAAAAAATCTGAAGCATCTCTGAGCAAGAAAAGAGTTTTATCCACAGAACCCATCACAAAGCCCTTCCCCCAAAAACTGCTTTAACCGGTTATACCAAGCCCTCGGGGCTTGCTTCAGACCGTATAAAGCTTTCTGCAGCTTAAAAACATGTCGAGGAAACTTAGGGTTCTCAAAACCAGGGGGCTGCCTAACATAAACCTCCTCCTCTATGTACCCGTTCAGAAAAGCACTCTTGACGTCCATTTGAAAAAGCTTAAAACCCTTCGAAGCGGCAAAAGCTAAGAGAATGCGAATGGACTCAAGTCGGGCAACAGGGGCGAAAGTTTCTTCAAAATCAATACCCTCCTTCTGGCAAAAACCGTGGGCAACTAATCGAGCTTTGTTGCGCACCACAACCCCATCTTCACCTTGCTTGTTCTTGAACACCCACTTGGTGCCTATGGGGTTGCATCCGGGTGGCAGCTCAACCAGTGTTCAAACCCGATTGCGGACAAAATTCTCAAGCTCTTCTTGCATGGCATTAATCCAGTTAGAGTCAGAAAGAGCATGAGAAACGTCTCTGGCTCAAAAGATGCAACAAAAGCAAATTCAGCAAACACAGCAAGAGAGTCAACAGAAGATCGCAAAGTCCTCTCAGACAGATCACCGATGATGAGCTCTGAGGGGTGATTACGCTGAACTGCTCGGGATCCCTGGTGATCTGATGTCACCTCACCGGAGTCAGCAGCTGGCACCTCTAGACTCAACTGAGGGGGCTCGATTGAAGTGGAAGAAGTGATCAGAGGTCCGCCCTCATCCTCAGTCGAAGTCTCAGAAGGTGTGGGCTCTACAGGCTGTGCAGAAGGTCCACCCTCATCAATAGCTAGAGTGTCATCATCTTCCTCGAAGATGGACTCTCCGAGCTCACCATCTCCAGACAACTCAAAAGAAGGAGTCAAAGAAGGCAAGGACTCATCAAAAGAAACCTCGCAAGTCTCGACAAGCTGCTGGGAGTCGAGGTTCCAAACACGGAAGCCTCGAGAATGCAAAGCATAACCAAGAAAGACTCCATCCCAGCAACGAGACTCAAACTTGTCCAAATGCCCTCCCTTCTTGAGCACAAAGCACTTGAAGCCAAATGCTCGCAAGTGGCTCACCTTGGGCTGTCTGCCAAACCGCAACTCATACGAAGTCTTACCTAGGTAAGCTCTAAAAAAATATGGTTGGCCAGATAGCAAGCTGTGTTCATGGCTTTTGCCCAAAAATGCCTAGGAGTCCTGTGCTCATCGAGCATCATCCTGGCCATCTCGACTAGCGTGCGGTTCTTTCGTTCCACAACACCATTCTGTGGGGGAGTGTAGGGAGCAGAAAACTGATGATCAAGACCCTGATCACTACAGAAGCTGACGAACTGAGAGTTCTTGAACTCAGAGACTTTGTCAGAGTGAATCCCTCGCATCCGACCATTGTTCTCATTCTTCAGCTTGAAAATCAGGTCATGAACAAAATGAAAAGTCTCATCCTTAGACTCTAAGAAGAAAACCCACGAGAATTGGGAAAAATCGTCGACAATCACAAGCGCGTACCACTTCCCACCGACTAAGCGTACCCGAGCTGGACCAACAGTGTCCATGTGTAACAGCTCTCCCGGGTACGAAGTCATCACCTGAGTCACAGGTGAGTGAGAAGCGGCAACCATTTTCCCGTGACGACAGGGATGGCAAACTAGATCCTTCTCCATCTTAAGCTTGGTCAATCCTCGGATGAGGTCCATAGAGCTCAACCTGACTAGCAGATCAAAACTCAAATGGCCCAACCTCCTATGCCACTTCCAGAGCTTAGAGGAAGATCCAGCAATCAAACATCGAGAAGGGCCAAAAGAACTAGAGAAGTAAATCCGAAAAACCTTACCGAAAGGTAAGATCTGGCAAATCAAAGACCCTCTAGAATCAATCACAGAAGAACTGCCCTTCTTAAAACAAACCTCCAACCCATCCTCAAGAAGTTGCGAAACAGAAATCAAATTGAAGTTCAAATTTCCAACCAAAGCAACGTTCTTCAAAGAGAAATGGTCAGAGATGTGAATTGAGCCAATGTCGTGTACCTTCCCTTGACCATTGTTCCCGAAGGTGATATATTCCTTGGAGCTCGGGGGAGAGAGACTGGAGAACCATCTGCGATGTCCCATCATGTGGCGAGAGCATCCTGAGTCCATGATCCAAATGTCCTCCAGTCCCCGATCCTACACAATCAGTGGTTGTAAGGGGGAGCAAATGGTTCGATACCAGGTTTAGAAAAAGAACTAAACTAGTGTCGAGCCATCTGCTCAAAAGATGGAAAGGAGAAATCATCATAAGAGTTTGGACCAAAACGTGGCTCAAAGCGCGGTCCTCGGTTCTGCCTAAAACCTTGGCCACGAAGTCCAGGACCGTATCCAAAACGGCCTGGAGCTCTGCCGGCACGAACACCACCATATGGAGCACGGGCATGAAAGCAGTCTCCTCTACCACCACCTACATGACGCGGCCTAGCCTCCAGCCTCTCCCCGCATCGAGGAACTCTCAGTCTACCGCCCTGCTGGTAGAACTTCTCCTGGCCACCACGAGCTCTCTCAGCTCTCTAAAGCCGCTTCCTCCTGAAGCAAAACTCCGCAAGATGCCCATCTTTCTGGCAAAACTCACAGTGGTAAGTGGGCTTCTTGGGATGTGGTTGAGGCTTGGGGTTCTCGGGCTTGGTGGTGTTTGGTGTTGTCTTCTTGGTGTGAGAGGGTCCAGGAAGAGAGTCTAGAGATGTGCGGAGGTGTTTGGGCTTTGGAACCCAGATAGGTTTCTTGGGTGGAGCTTTAGGCTGTTCTTGGAACAATCCATCCTTGGGCTGACTAACCTGAAAAGACTCAGTGGAGTGAGTCTTGGGGTATCTCTGCTCAAGAGTCATTTTACTCAACTCCACTGCCCCGCTAATGGCACTCTCAAAGTCAGCCTTGGTGTAGGTGTAGCCTACCCCAAACCCATCCTGCCTCTTAAACTGCTGGATCATCATGCCGAGCTGTGGATCTCTGGCACTCACCGAACTCAGGATCTGACGGAGGTAAAAGTTCTCATTTTGGACATCAACTAGCTGCTCTCTCAAAGAAGCTAGTACCTCCACCTGAGACAAGCAGGTCTGACACTCTCTATCAACCTGAACAGACTTCTCGGCTTTCAACTTAATCAACTCCAGTCTAAGAGACAAGCAGTTCTCATAGACAGTGGGTGGAACTGACAGTGTCTCAAGCTCAAGCCTAGCCTGCCCCAGCTCAGCTCTAACTCTCTCCAAATCACTCAAATGCTCATCACCCTTAGCTTTCAGCTCATCTAAACTAGCTAGATGGGATGGGCAATCAGCACAGAGCACGACGATAGTGGCATGAGCATCTTTCAAGCTCAGTGGCCAATGCGTCCCTCTCATCAACCCTTTCTGTGTACCTAGACTTCAGAGTCGACAAGTCACACAGAAGCACCTCACACTTTGGGCACTCACTGCTATCACCCAAGCAAGGGGAAGAAGATAGACTCTCAATTCTACTGTTGGCCATGACAAGCTCACTCTCAAGTTCATTTATCCTCTTCTTAGCCCCTCTAAGCAGTTTTTCCCCATATTTTAACTCCTGACGATTACTTTCAAGTAAATCAATGATTTCACGTTCGTAAGATGATACCTTTTCATTGTCGTCATCGTCGGAGTCATCGGAGGAGCCCTTTTCTTCCTTATCCCCAAGAGCCATTGAGTAGAAACTCTCGCGGGATCTTCGGCGTTGATGTGAGCTGCTCTTCGGCCTGTCCCCGAAGGCCATGAAGCAAAGGCCCGCCAGATCGTCCTTGTCCTTCCCCTTCCTGATGACAATCTCCTCATCGCTTGAGCTCGATGAAGAGGAAGAAGACGTGGACCGCTTGGAGTAGCTCTTCTCCATCTCGATGAAGAAGGCCTTGTCGCGCTTCTTGTTCTCACGCCGGTAGTCCTTCAGGGCTTTTATGAAGAATCTGGTCTTTGGCTTTCCCTTGGTGAAGGAGGAGCTGTCATGCTTGCCGGAGTCATAGAAGCCACCACCGGTACCCTTCTTGTGACCATTGCGCTTGGGGCAGTCGGCGATAAAGTGACCTGGATCACCACACTCAAAGCATCCAGTCTTTGTGCCGTGTCTTTTGAACATTCTCTTGTCATAAACATGACGCACCCGGTTGTTAAAAAGACACAGGTCATCATCTCCTAACGACTCGAGCTGGTCCTCAGTGATAGACATCAAAGAGAACCCATCACAACTCATAGAGGAGGGGTCAGTAGAAGGTGTAGCAAGGGCCAGGGTCTTTGATCCAGAGCCAGTGAGATTTGATCTCAACTGGGTATCAACCTCAGTGGCCTTCAACTTGCTAAACAACTCAGAAATTGTCAAGGTATCATAAGATGTGCTCTCAATGATAGAGGATACCTTGATCTCCCAGATCTTAGGGTCCAAGGTATGGAGAACCTTGAGCGCCTGCTCATGATCTGAGACTAACTGAACACCCTCAGCCTTGTTGGCCCGAAGCTTTTTTATGATCGATTGAAAACGACCAAACAACGCTTCAACAGATTCACCCGACTTCTGTGTGAAATTCTCATATTCACGCCGGTAGGTCTGATAGAGCCGAGCCTTGACCTGGGCTGTCCCCTCATGGTGTGCCTGGAGGGTAGCCCAGATCTCTCTAGCAGTGGTGAGATGGCTCACACGCTCAAATTCAGTGGGACCTAAACCAGAAAACAAAATATTCACCGCTTTGTTGTTGTTCTGATGCTGAGCGATAATATCTAGAGAATTAAGCTCAGCAACAGGCAACACTGTAAAAGTAGAGTGAATACAAATGCCCCAGATGTCCGAGCTTTGGCTGATGAGATAGGCTCGCATGAGAGTCTTCCAATAATTATAGCCATAAGCTTCCAAGGACGGGATCTTTCCAGGAGACGTCATGATCACTACTGGGGTTTAGAACCAGTTAAGGTATGGAAAAACCCTAACCAGGCTCTGATACCACTTGTAGGACCGAAAGTAGCGACCAGAGGGGGGGGGGTGAATGGGCGCCTAAAAAATTCTTTCGAATTAATGGCCTTTTCCCAACACCCAACGCACCTAGACTAGCAATCAATTGAAACTAGCAGATCTAACCCAAGAAAATAATCTAGCCTAAAAAACAACTAGTGTCCTAAGTAAGAAGACACCAACACATTGCTAATAGGCAGATTAACAAACCATTTAAAACATGGGCAGATCAAGGTTCACAGGAATAAATCATCACAGCAATTAATCTGAGTGCACGTAAAAGAGAAGTCTTACTGTTCAGAGTTGTCTCATGTTAGATACTTGTCGAAGCCTACAAAACGTGCGAAGTCTTATGTTGTCGGAGCCTGTTCGAAGTATGCAGTACCGAAGCTTGTGGATGTCGAGCCGGAGTGTGCTTCGAGGTCGTTGAGCGAAGGTATAGACAACAAAGCTAGCTTCGAAACAAACTCTGAAAAAATAGAACTTGCGAACTGCACTAGAAACTATGGGGCCCATGACAAAACACTTCGAACTGGAGCCTGCAGCTCAGCGGAGTTGGGCTGCAAAGCTTCGAAAAGCTTGATCGAAGCCTGCTGTCGAAGTTGTGCCTCAAACTATGAGCACTTCGAAAGTTCCAGCGAAGCCTTTAAACCGAAAATAGTACGCAGCAAAGCCAGCTGCACAGCGAAGGTCTCACAACAACATCAATACAAAAACCTTCACACAGCCAGAGAAAAACATGCGCAAAGCTCTGAAGGACAGACCCTGCGAAGCCTAAACTTCGAATGCAAAAAGCTGCAAAGTACCTCCGGCAAGAAAAGAATAACTACGAGGTCTAATCGGAGTCAGCAGGCCAGGAACAATTCAAAGCCCTCACACATACTTCGAATAACTCCGATCGAAGCTCTCACACAGGCTTCAATAGAGACTCAAAGCTAATGAAAGCTAGTACTGCTACAAAAAATGTAGCCTGAGAACCCTAGGCCTATGACTGACATGCGGTTGAAAAAGCAGACCTAGCTGTGGAAAAATCTGTGGGAAAAACTCCTTGGAAATCTGGTTTCAGCATGGCTTCCTGTGGCTACTACCTGACACGGTTGCTGTTGTGGAAAAATTAAGCACCTAGCACAGGATTGCTACACGGGCTAGAGCAAAAAGCATCACGTAAAATGCAACCAGAATATAGACCTATACACATAGGCTGTTGACTAGCACACATAGCTATGCTGCAGTAATGTTGACATGTTCCCTGCAAGCTGTGCTGTCAACCGAAGATAGCCTATGGCAGATAGAAAAATCGCTAGGCCTAGAGCGAAACGATCGAGAACAACAGAGGGTAAAACAAACGTCTAATGTAGCCTGGGAAAGAACCGAGAAGAACAAGCAACTATAGAAGGACTGCTCAGTGGGAAAAATATTTCGATCAATAGATATTTCGAGAATAATCGAGTGTTTCTGTAGTGATCTCAAAAAACAAAAAGCAAACAAAGACACGCAAATTGAGGCAATCAAAAACCTGAGAGACTGAGCGCAGTTTTGGTTTGCTTGCGATGAACAGGAACAACATGCGCAAGAACTGATGGCGGCGGAGAGGGACAAAATGCCAGGAGATGAACACAAAAACTGACCCAAACTTTTAGAGAGATTAAACTGGATTTTAGAATGGGTAACCCTAACCCTAGGGATTGGGGCCCTATTTATAGGCAGCCCAATAGCCTAGGAATATTCCAACAGACCCTTAGGGTTTTTTACAGACGCTGAAATAAATGGAAAAGACCAAACTGCCCTTAGGATATTTTTACAGACTCGACTGACTGACTGTGGGCCTAAGGACAAAATTGTAAACTCCTATTCATAGATGACTTATCTGGAAGCGGAGCTTTCGTAGCGACTATGGCTTCGCCCCAGAATGGTCCGATCCGAGATCAGCGGTCGTCAGTTTTGCGCCGAAACTGACAAAGCGTCCACCGACTTTGCACCAAGTACCCAGATTGGGCTGGCCCGATTCTGCAGCTCTCTCAGCCCGGCAATCGCTCGCCGCCCGTGTACCTGAGTCAATCCTGGTCAACAACCCAGTGGTCCTCTGCTGCTCCTAGCCCATGTACCCGGATTAGGCCAGCCCGACTTCGTGGCCCCTCTACCCGACAGTCGCTCGCTGCCCGTGTACCTGAGTCACATGCGGCCCAGAAACAGCAGATCTTCTCATCCCCATCAGTCCTCTTTGACTTCTGTTGACAATGACTCATCACATCTGGAGCCATGAGGCCCACGCTCTTCAGCATGGCTCCTCACCATGGCCCGAAGCCTTCGTGTGGATGGTTCGCCTGCTTCGGTCCGAAGCCACCCTTCGAGGGTCTTGGCCCCTTCGGTTGTTTTAGCTTAGCTCGTGGACCTGCTTCCATGGCCCTTCTCTGATGTTTGTTCAACAACATATCATATGTCACCTTCGCCCTCTTGCGAGCCTTAGCTGAAGGGGTATTAACGTTCTGTTTCCACACTCCTACCTCGGGGTTCTTTGGCACGAGTGTGCGAGTGCGCGGTTCTCCAAAAATTACATCCTCCCCTTTAGCTGACTCGGCCTGTTCTGGCCGAATCAACACCTTCTTTTCGCTGAGGTCGACGCCGTTGACTGGAAAAGGATCTTTATCCAGCTTAATATTTTGATCATGGTCTATCTTCAATCGTCCTTCTTCTATGGTCGATTGTATCTGCCGTCGAAAAACATTGCAATCATTAGTATTATGCGAATGTGAATCATGCCACTTACAGTATGGATGCTTCTTTAACTCATCGGCAGGTGGGATGACTTGACCCTTAGGAAACCTGAGAAGATGACTTTTTAAGAGAAAATCAAATATTTTATCACATTTAGTTATATCAAACGATTATTTGACCTCACTAAGTCTATTCTTTGTGGGGGATGGTCGTAACTCGGAACAAGTGACAGGTTTATTTTTAGTGTTCCAGACCCATTCGGCCGCGTACATGTTGGCCAAATCCTCCTCCTCTGACTCCTCCTCATCAGAGGGTTCCATGATGTGGATTTCGGCCCTAGGTTTGCTAAACGTCTTAATAAATTTCTTATCTTTGGCTCGGCCTTCTTGGACCAGAGCCTGCTGTAGAACTTGGCTAACTTCTAAAAAGTTTTGGTTATCTAACCTTTCTTTAATTTCGGAACGCAACCCGTTAAAAGCTAATTCCGCCAAGTCCCTTTCAGAAATATTAAGGCTAAAACATCGGTTTCTAGTATCCCTAAAACACTTGATGTACTCAGAGGCGCTCTCACTAGATTTCTGCTTAACCGATGTCAAATGCGAAAGCCTAAGTTCTATTTCGCCTGTATAAAAGTAATCATGGAATTTTCGCTCCAAATCATCCCACATTTGGATGGAGTTCGAGGGGAGCGCCGAAAACCAAGTGAAAGCTGTGCCGGATAGCGAGAGAGAAAATAGTCTAACCTTTAGAGCATCTATCCCGCTAACCTCCCTACACTGTGCAAAAAATTGACTAACGTGCTCTAGTGTGGTCTTGCTACCCTCGCCATCAAACTTAGTGAATTCAGGGATCCTATAGCCGCGGGGGTAGGGTACTATATCAAGATGGTCGGGGTAGGGCTTACGGTAAACCCTAACCCGTCCCTTGGGCACGAAGCCGACACACTCTCTAAATAGTGCATGGACCCGCTCCTCTATGTCATCTTGGTACGTTGCTTGCGCACGCCTCTCGTGCGGGGGCGCAACACGTGGTGGGATATCGGCGTGTCGGCCATGGGCCTCTTCCCTACGCGCTATTTGTATGACGTGTTCGTGTCCGGGCGCCTGTGCGTGTGGTGCGGGCAGCGCGGGTACCGGCGCAGGTGGTGGTGCGTGGTATGCAGTGTTAGTTTGACCGTAGGTATAATGATTGGTCTCGACCATAAGTGATGAGGCCAGAGACATGATTGTGCCAGTGCTGTCGTTAGTCCTACTGTATATGTGGTTTGCCGGTGGTGCACTAGCAGTGGGAACTAGGGGCATGGCCTCAGTGAAGCCGAACCTCCTAAGAGTTGCCTCTATCTGGGAGCTGACTGCCAAATCCAAACGGTTGGCTAGCGAAGCGCTAACGGCCTGATCTACTGATGCGGCTATTTTCTGCTCAATTTCTAAAGAAGATAAACGAGGCGATACAGGTGTTACCTGGACCTGAGCGAGATCGTGGGTGACGATGTCACGCTTGATGAAGCCTGCGCGTGTCTTGATTTAGCCCCCAAGCATCATGTCTTGGAACGCCTTTAACTTTGCCTCGATCTCTGCTCGGTCTTCTGCGGGGATATCTTCAAGTGTAGGTGACAATATGTTGCGGCTGTCGATATCCGTGCCTCCTATTGCGTCCTTCGGTGGTGTAGACGTAGTAGTCGATGTAGATGTACCGGTGGCCGATGTAGACGTACTCATCATGTTGGCGTAGCAGTCCCCAGCGGAGTCACCAAAAAGTGTGTTGACACAGAAACGTGCCCCCGCACTTGGGTCAGTTCGACGATCCAAAAGTGCACGGATACTTAGGGACAAGCCTAAGCGTGATGTGGCACGACGTCGCGTTCCGACTACCCTTACTAGTGATAAGGGGGGTGGAGTCGCCAGACAACCAGATTACACAAAATAACCCAATTAGGCAAAAAATATAGATTAAACAGGATAAAATCAGCAAACCAGTCGGAGCCCGTCTGGTTCGAAGTATGGTGCGAAGGGGTCACCTAAGGGTACCTTCGACGTCTAGTGCGAAGTGCTCCAAACGGTCGAAGATGGACTCCAAACGGATCTAGACGCGATGATCACCTCCGAACAGCGGGGTTCGGCGTGCGATCTTCGATACAGCAAACTACACAATAGCGACGCGAGGGCCACGTGCGAGTGCAACTTCGTCCGGTGCGGAGTATAGTCATGGCGAAGCCTGTGGCGATGAAGTGTGCCGGCGAAGCCTGTCGCCGGAGCCTGCTGTCTCGCCGAAGGGTTTGGTGGGGACATCCGAAACCGATCTCTCAGCTCCGGACACCTCCGACGGAGTAGCTCCAAACGTGCGAACCTGCAACAATGAGAATTCGAAGTACCAATTTAGCCTGAGGACCGAATTTTGCTAAGTGTTGCACTAGTAGCGAAGGTAGCAATCTGTTACGCAGATTAGCAGATACTTCACAGGCAAAGTAACAAGGCAATAGCAATCTATTATGTAGATTAACGGATACTTCACAGGCAAAGTAACAAGGATTACCACTGTTCCGTAGTGGCCGACGGAGGGCTTCCAGGCAAACCCACGAAGAGGTATAGGAAAATAAAGGTAAAGTAAATACGATCAAAGCATTGGGCTTTGGTTTGGTTTGAGTTGGGGGCGGTCTCTCTACGCTGGCTTTGCCTCTCTATTTATAGGGGCTTAACTCCTAATCTAATATGCTATTAATCTGACCAGATAGAGATAACGATTGAGCTGGAAACGCATACAACTCTATCTTTGCCGAAGTGGGCTTCGGCCAGGCCAGTCGAGGCTTGCTCCTCGGGCCGAAGCTTCGGTAGCGTGGGCCCCTGAAGGCTTCCCGGCTAAAGCCCATGGGCTGGCTAGAGGCTTTCGGAGCCCATAGCCCAATGGACTTTGACCCTATAGGGCTTCGAACAGACCCTGGACATGTGTATTTTCGGCCCAAATCACCAAAATTGATATTTTGACAATCTAGCCATTAATACCATTTTTTGCTATCAACACCTTCAAGAGGAACTCGGCACCCGACTGAACTTTAGCACCGCCTATCATCCACAGACTGATGGTCAAACTGAAAGGGTCAACCAGGTATTGGAGGATATGCTTAGAGCTTGCGCTCAAGACTTTGGCGGAATATGGGACAAGAACTTCCCTTATGCGGAGTTCTCCTACAACAACAGCTACCAAGTTAGCCTGCAGATGTCCCCGTTTGAGGCACTTTATGGGCGTAAGTGCAGAACGCCGTTACTTTGGGATTAGACCGGAGAGTCACAGCTGTTCGGGACAGATATATTAAGAGAAGGCAAGGAGAAGGTCAAGATCATCAGGGATAGATTGAATATAGCCCAGTCCCTATAGAAGAGCTACGCCGATAACCGACAAAGAGACCTAACCTTTGAGGAGGGTGATTATGTATATCTCCGAGTCACTCCCCTTCGTGGCACTCAAAGGTTCAACATGAGAGGCAAGCTAGCACCCCTCTATGTCGGACCTTTTCAGATTATCCGACGGCAGGGAGAAATGGCATATCAACTAGAACTGCCTCCATCCTTGGCAGGAGTCCATGATGTGTTCCACGTCTCTCAGCTGAAGAAGTGTCTCCACGTGCCCACCGAACAGGACGACCTCCAACAACTCAACGTCCAAGAGGATTTGACCTACATCGAGAAACCCGTCAAGATCCTGGAGACTAAGGACAGAGTAACCAGGAGCCGTGTGGTTCGCTTCTGCAAGGTTCAGTGGGACAACCACCCCGTTGAGGAAGCCACATGGGAAAAAGAAGACGAGTTGAAAGCCCAATACCCCGAGTTATTCGAGTAACGTTCCAATCTCGAGGACGAGATTATTTGTAAGGGGGATAGGGTAGGACCGAAAGTAGCGACCAGAGGGGGGGTGAATGGGCACCTAAAAATTCTTTCGAATCAATGGCCTACTCCGAACACCCAACGCACCTCAACAGACTAAGCAGAGAGAAGTAAACAGAACCAAGCCTAAAAGTATCTAGCCTATAAATGACTGGTGTCCTAGGCAAAGGAACACCAACACAGTGCTTAAAGGCAGATTAACAAAGCATTCAAAACATGGGTAGATTAAGGTTCACAGAAATAACTCATCACAACAATTAATCTGAGTGCATGTAAAAAGAGATGAGAGATTACTGTTTAGAATTTGTCTCCTATTCGAAACTTGACGAAGCCTGCTTCGAAGTACGTGCGAAGCCTAAAGTTGTTGAATTGTGTTGCAAATTTGTGAAGCCTACTTCGGTTCGAAGTAGCTTCGAAACAGTACAAGACGAAAAATTCGAACAACACTACGACTAAGCGGAGACTCCGAAGGCTGTTAATGAAGAAACTTCAAAAGCAAAAGCTATGGTGCCTATCCTCTGAAAAGAGAACTTCAAAGTTCTGAATGCTAGAACAAGGACAACACAATGTGGGGCCCACACAATAGCTTCGAAATGTGATACCTCCGTTAAAGCATACTTCGGAAAATCTAGATTGTAGCTAACGTGCAGGCTACGAATACAGCAGCGAAGACAGAATGAGACTTGAGCTTCGAACCGAGGAATACTTCGAATCGAAGTCTGCTAAGAACTCCGAAACACACTCGATGTTGAGGCCTGACAGACTTCAAGGTCCGCAGGCACTGCGAAGACCACAGAAAAGTCGAAGGTGTGCCCACAGACTTCGCTAGCGAAGCCTACAGCTGCAGCGAAGTAACAAGCTCCCTTAAAAAATGTGCACAGACGTGACTTGAACAAGAAATGATGTTCTACACAGTTTTGTGGAAATGCTCAGCTTGGACAGATCTACACGCAAATGCCTGGAGAAGAAAAATAAAACCAAAGAACACTGTCCAAGGCACATAGGCTGACCACTAGCAAAACAGCCATGCTGCAGCTACTCGAAAATCAAGGAACACAAAAACTACAGGAATTTCAAACTAGTACTCTCACTTTGTACCAGAAACCATAGCTTCTACTCGTAGAAGCAAGCTAGTAAAAGGTGTGTAGCAAAAACGCATGCCCACTGCCTCTGAACGCTGCAATTACTGTGGCTAGGAGCTACCACAGCTAGCTGTCGAATAGGCGCATGCAGTCAGAGAGGAAATCATACATGGAACAACAGACCTGCTGGCAAGGAAAAATAAATAGGATCTATTGCCTAACATGCTAGCTAGCTTGTGACAGATCAATACTTGCAACCGAATAAAATAAGCAACAGGGGAAAACTGTTCGGTGTGAAAAACAGTACAAACGAGAAGCAAACATGTAACAGGCACGGCAATAAACAACTCCCTGTGATGATTGAGAGTCAGATCAATAAACTGCAGCGGCGATTTCAAAAAAAAACAAGGTAAAGCACTCGCCGGCGGCGTAAACAGGAAGAACACAGAAAACAGTGGCGGCGCACAAAACAGGAGTAGGTAAGATGAACTCTGATTTTTGATTAAAGTGAGTTAACCCTAACCCTAGGGATTGGGGCCCTATTTATAGGCAACCCAATTGACTATGAAAATACCAAAAGACCGTTAGGGTTTTTTACAGACGCTGAAATAAATGGAAAAGACCAAACTGCCCTTAGGATATTTTTACAGACTCAACTGACTGACTGTGGGCCTAAGGACAAAATAGTAAACTCCTATTTACAGATGACTTATCTGGAAGCGGAGCTTTCGTAGCGACTACAGCTTTGCTCGAGGACGGTCCTATCCATGATCATCGATCGTCAGTTTTGCGCCGAAATTGACAAAGCGTCCACCAACTTTGCACCAGGTACCCGAATTGGGCCGGCCTGATTACGCAGCTCTCTCAGCCCGGCAATCGCTCGCCGCCCGTGTACCTGAGTCAATCCTGGTCAACAGCCCAGTGGATCCTCTGCTGCTCCTAGCCCATGTACTCGGATTGGGCCAGCCCGACTTTGTGGCCCCTCTGCCCGACAGTCGCTCGCTACCCATGTACATGAGTCACATGCGGCCCAGACGCAGCAGGTCTCCTCCTCTTTTCAGTCCTCTTTGACTACCGTTGACAATTACTCATCACATCTGGAGCCATGCGGCCCATGCTCTTCAGCATGGCTCCTCAATCTCCCCCTTGATGAGTGCATTGTCAACACTTCTCTTCTTCAGGTTTCCAGTACCTGCGAACACATGTGGAAACATGAAAACAAAGCACAAGATACAAAGAAGAAGAAAATAAAGTAAAAGTTTAACCCTAATGACCAAAAACCAAAACAAAAGCAAGAAGGCGGTCATTATGGTTAACCAAAAGTAGAGACTCAAAACGAGTGCAATCTCAGAATCATCAACAAGGATATCAAAAGAGTAAGGACAAACGGGACAAAAACTCCCCCTGAAACAAATCCCAGAGAAAGCCAAAACTCCCCCTTAAACTCTTCTCCCAAAATTTCTCCCCCTTGTTTACAACCGAACTCATCAAGCGAGACTAAATGCACTCTAAAGAGACACAGACTCCCCCTGAAATGCAAACCCCTCTCAAAATATGCAATGAATGCAACTGGGGTGTCGGTGGAGTGAAGAAAGCATGCATCTCAGATATGATTGACTGCAATTACAACATCTAAAAAGTATAGCAAAAGATATATTGTCTAAGACACATGGCAAGATCAGTGCAACAGATGATATCTAAAGAAAGTCATTAGCATGCATTTTTCAGTTTTTGCAAACAAAAGCATCACCACATTTTCCAGTTGACAAGCAAGGTAAAGCATGAGATGCAGAAACTAACTGATATCTACCAAGATAAGCATTGTCCAAAACAAAGTGCTTCAGCAAACTTGTTATCATTTCAATTTTCAGGCTTTTTCTTTTTTCTTTTTTCATTTTTGCCAGGGGTTATTTGCAAGTCAAACCTTATGCTGACCGACCAAGTCAAGCCTAGGCCAGAACTAGACCATCAGAAGCTTAAGACATTGGTCTTGGCATACACTACACTGTCCTAGTTCATACCAGAGTGCTATGGTAAGCAGTCCAGAACAATGCAATGCGACAAAGCAAACCCACCTGAATCTTTTCAACTCAAGCATAAAAAGGCATGGAATTGTCATTTTTCTGATTTTCACCATTTTTATAGCAAATTTACCATGTTAAAAGCATAAGGATGTCCAAGTTGCATATTTGCATCTAAGGCAGGAACTAGCTACAAGGCATATAACAGATAGCAAAAGCATTCAGCCTACACATGCTAGTTACCAGAAGCAATGATGATCATTTTTCAATTTTAAAGCACGAAAGCCATGCATATGACAGATATCAGACATATCATGTGAACTGAAGCAAAGCATGATCATCGACAAGTAATCAAAAGCATGTACCAGCTAGAATAAGTAAAGAAGTTCAATCATATAACAGAAGCAAGCTCAAAAGTGTGATATGTGAGTATGTATGATATGAACACACACAAAAAGACTAAAGAAAAGAGTAAAGAAGAATGAAAACTGACGCAAAATATCCTAGAAAGGATACACAACACCCAAATCCCCTCGTAAATGCTCAAAAGTAGATTGATCTAGGGGTTTGGTGAAAATGTCAGCTAACTGATGATGGGTATCAACATGAACAAGGTCAATGACACCTTTATCATATTGATCCCACAAAAAGTTAAAGCGCACATCAATTTGTTTGGTTTTTGAATGGAGACAAGGATTTTTCCCTACACTAATAGCACTGGTGCTGTTGCAAAACAGAGGAACTCTGGTAGGAAAGAACAACCCAAAATCTCGCAAAGTGGAAATCATCCAAACCAACTATGAGCAGCAGCTACATACTCAGCCTCAGTGGTCGAAAGAGCAACTCCAGACTGCTTTCGAGAAGACCAAGAGACAAGGGAAGAACCAAGAAACTAGCAAGTACCGGAAGTCGACTTGCGATCCAACCGGCACCCTCCAAAGTCGGTGTCCGAAAAGCCAGATAAATCAAGAGATGATGATGCTGAGTAATAAAGACCGAGATCGGGCGCATAGGTGAGATACCTGAAAATGAACTTGACAGCCTGCCGATGAGACGCGCGTGGTGAAGACTGGAAGCGCGCGCACAGCCCCACGGCGAACTGTATGTCCGGTCTTGTCATCGTCAAGTACAGCAGCGAACCGATCATCCCTCGAAACTCTCTGTCATTGACCTTGACGCCGCTCTCGTCCTTGTCCAGGCCCCCAGATGTTCCCATTGGGGTCATCTGAGGCTTTAGCTCTCCACCAAAGTCAAATTTTTTCAACATGTCCTGAGTATACTTACCCTAGTGGATGAAGGTGCCATCCTTGGTCTGCTTGATCTGGATCCCTAATAAGTACTTGAGATCACCCATGAGGCTCATCTCAAACTCGTTGTGCATCTACTTAGAAAACTTGGACACAAGAAGATTAGTAGTACCGCCAAAGATAATATCATCCACATAAATCTGAGCGACTAAGAAATCTGAAGCATCTCTGAGCAAGAAGAGAGTTTTATCCACAGAACCCATCACAAAGCCTTTCCCCAACAAAAACTGCTTTAACTGTTCATACCAAGCCCTAGGGGCTTGCTTCAGACCGTATACACTACTAGAAAACCCCCCTGTAGATACGCTGTAGTAGTAACGCCATTAAAAGCATCTCTACATCGACATGTAAAGATGTTTTTTGACACGATTTTAAAAATGTGTCCGATTGTTACGATATTAGACACGCTTATAGTGTTATTAGTCATATAAAGATATTTTTTAGCACGCTATTGAAGTCGTCTCAAAAGGACACGAAGTTAGACACAATTTAAAGCATCATTATCCCATAGAGACATTGTAAAGCGTATCAAACATTTGTTTATAGCTAGGTATAGATGCTTTCTAACATGATTTGAAAAGCGTAGCGAATTGATACAAAGTATAACATGCTGTCAACCGCGAAAAAGCATGTAGATTAGTTGTAAAGCGTATCAAATAACCATAAAAAAACTGACATGGACATAGACGCGCTTTGAGGTGTCATTATCCTCTTGACACAGTTTAAAGCGTATCAAAAAATTATTTATAGCTAGGTATAGATGCTTATAAGCATCTATACAAATTGATACAAAGTGTGACATGCTTATAAGCATAAATAGCATGTAGTAAAAATTGTGTACAACTGAAATTAAAAAAAATGTGCCTCATTGGATTTGAACCCAGGTTGAGAGCTTTAGAGCAACGCAGCCTTACCATTGAGTTAGGAGCATATTTGTGATCTATTCACTGGACAAACCATATAAACATATTATTAGCATCTACCACTATTAAAACTGAATCGCAATCATGTTTTATCCTGTTTTAGCGCAGCCACTGCAGTGCCCTCCCTCGAACGCGCCGTGCCACCTCCTGGTCGGCCTCATCAGCCCACGCCGCCGCCGGATACGCAACGCGCCGCTCCCTCCCTCCGCGCATTGCGTCGCACTGCCCCTCACTCCGCGTACTGTGCCGCACCGCCCCTCCCTCTGGTCACTCCGCCGCGCCGCTCCTCCCTCCGCCTCACCGCCCCTCCCTCCGCCACACCTCCCCTCCCTCTCTCTGTTCACGAGACGTGCCATTGAGATTCATAGGTCGCCCAGGTCATCGTCATCATCAACATACACCAGGTCGGTTGCCCTGTTGCTCGATCCTCCACCTACAACTTCTTGGATGTTTGCTTCTCTGTACAATGGAGACCCCTTTTTTCCCTGTACTAGTGTAGTATATGTGTGCACTGTCGTCAATTATCAAATCGAGTTTAAAAAAGGAGCAACATCATTTAGATGATGGATTATTGGACTTTAAGTCCATGTGTATTCTCCGAGGGGTTTAATTGGGGAAGAAAGCTAGTGAATATATCCTCAAATTAAGGGCCAGTCCATGCTCACAGTTGGTAAATTGTTGTTACATTTTTTTACAACCATGCTGTAATGTAAATGTATGATATGATTGAGGTTCCTTGTTATTTGTTCTTGTGGTTTGATTTCTTGAAGCATTTGCTGTAATGTAACTGTCTTTTAAATTAAGCATGATTTGTTTGATTTAAATTCCACATGTGCTTACATAGGGTGATGGATAGAAGTTGGATGAAAAAATCTAGACGGGAGACTTCATATGAAGATGGTGTTGAGGAATTTTTGAATTTTGCTTATCAGGACCTTCCACCTGACAGCGAGATACTGTGTCCATGTAAAAAGTGTAAGAATAGAATAAACCAGACTCGTGATGAAGTTAAGACACATCTGAGGTGTGACGGTATTCTTCAAGGTTATACCTCTTGGGTTCATCATGGTGAGAATTATGACAGACCCACAATTGCATTTGATGATGTGCCTAATATGACCACATTGTCTACCACAGGTATAGTACAAGGTCACCGGGACGGAGGATCGGATAGCATTGAAGAACTACTACATGCTGCATTTGGTAGGGCTGCGGGAATGCTTGAAGGTGAGGCAGATGATTTTCAGGCAAGATTTGCATGTATGGAACATAATGCCCTAGAGGATATTAATGTGAATTCAAGTGAAGGCGATGATTCGAGGAGGGATCATAATATATATGCAAGATTCTTAAAGGATGCACACGTAAGGTTATACCCTAATTGTAAGTACTCAAGGTTGTCTTTTTTGGTGCACTTATATCACTTTAAGTGCTTACATGGTTGGTCACAAGAATCATTTGCATCACTATTGGGTCTACTATCTGCCGTGCTACCTCATGAAGCAAATCTGCCTAAGACATATTATGAAGCGAAGAAAATCATACGTGGACTAGGTCTTGATTATGTGAAAATCCATGCTTGCCCCAAAGATTGCATGCTTTTTAGAGGTGAACATGCCAAAAACGATGTTTGCCATGTGTGCGGGAGCTCTCGTTGGAAAGTTGTTAAAGAGAATTTGTCATCAGCTAAACCAAAGGGGAAAAGGAAACCAACAAAAGTGTTACGGTATTTTCCATTGATACCTAGGATCCAGAGGTTATTTTCAACGACGAAAACTTCAGATGATATGCGATGGCATAAGGAGGCACGAACAAAAGATGGAAAACTACGACATCCAGCAGATGGTGAAGCTTGGAAAGAATTTGATGATAGGCATCCTGAATTTGCAGCAGATGCTCGAAATGTACGCCTTGGTCTTGCAAGTGATGGATTTAACCCCTTTGGGAATCAGAATTTGAAGCACAGTACATGGCCAGTAATGCTCGTTCCTTACAACCTACCACCTTGGATCGGCATGAAGCAAACATCTTTAATGTTGTCAATGATCATCCCTAGACCAGATTCTCCTGGTAATGACATAGATGTATATTTGCAGCCCCTGATTGATGAGCTTTTACTGTTGTGGGATGGAGTTGAAACATTTGATGCCTCTTCGAAAAAAGAGTTCCATCTCAAAGCTGCACTTTTGTGGACTATAAATGATTTTCCAGCATTAGGTTACCTAAGTGGATGGAGCACATGTGGTACATATGCCTGTCCTGCTTGTGGTCCAGCGACAAAATCATTTCGCCTGAAGCATGGTAAAAAGTCGTGCTATATGGGTCATCATCGATGGCTGCCAGAAAATCACAGATACCGAAGGCAAAGGATGCAGTTTGATGGCTCCATAGAGACTGAACTTGCACTAAAACAATGAGTGTCAGCACTATTCTTAAAATGTTAGAAGGGAGAGAGTTTGTGCTTGGGAAAAAGGTGAGCATAGCAAAGAAGGACAAGAAGAAAAGCAAGAATAAGGAAGTGGCAGATGAAAGTGCTAAGAAACGCAAGCGTAAAACAAAAGGACAAAATAATGAGTCAAATGGGAGTGTTAGTCAGGAGGTGAAGAATCCTAAAGATTGGTTGAAAAAGAGGTCAGTGTTCTTTAATCTACCATATTGGGAACAGAATAGATTAAGACACAATCTAGATGTAATGCACTTAGAGAAAAATGTGAGCGACAACTTTATCTCGACTTTGTTAGCTATTTTTCTTAAAACAAAGGATGACCTTAATGCACGACTAGATTTAGTTGAACTTAGAATTCGAGAGGATCTTCATCCTGTTGTACATAATGATGGAAAGTAGACGATTCCCGATGCACCTTTTACCATGTCTAGAGAGAAAAAGGAGATCCTTTGCTCAGTAATAAAAAACCTTAGGACCCCTGATGGATATGCATCAAACATATCTAGGTGTGTGAACATGAAAGACTTTACATTAAGTGGACTTAAGAGTCATGACAATCATGTTTTACTACATGACATTCTACCGGTGGCGCTTCGATCCTGTTACCCTAGCAAAGATGTCATGAGGATAGTTGTTGAACTATCTAATTTCTTCAAGATGTTGTGCTCCAAAGTTATAGATGTTGATGAGTTGGTAAAGCTTCAAGAGAGTATTGTGATGACACTATGTGATATGGAAAGAACTTTCCTGCCATCATTTTTTACTGTGAGCGTGCATTTGATGGTGCATTTGGTAGAAGAAGTTAAACATGGTGGCCCTGTTCAGTACCGATGGATGTACCCCATGGAAAGGTATGAAACTTCATTTAGTTTGCACTGTTGTTGTCAATAAATCATTTCGACAACTTACACATGTATGCATATTGCATATTGCTAAGGCACTTGTCAAGAATAGAGCTCACCCAGAAGGATCAATTGCTGAAGGATATTGCATGGAGGAATGCTTGGACTTTTGTTCAAGATTTTTAGAAGTAACAACTCGTCTTACTAGGCCATCTAGAAATCCTGAATCTTCTCATGAAAAAAAGGCTTGTACTTGTTTGATAGTGCTGGTGAACCAATTGGAAAGTGTATTGTGGTCAAAGTTGATAAGCATCTTCTTGTTCAGGCACACAGATATGTCTTGCGACATTTCGATGAACTTGAGGATTTACGTAGGTATGTTCTTATATTTCTCCAGGTTTTGGTTATTTTGTAGTAACTTATTGATGACATGACACTGATCCTATTCTTGTAGAGAGTTCTTGGAAGAGGAGAAAAGCAAGCTGGGGCCATCAACCAATTTGACACCTTGTTCCATTGAGAAGTTGACCGATGAACACTTTCCTGATTGGTTAGAGCAAAAGGTGTGTACATCTTAAATTGGTGCATTGTATGCACACACTATTAATTAATAGCTGAATTGGATATAATTAAATGCATTTGTACAAACAGGTTATCCTAGGGGATGGAAAAAGCATAACGGCAAAGGTTAGAGCATTGGCTGCAAAACCTAGCAGATATGGTGTGAGATGCAGTGGATTCTCTATTAATGGTTTTAGGTTCCACACTATGAGCCGTGAGGCTGCACGCTTGACACAGAATAGTGGTATAGTGAACATCGCACATGATGGTGTGCATTATTATGGTAGATTGTCAGATATAATTGAATTGTCATATGCAGAGTACAAGGTAGTGCTTTTCAAAGGTGAATGGTATGATGTTCATCATCAGGCTGGGATACGAAAAGATGAGTTTGGATTTACCCTTGTGAATTTTTCTCGAACGATACACACAGGACAAAAATTAGAGCATGATCCTTTTGTCTTCTCTTCACAAGTGCAACAAGTATTTTATGTCCAAGATCCAAGAGCTGAATCGTGGTACACCGTGGTGAAAGTTATACCACATGATAATTTTGACATGGGTGCTGAATTTTTGGAAGAGGAAACATATTAGATTGCATAGTTGACAATGTAAATTTTATTCAGTTCTGAATTGATTGCATAGTAAAAGTTATGAATTGGTATTCAGTTTTTATGTTCTGAAATGTTGATGTAAAAGTTCTGAAATGTTGATTGCATAGTGTAAAAGTTCAGTTTTTAATCCATGTTTTATTGACAATGTAAACTTTATTCAGTTCTGAATTGATTGCATAGTAAAAGTTATGAATTGGTATTCAGTTTTTAAGTTCTGAAATGTTGATGTAAAAGTTCTGAAATGTTGATTGCATAGTGTAAAAGTTCAGTAAACTTTACAATCAGTAAACTTTGTTAAAAGTTCTGAATAGGGGTATGTTAAAAAATCCAAAAACCCTGCTCTTTCTGAGGTTCGAACGCCCGACCTGTGGTTCAAACAGCCTGTCCTCTACCATTGGAGTATCGATGCTTTCTTGAGAGTATTGTGCAAGCAGCGTATTTATATGTATACTTTTATTTAGTATTTAACCCTTCGCCGCCCGTGACGCCTCCTCTTCTCCCCAATATTCCCCAATCCCCTTTCGTCGCGCGTCGAACCCTTCGCCTGCCAGAAGCCCCGCCGTCGCCGCCGGGCGCCGTCGGTCGGCCGTCGTTGGTTGGCCGCCGCCTGTTGGTCAGACCCCCGCCACGTTCACTCTCTCGCATGCTTGGGGGCTCCCTGCGCCGCTGCGACTTGGTGGTTGTGGCCGTTCGCCAGACCTTGAGGTGCGCCTCCACTTTATCATTGACCTTATCTCTTTTGTTGATTGAAGAACAGTGCCTATGCTTGAAAGGCTGCTAGTTATATCATCACAGATGCAGAAAAAATTATTTATGCACCGAACAAAATTGCATTTGAGATTGAGTAATTTGGTTCAATATTACCTGCTCAAAATATAGTTGTTCAGTTCAAGTAATTTCTCACTGGTTTTGCTAGAATCATTTTCCGAGTATTGTGAACTTATTTGAAGTCTTGAAGATATATCCTTCTAATTTTTATGTTTCTTGTGAGTATTAGTATGAAGTATCAGTTTTTAGTTTGGTTATCTGTAGCATTTCTTAAATTTAGTGCACTGAATCAAATCTTAATGTTTACTTGATGTTTCAAGTGAAATGAGTAATCAAGACTGAATGTCCAAGCTTGAATGTTGGTTGTTTCTACTGATTTTTCCTAAAACCTCTAATTACTTTGGAGCATACTGGTTAGTTTTAGTCTGAATTATGTAGTGTCACTACTGCTATGAGTGGGGATACTTAATACTGATATTTGAGTAGTAGGGTACCATAAACATGAATCAGCATATTTGTGATTTCATTTTGTTATAAATTCAATCAGTGAACATATCCTTCTGTTTTTGTCTAATCAGCTGTTTTCATCTAATTGAAAAGTGTTTCAAAACTATACCTTTGAGCTGTTTTCATCTAATTTGACTATTCATTTGCCGAGAAGCCGAGCATTTTTCTAGTGATGGGTCCTCCTAACAAAGAGTTGAAGAGGGACAAATTGGGGAGGTTCCGGCGTCATACAAAACTCGAAAAAAAGTATGTGGTTCCAAAGAGTGAACAGAACACTGGGTCATCTACTACATCAAGCGGGGTCTGTGAGGTCTGCCAGTGTGGTAAGGTTAAGGTAGAAGGCCGCCCTTGCGATTGCGTGCCAACCTCCAAAAGGAAGCATGTGGTTCTTCAGTTGGACTCGGACTCGGACGACGACATGCCGCATCAAGGTAAAGGGCAAACTGTAGAGGCAAGTCGTGCCAAAGGGCAAACTGTTGAGGCAAGTCATGCCAAGGGAAAAACTGTAGACAGAAGTGGTGGCAAAGGAAAAACTGCAGACGGAATTGGTGGCAAAGGAAAAACTGTTGAGGCAAGTGGCAGCAAGATGAGTGTTGAGGCAAGAACTTCTGATACTTCAGTTATTTTACATTGCTATATCAGTGTGCATTCATAGTATATTTAATATTTTATTTATGAGTTACTTATCTGAGTTTCAATGTTTATATCTTCTTGCAATCATGCAGGACTATCTAGACCTAATGCTTGTACAACTAGACTGCGTGATCGAGAAGCTGGACGTAATGATGGACAAACTTGACATAGTGATCGACAAGATGTGTTCTAAATGACATGGACAATGACGTGATAGTTAGTTAGTGGTGGTGGATGTTGTCATCTTTTGTTTAGTTAGGTGTGGTTGTTGTTGTTCATGATCGATCGTATCTTTTGGTTACTTAATGATGGATGTTGTTATCGATAGATCGCTGGTACCTTTTGTTAGGTTGGTGGTTGAACTAATGAACTAATGACTGATGGCTGCATCATATATGTAAGAATTACTAATGGCACATCTAATTGACTGCATGTGGTATCTTTACTTAATTTGACTGATCAGACTGTATGCTTCTGTCATGCTATCATCTTCAGTTAATCTGAGCAAAATTCCAACTTTTCTGGTGCAAATGCAAATTTGCAAAAATTTCGTTATCATGTTGTATATGCTGGTTTCATCAGTTAATTTGACCACAAGGCAACCACTATCTTCAGAATACAAAATACCAACTTTTCTGGTGCAAATGCAACTTTACAATATCAAAATGTTTGTAATTTTGTATAACCATTTAATTTGCTATTTTGAACACATTAGTCGTGTTCCTACGATTTATATCGAAATATGTCAAATTTTTTGTTCCCATACACTAAATTCGAAGTTTTTCTGAAAAACTATGTTGTGAAACTCGATCGGTAATGCGGAGGTTAAGGGTTCTTAAATTCTAAGAAAATCAAATAAAGTCTGAAAAATACGAGATTTTTCATGGTGCTATTATATTATACGTACATTCTACGATAAAAATTTGAAAATGTTTCAACGAAGTTGTGACATAGGATGTTAAGAAACTCGACCTTCTCATGACAGGAATTGAATTACAGTTTTCAAAAGGAATAGGTTCGGGTCGAAAGCAAATTTATGATCAAACAGTCATTTCAACTTTAATTTTTTTATAATCAAAGTACAACTTATCTCCTTCCATATAAAATGTTTGTAATTTTGTATAACCATTTAATTTGATATTTTGAACACATTAGTCGTGTTCCTACGATTTATATCGAAATATGTCAAATTTGAACTACAAATACCTCAAACTATGTGCCAAAATTATAGAATAATCATATTCATGTTTTTGTGCCCGTTTTTTTGAAAAAAAACTATGTTCTATAACTTTATAAAGTCTAAAAATAGGAACAAAATTTGAGTAATGTTTGTTAAGATGAAATACTTGATTTTAAATTGTATTGAACGATAGAAACATATTTAAAAAACAAACTAAAAATATGGTGACTCCAGGGATCGAACCTGGGTTGCCATCTTACCAACCAGCGCCTACATCCATCAGTGCTACTGCTAATTCTTGATAATTTTGCACATGCAATTGTATTTTGTGCTAGTAACGAATACAGTACCGAAATTTTTTGGCGCCAGGTTGCGCGCCAAACATTTTTACCTCCTATACATTGAAATCCTTGCCTTATTCAACACCCGGAAACCTCGCAACCGCACGGCAACCGCACCTGCTATACATCCAATTCTCCTTTTACCTCTCCTGCTATACATCCAATTCTCCTTTTACCGCTCGGGCGCCGGCAACCGCAGAGCCGCACCTGCTCGTCGGCATCCTCAAGTTCTCGTCGTCACCATCTCCGCTCCAGGTATTGCCATGCCTTCGTCCCAATCTCCGGCCTGCTTATCGATTTACTGCTTATCGTCGCGCGCCATGAGTTCAGATATGACATTGAATTAGGGTTCCAAGAAATTTAATACCTTCGACATGTAATCTTTCATGAAATCATATGTGTTGTACTGCTGAGAGTTTGTAGAAGATGAGTATCTCTTGCTGGTACATTAGCAAATCTTGATTGCATCTGTTCTGAAATATTTGGAGGAATCAGACTGGTATTCTGTTCTGTTTCAAAATCCTGCTGGAGCTATCTGCTGATTGATGATTTGTGTTCCAATTTGAAGTTGCTGAATCCAGATTTTGATCAGGGTTCTGATTCTAGTGTTGTATGTCCTGAATCTGTTTAGATTACTGATAGGCTTTCAAGGTTAGCTTGATTCTAATTTGATTTTGAGTAAAAGTGTACTAGTTCAAGGTTGTCTCTCTTGTTTGGGTCACTACTGTGTGAATGTGCTGTTAGGTATGATCTAAAAGGTTGAACTACAGCTGTTTTGGGTTTTGCCATCTTGAGAATATCATTCTGCGCACTGTGTTGAATTGAAATTTGAATCTGTGTTTTTAGAGGTGCGTTGGGTGAATTGATCATGAAATTTTAATCTGTGTTTTTAGAGGTAGTTGAATGCTGATAGCAGTCACAATAACTTGATGACTTAAATCTTTGTAACTTCAGATCAAATCATGGTAAGACCACTTCGACGGTTAAGGAACTTGAACCTCCAACAAGAAGAGGAGGCAGAACCTATTGAGAATGGGCAGGATAACTTAGCGGAGTGTGAGAATGAGCAGGATAACTTAGCGGACTATGAGAATGGCCACTCCAACTTACCAGAGCATGGCAACGACGAAACATTGCAAAGTCCTCCTGATGTTGATGGCTTATTAGCGCGGCTCCCAAGCCAACATCCGCGAACCCCAATAAATATAATATGTGAGTTTCATGTTTTTATTGCATATCCAAATTCAGTGTCAACATAATCTATTTCCTATATGTAGGGCCAAATGGAGATGTCAGACAAGTTGTAGGGGAGTTCAGAGTTTCAAATTTAGTGGATTTACAAGGAGGAAAGGTTATGGTAGGGACTGATGAAAATGGTGTCCCAAATGAAAGGTCAGCCTCTATTCTTGGACAATACCTTGGACAGATAGCAGAAAAACCATCATTAGCGCCTTTACACATTGAAAGATGGGACAATGCTATGTTCAATACTCACAAGCAACAGATAATCAAAGATGTGGAGGTAAAATTAATGTTCCTAGCTAGTTCAATCAAAAGTACCTCAATTTCCATCCATCTAGTAACAACTACCTCTACTTTTTATAGGAAAACTTTCAGTTCCCCCGCCAAACGCTAAATCTTACAAGGGACTGGGTGCTAAGGACTGTTAACAATAGGTGGCGATCCTACAAATCAAAGTTGAAGAAACAATATTACAACCGTGAAGAGAGATCTCTAGATGAAATCATAAATGGGAAACCAAGCAAAGTGAATGAACTTCAATGGAAAGCCCTTGTTGGATTTTGGTGCCGAGAACCACATAAGGTACCACCCTTTTATTCATCATTTATATGCATGATGAAAGTAACGAGTGTAACATCACTTCATCACTCTTTTATTTGCAGAAAGTATGTGCGATAAACTCTAGGATCGCAAAAGAACAGAAAAATACACACACATCTGGGAGAAAAAGCCATGCTAGGCTTAAAAAAGAGATGGTGGGATATATTCATCCCAAGTTACTTCTTGTATTCACATTCATCTAATTCAGATCTGTAATGAGCCCCACTTTTGTATGTTGTGCAGGAAGTTAACCATAAAAGGAAGATTAATAGGCTTGAATTATGGGAGGCTGCTCACAAGAAAAAGAATGGCAGATTCACTACTCACAAAGTGGATGCACTAATGGTACATTTTATGATCCTAAGCATTTATGTTCGATCTGAATTTCTGTTTACCATTTTTTGACCTCGCACTGTTTTTATTTCTATAGAACGCATCATATGAGGAATTAGAAAAAAGGCAACAAATGAACAATGGTAATCTTTCAGCGCAAGATTTTAATGAGGTCTTCAATGGGATAGTTGCTAAGGAGTTAAAAGCACGAGGGTACTATGATGATAAGTACTGGAGTGAAGTTCGAGTGTCCCAAGGTCTAACTTGTGTCACTCAAACTGCGGAAGAAAGAAGGTACCAAGATAAACTAAATGAAATGGAGAATAAGATGAAACGCATGGGTGGTTTCATGAAGCACTGGCTTGGTTTCATGATAAAAAAGTTTCCTGAAGAGGATTTCATAAATGAAATGGTAGCCAATCTACATGATTATAAGTAAGCATTTGTTTCTTTTTCAGAATGGCAACTACATATTTTTTTCTCATTGATAGCAGTGATTACAAGTAAGCCCTCCTTCTCTTACTTGTTTTTTTTCAAGGATGAACCTGTAGAACCAGAAATTCATACTGATGACAGCGCTGCACACACAATTGGTAATGTGCACTCTCCGACAAATGAAGTGCAGGTAATACATCACCTACTTTCTGTCATGTGTACTCATCTACATCATTACTATTAAAGTTTATACTAATGGATTATGTAATATGGTTTATTATACTTTGCAGCACGATACATCCACCGAAGACCGTATGCCTTTACCTACTGACCATGTGGTTGCAACGGTATGCAGTACATCATGCAAACTAAATCTCACAGTAATTATGTAATTTAATTCCCAACATTTGAACATGCTTATAAGTACTGTGTTATGTTCCTTGTTTGGCTCTTGTTTACTACAGGAGGAACAAATTCATAGTTCTGTTCATGAAGGTAACTATGTTAATGCAGCCACAAATATTTCCCAAGATCCCATATTGACAAACATGGTATGTCTAGACTAACATTGCAATGTTAATCTATATTGGCTGAACTTATTTTACTGATGATGTATTTTGACTAATATAAGTTATGTTTATTCTAGAGGACTCGAAGAGTTAAAGCCCCTAGTTTGAGCCAATCTGATTCGGTATGCTTCTATTCTGCTTGTTTCTTTTGTAATTAAATTATTTAAATTACAAAATCTTACCTTCTTGTTTTGCAAAATGGTAGAGCCGTTCTCCAATCTATCTTATTTCCCTAAGAAACAAAGGAAGAATTGTGGCCAAAGCGCGGTTGGTGACAACTGATTGCAAACGAGAGATTGGAGGAACCATGCTTGGAAAGGAATACGTTGGGGTTTATGTTGAAGGTCTTGAAAACGTTGATGTTAGAAATAAAGGAGATGAGCTTATACCTAGACCTATTTTTGAGATTCGTAAACTAGTAGATGCTATTGGCTATACTATACCTTGGCCCCAGTTCACATGTAAGATTTTTTTAAAGAATAAACCTTCAATTCCGTAATATCTTCAACTTGTGGTATTCATCTAACCTCATGCCCATTGCAGGTGAAGAAAATTACAATGGAGACCAGCAAGAATGGACAATGAAGCATAGTTTATATTTGTTAGTGAAATAAATTTAGAAATATTTGTGTGATAGTCACTATTTTTATGTTTCTTTAGCAAGGCAATAGTCTTGTTCACAATAACTTAATTACTGCACTAGTTGGTTCAAAGTACTCATCATATCATTTATTTGCAAATTATTATCCAAATAGAAAATCTGCTTTGCTCGCTTTTTTGGTTTCATATTATGGCCATTGACCTACATACAGTGTACCATGCACTTGGCACAGTTCATGGAAAGGTGTGGACAAGAGGACTAATGTTTCAATGGTTAGTTTTTTCTTTACCATTCTTGTCTTCCTGCCATTTAATTTCATGTTGATCACCAATTTACTTATATTATGTTATTAGCTTCCTTTCTCAGTTGTGCTTGAATAATAGAAATTTGTCCATATAACTTCATCGGATTATGTTTATTTATCACCCCTTATTTGTTAGGCCTCACTACAGTTTTTTGATAAACTCATTCTCTGAAACACTCATATGTATAACTTTCTTTGCTGCATTTCATCCTATCCTGAATTGGCTCCAGTTCAATTTATGGTTATTTGCTAGGTAAGACAATTGATGTTGCCGCTATTAGTACTCCTGCAAATTCAATGTTTCTTTTCCCCTAAAATATGTTGATATCTGAAAGATACTTCATTTTGACTTCCACTTTGCATCCCCCTACATATGATTTATGGCATGGGTTATATACTAACACATATTAATAATTTTTCAGGTCATAGATGATTTTGTGCCAATTATTTCTAGGGTAAAATCTGTGATGTCCTCGAGTGCAGCTAAAGGAGAAATTTGCTATGTACAAGAACCTGAAGCCATGTGGTTTACAGGGAAAAGATTCACACTGAAATGATGAGCCAACACTCCTGGTGACCATGATGCTAAAGTTTTGTTGAACAAGAGTTAAACATATGTTAGTTTGGACAGGCTTTTGCATGAATAATGCCATCCCGTGCAAATACATGTACCAAATTTGTATTTGCATGATGTGCATTGCTTTCTTACAATATTTATGCATATGTATTACAAAGATTCAAGTTTATGATACAGAGTTGTCAAATGAAATGAAATTGTTAGCAACTTTTCCTTATTGGCTTGATACTGATCAAGGGAATGCAATAATGATTGACTTCAATATGTAGTCTGTGTATTCTGATTGGTCCATATTTTTGGTGAAGCAAATAATTGTTGGTCAATTATTTCCAATAGATCATTTATTTATAAAACATTATCTGATAATAAAATATAAATATATATTACAATTATGTATGCAAATAAAAAATCATTATATATTAGTACACATGAAAATATATGTATCTATAAACCGTCTCTATAATTTTTAATACACAATGTGATGTAACTACTAAACATGTCTATATCCGTAGACGCGTAATTATAATGTATCTATGATATTGTTTCTACATTTGTTAACACACATTGTGGTGTTAATACAAAATGTGTCACCTGCCATATCATCCGCCATGTCACGTGCCATGTCAATCGCCACGTCATCTTCCACGTAATTTGCCACATCATCCGCCACGTCATCTTCCACGTCATGTGCCACGTCACGTGCCACATCATCTGCCACGTCACGTTCCACCCTCTACAAATTTGTCTCTATACTTATTACTGCGCAATAAGGCGTCCTTATAAAACGCATCTATATTATTAGACATAATTTGTATATGTATCTATAAATTGTATCTACATTTATTAACGTGAATGAAATGTCACAATGCTACGTAACTACATCACTACAGACGTTTTATACATGTGTCTACTAAATTGTATCTAACTTTATAGATATGCAAATAATGTGTTTATAGACTGTCTCTTTCTTTCATAGCAACACATAAATAATTCATCTCTACAAGGTCTGACGCGGTACGTACGAAGACGCTTCTAACACGCTTTATGAAAGCGTGTCTATATTGACATAGAGATGAAATAAAGCGTGTCTAGACCCTAATTCTGGCGTAGCTACAAGGGGTGTTTTCTAGTAGTGATAAAGCTTTCTGCAGCTTAAAAACATGTCGAGGAAACTTAGGGTTCTCAAAACCAGGGGGCTTCCTAACATAAACCTCCTCCTCTATGTACCCGTTCAGAAAAGCACTCTTGACGTCCATTTGAAAAAGCTTAAAACCCTTCGAAGCGGCAAAAGCTAAGAGAATGCGAATGGACTCAAGTCGGGCAACAGGGGCGAAAGTTTCTTCAAAATCAATACCCTCCTTCTGGCAAAAACCGTGGGCAACTAATCGAGCTTTGTTGCGCACCACAACCCCATCTTCACCTTGCTTGTTCTTGAACACCCACTTGGTGCCTATGGGGTTGCATCCGGGTGGCAGCTCAACCAGTGTCCAAACCCGATTGCGGACAAAATTCTCAAGCTCTTCTTGCATGGCATTAATCCAGTTTGAGTCAGAAAGAGCATGAGAAACATCTCTGGGCTCAAAAGATGCAACAAAAGCAGATTCAGCAAACACAGCAAGTGAGTCAACAGAAGAACACAAAGTCCTCGCAAACAAATCACCGATGATGAGCTTTGAGGGGTGATCGCGCTGAACTGCTCGGGATCCCTGGTGATGTGAAGTCACCTCACCGGAGTCAGCAGCTGGCACCTCTGGACTTGACTGAGGGGGCTCGATCAAAGTGGAAGAGGTGATCAGAGGTCCGCCCTCGTCCTTAGTCGAAGTCTCAGAAGTTGTGGGTTCTGCAGGCTGTGCAGAAGGCCCACCCTCATCAGCAGCTGGAGCATCATCATCTTCCTCCAAGATGGACTCTCCGAGCTCACCATCTCCAGAAGGCTCAAACGAAGGATTCAAAGAAGGCAAGGACTCATCAAATGACACATCACAAGTCTCGACAAGCTGCTGGGAATCGAGGTTCCAAACACGGAAGCCTCAAGAATGCAAAGCATAGCCAAGATGTAGGACTGAAAGTAGCGACCAGAGGGGGGGGTGAATGGGCGCCTTAAAAAAATCTTTCGAATCAATGAAGAGGAAGAAGACGTGGATCTCTTGGAGTAGCTCTTCTCCATCTCGGCGAAGAAGGCCTTGTCGCGCTTCTTGTTCTCTCGCCGGTAGTCCTTCAGGGCCTTCTTGAAGAAACGAGTCTTCGGCTTGCCCTTGTTGAAGGAGGGGCTCTCATGCTTGCCGGAGTCATGGAAGTTGCTGCCGGTGCCCTTCTTGTATCCATTGCGCTTGGGGCAGTCGGCGATGAAGTGTCCTGGATCACCACATTCAAAGCATCCGGATTTTGTGCCGTGTCTTTTGAACATTCTCTTATCATAGACACGACGCACCCGGTTGTTAAAGAGACACAAATCATCATCTCCCAACAACTCAAGCTGGTCCTCAGTGATAGACATGAAAGAGAACCCAGAACAGGTCACAGCAGAGGGATCAACAGAAGGTGTAGCAAGGGCCATGGATTTTGATCCAGAGCCAGTGAGATTTGATCTCAACTGGATATCTACCTTAGTGGCC
The DNA here is from genome assembly GCA_019279435.1 of Zizania palustris. NCBI lineage: Eukaryota > Viridiplantae > Streptophyta > Magnoliopsida > Poales > Poaceae > Zizania > Zizania palustris. The sequence continues at coordinate 24,584,620 of JAAALK010000289.1, read as the reverse complement.
TTCAGCTTGCTAAACAACTCAGAAATGGTCAAGGTATCATAAGAAGTACTCTCAACGATAGAGGATACCTTGATCTCCCAGATCTTTGGGTCCAAGGTATGAAGAACCTTGAGCGCCTGGTCATGATCTGAGACTAACTGAGCACCCTCAGCCTTGTTGTCCCGAAGCTTGTTAATGATCGACTGAAAGCGACCAAACAAAGCTTCAACAGATTCACCCGTCTTTTGTGTGAAGTTCTCGTACTCACGCCGGTAGGTCTGATAGAGCCGATCCTTGACCTGAGCTGTTCCCTCATGGTGTGCCTTGAGGGTAGCCCAGATCTCTCTCGCAGTGGAGAGATGGCTCACACGCTCAAACTCAGTGGGGCCTAAACCAGAGAAAAGAATGTTCACAGCCTTACTGTTGCTCAGATGCTGAGCAATGATACCAGCAGTACCCTGCTCAGTGACTGGCAATATGACAAACGTGGTGTGAACGCAAATGTCCCAAATGTCCGAACCCTGGCTCATGAGATAGGCTCGCATGCGAGTCTTCCAATAGTTATAACCATAGGCTTCCAAGGACGGGACCTTGCCAGGAGACGTCATGGTCACTACCGGGGTTTAGAACCGGTTAAGGTATGGAAAAACCCTAACCAAGCTCTGATACCACTTGTAGGACCGAAAGTAGCGACCAGAGGGGGGGTGAATGGGCTCCTTAAAAAAATCTTTCGAATCAATGGCCTGTTCCCAATACCCAACGCACCTCAAAAGACTACACAGCAGAAAATAAACAGAAGGCCTAAGTCTAAAGGTTTCTAACCTAGAAGCAACTGAAGATAAACAGAGTAATACTAAAGTAGTGCAACTAGGCAGATGAACAAGGTGTAACAGGCCTAAACTTTTCAATGAAATGATCTAGGAATGTATAAGATGAAAAGAGAAGTTACTGTCCAAATTTTGTCTCCTGTTTGGAACGTGGCGAAGCCCCCTTCGCACGTCGAGGTCTGCTTCGGAGGTTGGTGACTGAGCCTGTCCGAGATGCCGAAGGTGTCACGGTCTAGCCTAGTTCGAAGTGGCAAGTTGAGAAGTGTACTTCGGAGCGCAGTATGACAATGCCGGAGCCTGGTTCGAAGTATGCACTTCGAAGACAAGGCTTCGAACACAGCTTCGAACCAAGAGCTTCGGAGCAAAAGTGACAGAGTCGGAGTCTGCTTCGAAGATAAAACTTCGAACACAACTTTGAACCGAAAGCTTCGAAGCAAACCTTCGAACAGAAAAACTTCGCACACAAAGTACACACGGACTACCTTCGAACAGAGAAGCGAAGCCTGTCACACGACAGAAAGACAAGTTCGAAGCCTAAGCCCTACCTTCGAAAAGAGTTAGCTTCGAATCAACAGGCGAAGGCTGATACACGTCCAAGAAAACAAAACGAAGTTTAACAGAGGAGCAAGCTCCGAAGTCAACTTCGAAACCAGTCGAAGTGAGGACTTCGAAGCACTCAAGACAAAGTACCTTCGCACAGACGTTAGAAGTATAGATGCTGACAGTTTAGAAAAATACTCCGAAGTCAGACACAGAATACAAAAACAGTCCGTAGTTCGAACGAAGCCTCTGAGAGTATACGTTCGAAGCCTGCCTCACGGAGCTGAGGGGCTTCGAAACAGAGATAATGGCTTCGCCAGAAAACAGTTAAAAATGCATTCAATCCAGTCTGCTTCGATCAAAAAGCTGTGCGGTAGAAGGTAAAAAGGCTGGCAGCGAGTACTGTAGCCACAGAAGTAGTACTACTTGCAACAGCAAGAACTAGTACTACTTCTCACGAAGAACACACGCAACAGGGACACAACCTCAGGAATAAAATCAACCAGCACAACAAACCGAAGCTTCTTGAATCAGAGGAATCAATGCGCACACACCTCAACAACTAACAAAAATTCAATCTCACAGGAGCAAAGTAAATGCAAGGCAAAAAGGGTGAACCAGTGCCTGGCGGCGCACACAGGAGAGAGAACGTGAGAAGCAAAATGACCCAATGGATTGAAAAGTGAATTCTAGAAGGGGTAGTCCAAACCCTAGGGATTGGGGTCCTATTTATAGGCAGCCCAACACTAGGAATATTCTACCAGCCCCTTAGGGTTTTTTACAGACTCAAAAATAAAGAAAAAGACTCTACTGCCCTTAGGAATTTTTACAGACACAACTGACTGACTGTGGGCCTAGAGTTACAGATGACTTATCCGGAAGCTAAGTTTTCGTAGCGACTACGGCTTCTCTTCTGGACAGTCGGATACAGAATCAACGGTTGTCAGTTTTGCGCCGAAACTGACAAAGCCTCCACCGGCTTTGCCCCAGGTACCCGGATTGGGCCGGCCTGACTCCGCAGCTCTCTCAGCCCGGCAATCACTCACCGCCCGTGTACCTGAGTCAGTCCTGGTCAACAGCCCAGTGGGTCTTCTACTGCTTCTGGCCCATGCACCCGGATTGGGCCAGCCCGACTTCGCAGCCTCCTCTGCCCGACAGTCGCTCGCTGCCCGTGTACCTGAGTCACATGCGGCCCATGAAACAGTAGATCTCCTCTCTTCTTCAGTCCTCTTTGACTATCGTTGACAATGACTCATCACTTCTAGAGCCATGAGGCCCACGCTATTCAGCATGGCTCCTCACAAGAAAAACTCCGTCCCAACAACGAGACTCAAACTTGTCCAAATGCCCTCCCTTCTTGAGCACAAAGCACTTGCAGCCAAATGATCGCAAGTGGCTCACCTTGGGCTATCTGCCAAACCACAACTCGTATGAAGTCTTACCTAAGTAAGCTCTAAGAAAAATGCAGTTGGCCAGATAGCAAGCCGTGTTCGTGGCTTCAACCCGAAAGCGCCTAAGAGTCCTGTGCTCATCGAGCATCATCTTGGCCATCTCGACTAGCGTGCGGTTCTTTCGTTCAACAACGCTGTTCTGGGGGGAGTGTAAGGAGCAGAAAACTAATGGTCAAGACCCTGATCACTACAGAAGCTGACGAACTGAGAGTTCTTGAACTCAAAGTCGTTGTCGGAGCGAATTGCTCGCATCCGACCATTGTTCTCATTCTTCAGATTCAAAATCAGGTCATGAACAAAATGAAAAGTTTCATCCTTAGACTCCAAAAAGAAAACCCCCAAAAATCGAGAAAAATCGTCAATGATCACAATCGCGTACCACTTCCCATCGACTGAGCGTACCCGAGCTGGACCAACAGTGTCCATGTGTAACAGCTCGCCCGGATACGAAGTCATCACTTGAGCCACAAGTGAGTGAGAAGCGGCAACCATTTTCCCGTGACGATAGGGATGGCAAACTAGATCCTTCTCCATTTTAAGCTTGGGCAATCCTCGGATGAGGTCCATAGAGCTCAACCTGACTAGCAGATCAAAACTCAAATGACCTAACCTCCTATGCCACTTCCAGAGCTCAGAGGAGGATCCAGCAATCAAACAACAAGAAGGGCCAAAAGAACTAGAGAAGTCAATCCGAAAAACCTTACCAAAAGGTAAGATCTGGCAAATCAAAGACCCTCTAGAATCAATCACAGAAGAACTACCCTTCTTAAAACAGACTTCCAAACTATCCTCAAGAAGTTGCGAAACAGAAATCAAATTGAAGTTCAAATTTCCAACCAAAGCAACGTTCTTCAAAGAGAAATGGTCTGAAATGCGAATTGAGCTAATGCCATGTACCTTCCCTTGACCACTGTTCCAGAATGTGATGTACTCTTTGGAGCTCGGGGGAGTAAGACTGGAGAACCATTTGCGATGTCCCGTCATGTGGCGAGAGCATCCTGAGTCCATGATCCAAACGTCCTCCAGTCCCCGATCCTGCATAATTAGTGGTTGTAAGGGGGAGCAAATGGTCCGGCACTAGGTTTAGCAAAAGAACTAAACCAATGTCGAGCCATCTGCTCAAAAGACGGAAAGCAAAAACCATCATAAGAGTTTGGACCAAAGCGCGACTCAAAGCGCGGTCCATGGTTCTGCCTAAAACCTCGGCCACGAGGTCCAGGACCGTGACCAAAACGGCCTGGAGCTCTGCTGGAACGAACACCACCAACTGGAGCATGAGCATGAAAGTCGTCTCCTCTACCACCACCTACATGACGCGGCCTAGCCTCCAGCCTCTCCCCGCGTCGAGGAACTCTCAGTCTACCACCCTGTTGGTAGAACTGCTCCTGGCCACCACGAGCTCTCTCTGCTCTCTCAACCCGCTTCCTCCTGAAGAAAAACTCCACAAGATGCCGGTCTCTCTAACAAAACTCACAGTGGTAAGTAGGCTTCTTGGGATGTGGTTGAGGCTTGGGGTTCTTGGGCTTAGTGGTGTTTGGTGTAGTCTTCTTGGTGTGAGAGGGTCCAAGAAGAGAGTCAAGAGAAGTGTGAAGGTGTTTGGGCTTTGGAACCTAGATGGGCTTTTTGGGTGGAGCTTTGGGCTGTTCTTGGAACACTCCATCCTTGGGCTAACTAGCCTGGAAAGACTCAGTGGAGTGAGTCTTGGGGTATCTCTGCTCAAGAGTCATTTTACTCCACTCCACTGCCCGGCTAATGGCACTCTCAAAGTCAGCCTTGGTGTAGGTGTAGCCTACCCCAAACCCATCCTGCCTCTTAAACTGCTGGATCATCATGCAGAGCTGTGGCTCTCTAGCACTGATCCAACTCAGGATAGAACGGAGGTAAAAGTTTTCATTCTGGGAATCAGCTAGCTCCTCTCTCAAGGAAGCTAGTACCTCCACCTGAGACAAGCAGGTCTCACACTCTCTGTCAACCTGGACAGACTTCTCGGCTTTCAGCTTGATCAACTCTAATCTAAGAGAAGCAGTTCTCACAGACAGTGGGTGAAACTGACAGTGTCTCAAGCTCTAGCCTAGTCTGCGCCAGCTCAGCTCTCACTCTCTCCAAATCACCCAAATGCTCATCGCCCTTGGCTTTCAGCTTAGCTAAACTAGATAGATGAGATGGGCAATCATCACAGGGCACGGCGACATTGGCATGAGCATCTTTCAGCTCCAGCTGAGCGCTCTCAAGCTTAGTGGCCAAAGCGTCCCTCTCATCAATCCTTTCTGTGTACCTGGACTTTAGATTCGATAGGTCACACAGAAGCACCTCACACTTTGGGCACTCACTGCTATCACCCAAGCAAGGGGAAGAAGATAGATTCTCAATTCTGCCGTTGGCCACGGCAAGCTCACTTTCTAGTTCATCTATCCTCTTCTTAGCCCCCCTAAGCAGTTTTTACTGATATTTTAACTACTGACGATTGCTTTCAAGTAAATCAACAATTTCACCTTCATAAGATGATACCTTCTCATTTTCGTCGTCGTTGGAATCATCGGAGGAGCCCTTCTCATCCTTATCCCCAAGAGCCATTGAGCAGAAGCTCTTGCGGGATCTTCGGCGTTGATGTGAGTGGCTCTTCGGCCCGTCGGATCGTCCTTGTCCTTCCCCTTCCTAACGACAACCTCCTTATCGCTTGAGCTCGATGAAGAGGAAAAAGACGTGGACCGCTTGGAGTAGCTCTTCTCCATCTCGGCGAAGAAGGCCTTGTCGCACTTCTTGTTCTCTCGCCGGTAGTCCTTCAGGGCCTTTCTGAAGAATTTGGTCTTTGGCTTGCCCTTGGTGAAGGAGGAGCTGTCGTGCTTGCCGTAGTCGTGGAAGCCACCACCGGTGCACTTCTTGTGATCATTGCGCTTGGGGCAGTCAGCGATGAAGTGTCCTGGGTCACCACACTCAAAGCACCCGGATTTTGTGTCGTGTCTTTTGAACATTCTCTTGTCATAAACACGACGCACCCGGTTGTTAAAGAGACACAGGTCATCATCTCCTAATGACTCAAGCTGATCCTTAGTGATAGACATCAAAGAGAAACCAGCACATCTCACAGAGGAGGGGTCAGTAGATGGTGTAGCAAGGGCCAAGGACTTTGATCCAGAGCCAGTGAGATTTGATCTCAACTAGGTATCAACCTCAGTGGCTTTCAACTTGCTAAACAACTTAGAAATTGTCAAAGTATTATAAGATGTGCTCTCAATGATAGAGGATACCTTGATTTCCTAGATCTTAGGGTCCAAGGTATGGAGAACCTTGAGTGCCTACTCATGATCTGAGACTAACTGAACACCCTCAGCCTTGATGTCCCGAAGCTTGTTTATGATCGATTGAAAATGACCAAACAACGCTTCAACAGATTTACCCGGCTTTTGTGTGAAGTTCTCATATTCACGCCGGTAGGTTTGATAGAGCCGAGCCTTGACCTGGGCTATCCGCTCATGGTGTGCTTGGAGGGTAGCCCAGATCTCTCTCGCAGTGGAGAGATGGCTCACACGCTCAAATTCAGTGGGACCTAAACCAGAAAACAAAATATTCACCGCTTTGTTGTTGTTCTGATGCTGGGCAATAATATCTGGAGATTTACGCTCAGCAATAGGCAACACTGTGAAAGTAGCGTGAATACAGATGTCCCAGATGTCCGAGCTTTGGCTCATGAGATAGGCTCGCATGCGAGTCTTCCAATAATTGTAGCCATAAGCTTCCAAGGACGGGACCTTTCCAGGAGATGTCATGATCACTACTGGGGTTTAGAACCGGTTAAGGTATGGAAAAACCCTAACCAGGCTCTGATACCACTTGTAGGACCGATAGTAGCGACCAGAGGGGGGGTGAATGGGTGCCTAAAAATTCTTTCGAATCAATGGCCTGCTCCCAACACCCAACGCACCTCAACAGACCGAAAGTATCTAGCCTATAAATGAATGGTGTCCTAGGAAAAGGAACACCAACACAGTGCTTAAAGGCAGATTAACAAAGCATTCAAAACATGGGTAGATTAAGGTTCACAGAAATAACTCATCACAACAATTAATCTGAGTGCACGTAAAAAGAGATGAGAGATTACTGTTCAGAATTTGTCTCCTGTTCGAAACTTGACGAAGCCTGCTTCGAAGTACGCGCGAAGCCTAAAGTTGTTGAAGTGTGTTGCAAATTTGTGAAGCCTGCTTCGGTTCGAAGTAGCTTCGAAACAGTACAAGACGAAAAATTCGAACAGCACTACGACTAAGCGGAGACTCCGAAGGCTGTTAATGAAGAAACTTCGAAAGCAAAAGCTGTGGTGCCTATCCTCTGAAAAGAGAACTTCGAAGTTTTGAATGCTAGGACAAGGACAATGCAATGTGGGGCCCATGCAATAGCTTCGAAATGTGATACCTCCGTTAAAGCATACTTCGAAAAATCTAGATTGTAGCTAACGTGCAGGCTTCGAATACAGCAGCGAAGACAGAATGAGACTTGAGCTTCGAACCGAGGAATACTTCGAATCAAAGTCTGCTAAGAACTCCGAAACCCACTCGATGTTGAGGCCTTATAGACTTCGAGGTCCACAGGCAGTGCGAAGACCACAGAAAAGTCGAAGGTGTGCCTACAGACTTCGCTAGCGAAGCCTACAGCTGCATCGAAGTAACAGGCTCCCTTAAAAAACGTGCACAAACGTGACTTGAACAAGAAATGATGTTCTACACAGTTTTGTGGAGATGCTCAGCTTTGACAGATCTACACGCAAACGCCTAGAGAAGAAAAATAAAACCAAAGAACACTGTCCAAGGCACATAGGCTGACCACTAGCAAAACAGCCATGCTGCAGCTACTCAAAAATCGAGGAACACAAAAACTGCAGGAATTTCAAACTAGTACTCACACTTTGTACCAGAAACCATAGCTTCTACTCGTAGAAGCAAGCTAGTAAAAGGTGTGTAGCAAAAACGCATGCCCACTGCCTCTGAACGCTGCAATTACTGCGGCTAGGAGCTACCATAGCTAGCTGTCGAATAGGCGCATGCGGTCAGAGAGGAAATCATACATGGAACAACATACCTGCTGGTAAGGAAAAATAAATAGGATCTACTGCCTAACATGCTAGCTAGCTTGTGACAGATCAATACTTGCAACCGAATAAAATAAGCAATAGGGGAAAACTGTTCGGTGAGAAAAATAGTACAAACGAGAAGAAAACATGTAATAGGCATGGCAATAAACAACTCCCTGTGGTGACTGAGAGTCAGATCAATAAACTGCAGTGGTGATTTCAGAAAAAAAAACAAGGTAAAGCACTCGCCAGCGGCGTAAACAGGAAGAACACAGAAAACAGTGGCGGCGCACAAAACAGGAGTAGGTAAGATGAACTCTGATTTTTGATTAAAGTGAGTTAACCCTAACCCTAGGGATTGGGGCCCTATTTATAGGCAGCCCAGTAGACTAGGAAAATACCAAAAGACCCTTAGGATATTATTACAGACTCAACTGACTGACTGTGGGCCTAAGGACAAAATAGTAAACTCCTATTTACAGATGACTTATCCGGAAGCGGTGCTTTCGTAGCGACTACGACTTCGCTCCAGGACGGTCTGATCCATGATCAGCGGTCGTCAGTTTTGCGTCGAAACTGACAAAGCGTCCACCGACTTTGCACCAGGTACCCGGATTGGGCCCGCCCAATTCCGCAGTGCGTGGGTTCACGGTGGATCTGGTTCACCGTGGACCGACGCCTGTATTTGGATTTAAATTAATTTCGAGAAATAGTTTTAAACTTATAAAATTCATATCTGGCGCATTTTAACTCCAAAAATTATCATTTCAACTCCAGAAAATTTATAGTTTTATTCGCTACATGTTAATGCAATAAAAACAGTAGCTTTATATTGAGTATTTCATTTTTGCTTAATAATTTGTTCAAATGCACTTTAGGGTAAATTACAAATTGATTCATTTCAATTTTAGAAAATTTATCTTTTATTCTTTTCATGTTAGTATAATAAAACCACTAGGTTCACACTGAACCTCTTATTTTAAATTAGTTAGAAAATTTAAAATACATTAGTTTACATTATTATCCCTTTTAGAAAGGCCACTATTTCATTAACATTCATTTTAAAATGTTCTTAAGGTAAATTTCATAAAGATAATAACTTTATTTTCCTTGGTTTAAACAAACCAAAACCTATATGCTTATTGTGTGATTTTGGAATGTTTATTGAATGTTATGTTTATTATTTCTGTCGAAAAGACTACGACGCTGCCGAAGAGCCGGAATATTACTCGGAGGTTCCCCCGTCGCCTTTCGCTGAGCAAGGAAAGTCACCAAACCACTCTTTTGAGCATGTTGAACCCATGTTTTATTAAACTATCGCTAAAACACATAGGATATACATGCATTAGTCAAATGAAACCATTACAATATATTTACTAGGATCCCCCGACCTTGATGTGCAACCCAAGCCATGCTATCTAGCCTAAACTCCTTGTCACCATATGATTAGTATTATTAGCTAGTGTCCAATGTATTGACATGATTGCTATAGGATTAAAAATGAGTCGTAGCAACTTGGTTCTCCTATATGATCCCCGTTATCCTTATCTTTGGAATTCTGTTGGTGATAGAGTTTTGGTTGTGAGTGTATGCATGGTGGGTTCTGTAACCCCCTTAATTAACAAGAATCTCGTCCCAAGATTTGGAAAGGCTAGAAATAGAAGGTTAAGGATAGGCTTTAACTTTTCTTAGATTACTTCTTTAAACTGATGGCTTCAAGACTGCATCTTTAGGATTGGGCTTGACTTAGTTAGGGCTTTCTTGACAACGTTTCTTGACTTCATGGTTGGAGTTGATCTTGCAGAACGACGACGAATGAATCATGTTGAGTTGAAGCTTGAGGTAGATTCTCTCCTTCAGATTGGGACTATGATCTAATAAGTATATGAGGAAGAGGGAAATGAATAATAGGAAAGAGTGAGATCAGATCTATAGATAGGACCTTAACCAACTTTATTACGGTTGTGATGTATGTATTGATCAATCATTCTACCTCAAGCAAGCAACCTAGTATGATTACATCACAAGAGACGATGTAAACCATATGCTATAAAAATCAAGCAATTCATTCAAAAACTAACGATATCTAGGGGCTTCTACACTTGACATTCTCCTCAAATGATGCTAAGGGATGCTTCATGGCTTGTCGTCTCTATTCCAATTGCCTTGTCTTTGACGGTGAAGAAAGGAAGATCCTCGTCTGTAGAATCCTTCAACGAATCCTTCATGCTCACGAGAATAGATGAGAACCAAGATTGTCATCTAGTAATTTTTTTTGATCACTAGTTGAAAATGAAGTGGGATTGAGTCAAGGTTAGAAAGCAATAGAATAATTTTTTTCATAGATACTGTTTTTTAGATTTTTGCAAATAATTACTAAAGACGGTTTGTTTGGCATCCTGCAGTCAAGTCGGCTCTGATACTATCTTGTAATGCCCATATTTAATAAATCCGGACCTTTATTGAAATTCCATAGAAAATCAATAAATACAAGACGTTCATCACACGACTACATACAATACGCCAATCAATCATGGTTCGTAGACCATATTAATACAAAAGAGTTAAATAAAGAGAAACTAATAAAATAAATCCTCTCGATGAATGCCTTCTTCTAGTCTCGTGCCTTGACTAGGTCGCTACTCCAGACCGTCACCCTCCTCGAAGTAGAGTGCCTCTGGTGGTGTAAGTCAATGGGGGTGAGTACAATCATACTCAGCAAGCCACCGAATGCAATTATAATGCAAGGTAATACCAAGGAAGGCAGTGGCTTACTTTTGCGGAAAAGCGTATTTGTAAAGAAATTAATGTAATCAAATTATTAGTGCAGAAAAGTAAACATGAGTTCATGCATCATCTTCTAACTCGAGGGGTACAGTCAGCCCACCCTCGCTCAACAGTCCTTACATGCCATGAATAACACATACATTCACATAATAGTAAACTAACTGCGAGAGGTCACACAACCCGCCCTTGACCGTGAGCTGGCTTTTCGAAAAGATTTATAACTCTGATCAGAGGTGTACTACTGTACCCACAAGGCACTCATTTCCCGCACACCGCAGTGTGTTAAATGACTCCTATCACGAGAAGCTCGTGCCAAAACCTTCAGCATGGAACGCACCAATTCGATAACACCCTCTTATAGGTTTCATATGGTTTCCCAGTCACTTCGGGCCACACCATACCCCCCCTTGAGCCACGTCGATACAAGTCACCCGCAGGTGGCCCCTTGCCCCCTCCACTATGGTGTTCCAAGTTGGTACGATCCATACCTCCAGTTAGGACTTACCCACTAGACTTGTGGTTAGTACGGAAGTGCTTTGCAATGGATCCCGCAGACCGGTCCTTATAGTGCCCCGGGTGCGACCAACTAATTCCCGAGCTTGCACATGGAACCCACCATACTTATAACATAGCCAACTCCAACAGAGTCTAGAGACGAGAATAACAGGGTAAATCATATAGCAGAATCCATCTATCTACGACTCGTTCTTTTACCCTATAGCAGTTGTGTCGGTACATTGGACACTAGCTAATATAATATATTGTAGAGTGACAAGGAGTTTAGGCTCAATAAGCATGGCTTGGGTTTACACACAAGGACGGGCATCTAATAATTATAAGTTAGGGCTTGAGTTTAGACTAATGCAATATTATCCTATGAGTTATAGCGATAATTTATTAAAACATGAGCTCAGTTATGATCAAAATGGGGGTTGTGACTTGCCTTTATCCGCAAACGGTGAAGGTGGAACCTCAGGGTAAAACTCGGGATCTTCGATGGCATCGTAGTCTTCTTGTTACGGAAAATAAACATGACATTCAATAAACAATCCAAAAGTCACCCATACAAGCATACATGTTTTTGTTAGATTAAAATAGTGAAATGAAGTTATTATATCCTTTGAAATTATTATATGAATTTTTAAGGTAATTTCAGAGTTCTGAGTTTTTATTATATGAAATAATCATTTATCCTAAAAGGGTTTTTGAATTATTATTAAATAAGAATAAAATGTGAAAAATAAACATATTGTTTTTATTTCATAAATGTGTAGAGAATAAAAAGATAGATTTTACAAAATTTGAATGGTCAAATTTGGAGCTAAATTGAAGGAGATATGAATTTTTGGAGTTTAAAATGAATTCTAGAATTATTTTTGTACCGTAAAAACGCAGGTCTACATGCGCGTGTTGTGCGGGCAAGGCGGGCCTACAACGGGAGCAGGAGATAAACGGGATAGTATATAAATGAAGTTTTTAACCAATTTCTTATATGATGTTTGTATTTATTGTAATAGTTATAAAAATATTAAAAATTCAAATAAAAACCTAGTGTATATTTTAGCTTGAAGAATTTAATAAAAATTTCCAAACCCAAAATTTGAATTCTTTTTGAGATTCTTAATTCCTCGTTGTTTTAACCATTTTATTATTCATACATGGTTCATATAATTTAAATTTTATTTTCTGCAATTTAAAATAAAATTTATAAAATCTCATAAAAATTTATTTTGTCTTGAGAAACTTAACATAAATTACTCATCTCAAATCCTGAGTTATATATCATGATTTGTATTTATTTTTCTCTTCTTAATTCAATATATAAAAATAGTTTTTAAAAGGATTTTTAACGAAATTTAAATACATAGTTGAAATGAGATTTTGACCTAATAAATCGAGATAGATATTATTAATTTGACGATAAAGGATCCAGTAAAAATAACGAATAAATTAGATTAAATAGATTATCAAGGATTAAGGGACGATACGAGAATAACCTATTATATATATTATAATTAAAGCGGGATCATCGGGTTTTGATAATGATATTTTAGGATCAATATTAATTAATAGTTGAAACATATCAATGAACAAGATGACATAGCGGAATAGAAACAATTATGATGCGATAATTAGACATGGAACAATTTAATTGATAAGAGCAAGTGAATCAAAAGAAAATGTGTCCTCACCGAAAAGCCAAGCCCACGGTCAAGGGCAGGTTGCGTGACATCCCACAGATAGTTTACTTTATAATGAATGTGCATGTTTGATTTGACATGTAAGGACTGTTGAGCGAGGGTGGGCTGACTGTACCCCTCGAGTTAGAAGATGATGCATATACATGTTTATGTTTCTGTATTAATAACTAGATCACATTAACTTCTTTACAAGTATGCTTTCCCGCAAAATTAGCCACTATCCTTCCTTTGTTATTACCTTGCATTACTATTGCATTTGTGGTGGCTTGTTGAGTACTTTTTGTACTCATACCCATTGGACACACCATTCAGAGGATGCCTACTACGAGGATGGTCTGGAGTAGTGACCTAGTCAAGAAGAATATCCTGAAGAGGGTGTTCGTCATGCTTTTATTCACTTATTTTAATTTTACTCTTTTGTAATAATGTGGTGTGCGTACCACGGATGATTGCTCGTATGTACGTGTCGCATGATGAACATCTTGTATTATTGTTTTTCTTTGGAAATTCAATAATGTTCCGATTTGTTAAATCGGGACGTCACAGTCAACCCCGGTGATGTCTTCGTCGGTCCAGCCAAATATATCTAAATTTTGTTTAACTACCTCCTCTAGTGAAGTAGCTATCTCCGAAGGTAGCCCCTTGCCGAATTGTATTGGGTACTCCTTGCCATCTTTCAGGATCATCTTTTTGATCACATCACCTTCCGGGCTTGGCTTTAGGGAAGGGCCCTTTGAGGAGCTTGAAGACTCCGAAGCCTCCTCCGTGTGCTCCGACACACTATGCACTTGCCAAGGGTCCAGTGGCGGACCATGGCCATACTTCGCTCTTCGGGCTGCAGCTTGGTCTCCTGAGATAGTGAGAACTCCACCTTGTGTGGGCATCTTGAGACATAAGTAGTTATGATGTGCTATAGCCCCGAACTGGTTCAACATTCCCCGTCCGAAAATTGCATTATAGGCATATGGGGCGTCGACGACGTCGAAGATCACCTCCTCCACCCTGGCCAGGGGCTCCTTTCCGAAGGCAACCTCGAGGCCTATCTGGCCGAGGGCATCGAGAGGAGGACCTGCGAAGCCTTGGAGTGGGCGAGCTACTGGAAGTAAGTGTCTCCGGAGAATGCACATCTAGTTGAAGGCCTGGACGAAGAGTATATATGCGGAGCTTCCGCCGTCCACTAGGATCCTTCAGACTTTGACTCCCACTGTATCGGCTGAAATAACAAGGGGGTCAGCATGAGGGAATTTCACCCCCGCCGAATTCGAGGTCCCTATGTGCCTTACTTCACGAACATAATCTCTTCGCTGCCTTTTTGACATGTTACCGAGGGTCCCCCCCTCCAGAGATGGGTAGGACCACTCGCTTGCCGTGATCTTGGGGATCTTCCTGCTTCGGTGGTGGCATAATGTTGGCCACCGGGAGCTGCATCGGTGCTTCGGGGTTGCCGGCTCGAGCCACGGCTTGCACGGGCTCCGAACGCACTACTGGAGGGGCTCGGTCCGAAGTACCTCGCCCTGAGCTTCGTCCTAGGTATTCACCCCAAAGGGTTAATACAGACTTACAATCTTTCATGTCATGGCTTCTATTCTCACCATGCACACAACAGAAGAAGCTTTGGCGCCTGCCAGCCACTCTTTCTTGGGGCTTTGAGTTGCCAGCCTTGAAACCTTGTGCCTGTTGAAAGTTGACAGGCGCCTTCGGGGTGGAGGGTGCAATGTTTAACACCTCGGAGCGGAAGTGCTTCTTTCCCCGCCTATGGTCATTGAAGCGATTATCCAGGGGGCTTGTGTAGAGGTTGGGACTTTGGGCTCCATCTTCACTTCTCGGAGGGCTGGTACAAGTGTTGCGGTTCTTTGGAGGTAGCCTTCCTTTGCCTTGGCATATTGTTCAAAGTATGCCATCAGCTGTGCCACAGACGACACCGTCTTCCGATGAAGCTTGCCGAGGAGATCTGGGTTCAACAACCCTTTGCACGGGGCATCGACTAACGAAGAGGTAGACAAGCCTTTGATCTGAGACTTGGTGTGGGTGAAGCATGTGAAATACTGCCGAAGCATCTCCCCCGCTCGCTGCTTCACCTAAAACAGACTTCCGGTCGACATTGGGGCTACAAACATACCCTGGAAGTTGATTACGAACTTCCTCTTCATCTGCTCCCAAGACTTGATCGATCCTAGCTTTAGAGACCAGAACCATCGGAGAACCACACCTTCTAGTGCGAGAGGGAAACACTTTGCCATAGTGTTACACACCCCTCCATTGCTTATATTGCCAAAGCATACGAACGAGAGAACTCTCCAGGGTTAGACCCACCGGAGTATTTGTGCAGCTTCGAGTCCTTGAACCTGGGTCGAAGGGCACTTTTTGCAGGTCCAGATGCAATGGAGACTCGTCGTCGAAGGATGCATTCTCGGCTTCCTCCGGGACTTGGAAAGCTTCAGGAAGATCACCAGGACCGTTGTCTTGAGGCCCTTCCAGAGCATGAGTGAAGGCTTGGGAGTGAATTCGATCAGCAGCCTCTTGCCTCCACCTTGCTACTTCTTCCTAAAGTCACGCTACTTAGGTAGCTGCATCCTCAGGAAGGTCTTCATCTCCTCCGGAGGGGAGCTCTGGATCTTGGGAACTGGTGTAATCGGTTTGGAGCACCGTAGGAGCGGCCTAGGGGCCTCTGGGTGCTCGATGTCCGGTGACCCCTTCGGGGGTTAGTGGAATGACTGAGGGTCCTGAACCGTTGGTCCGAGGGGATCTTCGGGGAGGATCAGTGGCTAGGCTCTGCTTGGGAGGCATGGCTAACGAAGATGAGGTCCGAGGACCGAAGACTTCGATTGGTTCGGGAAGGCGAAGAAAGGCCTTTGAGCTGCACTAGGAAGCCCCTTACCGAAGGGTGCGCGGAATCCTGAGACTCCGAAGCTCCCTCCGCAAGTGCTCTTCGAAGTGCAGTTAGCGGAACAGAACTAGCTTTTAGAACTAGGTTCCCCACGGACAACACCAACTATTGGCACAAAGGATTACGCTAACAGGTTCTTGAAGATTAAGAACTAACAAACAAAGAGTTTGTGATGCGGACTATTTCGAGCCTCCAAATAGGATAATAGCTCAAAGTAGTTCGAAGTTGTGTATTGAATAGCTGAGTATTTGATCCCTATTACAGGGTAAAAAGGGGGGGTATTTATAGGTAAAAACTCTAAGGAAAAGACCTATTTACCCCTCAATTACATCCAACATAGTGGAAACTATTTGGTACCCCGAATAGGGTTAAAATAGTAAAATCTATCTGGAGAAGATAGATAAGGCAGACGTCTTATCAGTCTTGCTGTTTTCCACTGTAGCTTCGGAGCCTCCGGAGGATACCTTCGAACCATGAAACCAAAGTATCCTTCGGCTCGGAAGCTTCATCATCTTGGAGATGAACACATGCTTCGATGCTGATGAATTATCTTTGGCTACTGATCTCTAAAGCCCTAAGGATGAAGTATTTCCCCCCAACAACGTGCAAGGTAACTATAGTGTATTGCTTGGGCGTGATTGGATTCACGTGAATTGCTGCATTCCATCTATCTTGCACCAATGTTTGATCTAGTGGTATGGCGATGATGTAGAACTTGTACCAGCTGACACTTCGTCTCAGGTTGGTTTGGACGATGTGTCTATTGACGCAATCCATGATAAGGTAGAGTGTCTGTTAGGTAGAGACCTCTTGGATTACGACTTTGTTAGTGTGTATGAGGGGCGATTTGTTCCAGTGCCTGTAAAGCCGGCTGGCGTAGCTCGGCTGTCTCTAAATTAGTTGTCATGCCAAGTAAGAGTAATCTTGATTGGCTAAAGTCTTGTGTAGATCAATATCGGTCTTTTAAAGATGGTATTTCCGAAGCCATAGAAGATTTTAGTGAAGTGGAAAAGTTAGGTCAAGATTTTGCGTCAGCCGACCCATTCGAACAAGTAGACATAAGATATGGTAGTGTTCCAAGGCTGACTTTTGTAAATCAAAATTTGCAGGCTTGTGAAAAGGTCGAGGTAATAAAGTTTCTTCGGTCGTATGTTGATTGTTTTGCATGGGAATATTGCGAGATGCCTGGACTTAGCCGTGAGCTCGTAGAGCATCGGCTTCCCATCAAATCTGGGTTTAGGCCTTATAAACAGCCGCCTCGTCGCTTTAATTCGGTCGTTGTTGGGGGAATAAGTTTTCCCTTGAATAGGGGCCAAATGACGTCAGCCTCCGACAGCCTTCAGCCCGGAGCCCAACACTGTCGAAGCCTGTTACTTTCTGAAGAAGCTGTTTCCAAGTCCCAAGGTACACTTCGAAGCCCTCTGGAGCGAAGCCTCCGAACCCCTTCGGAGCCCTCCGGAGTGAAGCTCTCAAGATCCTTTAAAGATTGCCAGAAGCTAAGTCTCAGGCTAACTTCGAAGTTAGCCTCCGTGCCTTGTTCCGAGTTAGCCTTCGAGCTCTGTTTGGAGTTAACCCTTGAATCCTGTTTGGAGTTAACCTTCGAGCTCCCTTCGGAGCCCCTCAGAGCCTGTCTCCGGACCCTTTCCAGCCAACTCAAAGCTAAGTCTCCGAGACCCCAGTTCAGAGCCCTAGTTCGGAGCTCCAGTTTGGAGCCCCAGTTTGGAGTTCCAGTTCGGAGCTCCAGTTCGGAGCCCCAGTTCGAAGCCCACTTCGGAGTGTACTTCAAAGCCTCCCTTGCAGCCTCCGCCTGAAGAGCTCCGGCCCCTACTCCGAACCCAGGAAATATCTACACCTCTCTACAGTGTAGAAGCCATACCAGAGGCCCCTCTGCCCCTAGTATGTTGTTTAGCTAGTCAAAGAAGTGACGTTGTCTGACACGTCTGTAAAACTGTAAAACACTTTTGTACAGTAGCTAGCTCCTTTTCCCCTTTTTGCCCCTATGAGCCTAGGGCTTATAGAGGGCATTTTGGTCTTTTCATTTGGCCTGCGTGCCTATAAAAGCAGGGCCAAGCCCTTGTAACATGATAGCTTCTCCAGGGCCATGAAACCCTGGAGTTCACTACACCACACCGAGGCATACCATGCCAAATCCACCACAAACTAGACGTAGGGCTATTATCCCCTAGGGGAGGTCCGAACCAGTATAAATCCTTTCTCCATCTGAGAGAACCCTTCGAGATTCATTTTACACACCATATACACACATACAAAACATGTGCTATAGCTAACACAATTGCTACAACAGTTGGTGCCGTCCGTGGGGACCTTAGTCCTAAAAGCTAAGTTCTCTGCCACTGCCTGCAATTTGAAGTACGCTTGAGGGGGGAGCTTCGAAGCTTTCTTGCTTCGCGCACCCTTCGGCAAGGGGCTTCGGGTGCAGTTCGAAGGTCATCTTCGCCTTCCCCCATCCTTTACATTTCGGAGCTCACCCTCCAGCAAGGGGCTCTGCTTCAGAGTCGAAGGCCGTCAAAGCCCCAGGGGCTACGAGGCAAGCTTTCACCCACTTTACGACGTATGTACACTGTCCAAAGTACCACTTCGATGTAAAATTTTGCAATTACTTTAGTATAAAATCGAAGTCTTGCTTCGCTTAAAATCAAAGCCCTGCTTCGCCTTAAAGCCGAAGCCCTGCTTCACCTTAAAGCTGAAGCCCTACTTCGCCTTTAAAGCAAACTTTTGCTCCATCTCGTTAAAAGTCGAAGCCTCGCTTCGCGTTTTAAAACCGAAGCTATGCTTCACGTTTTGAAATCGAAGCCTTGTTTCCTTTCAAAAATTCGAAGCCTTGCTTCGCCTTATCAAAAAACCGAAGCTTTGCTTCGCCTTATTTAAAACTTGAAGCCTTGCTTCGCTTTACAAAATCCAGAGTACCCCTCTGAAGGCTACACAGCGCCTCCGGGCCCATAGAAGTGGGCTAAAAGGACTCTAGGCCACTGGCCCAATGCGTCCAAGGACTCCAGGCCATCGGCCTGATGCGTCCGGGATCCGAAGGCCACCGGCCTAACATACCCCAGAATTCCGAGATCCGTTCTCGGTATTCAGAGTCGAAGGTGGCTCAGAGCGAAGGCAGCTCAAAATCACAGGTTCGGTGAATCCACACCAAATATCCTCTTCACTACAGGACCAAGCTCAAGAAGCCTTGCTTCGCTATCGGAACACGCACCAAGGCTTCGCTTCATGTGACGTGATCTAATCTAAAAAATTAAAACATCTCGAAGTCATGCTTCGCTTAAAATCTAAGTGCATTTCGGAGCCTTGCTCATGCACAACATCCAAATCCAAGCATGCCGAAGCATGCTTCGCTTAATTTGGCTACGTTGAAGCCTTGCTTCGCTCCAAATTAACGCATTCTAAGCCCAAAAGAGGCCTTCACTCGATGTGTTACAAACATCCGAAGCCACCAAAAGGCGCACCCCTTCGCATTTTGTATTGCCTGCACCAGCAACAGCTAAGTCCCTAGCTGCCACGAGCAAGGGGGGAAGCATGTATGCGAAGTGGGCGAATGTAATGCGCAGTATGGGCGTGACAAGCTAAAAACGTTCGAAGCCATCAAAATATGCGAAGCATGCAAACGAAGTATGCCAATATAATAAATCTCATTCATTAAATGATAATTGAGAAGTGTGTTACAAATATACTTCGAAAACAAAATTACGAGTAGTCTGTATCTAAGCCTAAGAAAAAGCGAGCTCGAGGCCCCAACCCTCGCTTGCCCTTCTTTTGGCCAGGGCCCCCTCGGCTGGACGAAGCCTCGTCGGAGCCTGCTCTCCCTCGTCCGGTTCGTCCACGCCCCAAAGCCCACAGACTTTGTCTTCCACTTTGCAGGTCGCTCAAAGTCTGCGAGGCAGGCGGTGTCGTGTCGAAGGCAGAGAAGTCTAAAGCTTCATTGCCTGCCAAGGCCGTTCGTGAAGGCAAGGATGAAGAACTCTGAAGGGACTCCGTCTTCACGATGGACAGAAGATCCTGAACTACTTCGGGGATGGCTTCGCCGTTAGGCCCCGTCAGAAGTTTAAACCGAGGGGGGCCTTCGGACCTAGCTACCTCGAGGAACGCCCACAATTGGCGGAGTTCTTCAGAGTCCTCAAGTACTTCGAAGTCAACATTCGGAGACTGAGCCTGGGCAGGTATAAAGCACCCCCGCATTTATATTAATAAACTGATAAGTTTTTACAAGCCTACAGCTAGGAATTACAAGGAGCCTAAGGAGATCTACACCTTCGGAGGCGGAGGTGCCGACGACGAAGGATGAGCTGGTGAGGCATGCGCCCTGGCTCGGTGAAGGCGGAGGGCTTTCTGAAGCTTGAGGACTGCTTCGCAGCCTTGGTCTTTCCAAGGCTCCTGAAGTCACCGCCAGGCTCCGCGGACGTTGGCCGGAGGCGTCACCAAGTGCTGGCCTCCGAAGGCCACCGGAGTCACATAGGTTGCTGCTTCGAGGTGGTTGCACCCCGCGTCGTGAAGCATTTGCAACACCCCTTGACCCACCACTCGGTCGGCCATCAAGGCGAAGCCCTTCAAGGATTGCTCTGCCGTCGCAGCCACCACCTTCAAAAATGCAACGCGGTCCCCATTTGGATCCTGGTTGCCGAAGTCTAGAGCCCGGCACTCGGTCCCTATTTGTTGTAGGACCTCGGTCAGGCTCAGGGTGGCTTCGCCGATGTTGCCAACGACAAAGTTTTCAAGGCTCTGAGCTCTTTGGCAAAGCTCGGAGTTCTCTTTCGCCAGCTGGGCTTTGGCATCCTTCGCAGCTTGAAGCTTCGCTCGGAGCCTGTCAGTCTCCGAGGCTAAGGCTTCCCTAGCCTTGTCGGCCGCGGCCCTTGCCGCCTCGGCTGAAGCTTCGGCCCACCTTCGCTTCTCGGCTTCCACCAAGACTTCGCGTCGAAGGGCCTCCTTCTCCTCCGCCAAGCGCATCATCCGCCTGTCCGCAGAAGTTGATGCTGCCGCGTTCAGTGCAAAGGCCTGGAAGAATTCAAGAAAATCATAAGTGTCGATCGAAGACCAAAGTATAAGTCGAAGGCTGCGTAGGGCTTCACTCACCTGGATGAGGGCTTCGTTCGCGTTGATGAAGAGGTCCATGGGGTTTGAGTGGCTGAGTTGAGCCACCAAGCCTCCTGCCTCGGCAGCTGCGCAGCCCTCGCTGAAGTTGTTGATGGCCGCCTCCGTCACGACTCCCTTCGACTGCAGAGGCCGGACGATTTCCTCCGCCGCAACCGCCGGCACAGGCTTCGGCAAAGCTGGGCTTCGGTCCACCACCTCGACTTCCTCGTCGCCTCGGGGGTCCCCTTCGTCGCGACTGTTACCTCCGTCTTCTTCAGACGAGGAGCTGTTGGACTCTGAGCTATCGCTGTTGTTGTCACTGCTGCTTTTGCTGCTGGAGACCTCCATTGGCTTCAGAACGGTGGGCCTTGCACCGGCATCATCTTCTGCAAAAAAGTTCAAGTCAAAATCCACATATAAAAGAGAAGTATGTTTGAAGTGTTTACCTTCATTGGAGATTTCTTCGAAGGTAGAGGGGTCAATGTGTGCCCCTAGTCCCTTTGCTGTGAAGCTAGCGCTTCGACCTCCGCACCCGAAGCCGTCGCCGTCGAGGCCTTCGCTACCACCTTGGTAGCCATTGCTGGAGCACTTGTTGGCTCCGCTTCTGTCTGAGGGTCCGCGGTCGTTGCCTCCTCCGAGGTAGAGGCTTCGGTCGCGGGGACCTCCGGCCGAGCCCTCAAAGTTTCGGGCTCGTCGTCATCTCCCCTTTTCCTCTTGGGGCCAGTTGTCGGAGCTGTGAGGTGGGAGAAGTCTGGCAGAGCCTGGACCTCCTCGAAGCCGAGCAGGGTCCACACCCTGTTCCAATGCTCCCAAGTCCCCACCAAAGAAAGCCGTTGGGCTTGCTCCTCCAGTGTCAGGGTCCCTACAACGCGCTCTGCCGCTGCGATGGCCTCCTCCAGAGTCCTCACTTCAAGAGTGGCTTCATAAAGATCCAAGTCAGAATAAAGTGGAAAAGCTTCGAAGTCTTACCGAGGCGTTCAAATGCCACTTTCTTTAGGCCCCCTCAGCCTGAAGGTTGGAAGAGACCCTCCAGCCAAGAGCCGCAAGGGGGCTAAGCTGGAGGGTGATGAACTCCTCCGCGAGGTCCCTCATGCTCATCTTCGCTGCCACCCTCTGAAGGAGCAAGATCCTCGAGCGAAGGGTGTCAGGGCTCGTCTTCACCACCCCTTCGCGTCGATAAGAGATAAGTGCATTGGTACTCCGAAGGGGAGAGTTCGCGCCGACGGAGGCATAGAACCACTCTTGATCCCACTTCGAGTACCATTTGCTGTTGGCGGCCCTCACCGGGAAGGCATCTTGGTACTCCTTCCGAAGCTGGAAGTTGGCACTTCCGAAGGCCAAAGCCCTCTTGATGTGGTCTGCGCCCTCCCTTGGCTTCGGTTGGCTGTTGGCATCATGAAGGGCGACGAAGACATCTACACGGCCCTCGCAACCTTCGGCCCTCATGGCCCATTCAAACACAGCAAGCCTCGCCACAGCGTTGGGCGAAAGTTGAGGAAGCTCGAGGTTGTAAGCCTTCAGCACTTTGCTCAACATCCCCACCACCGGTAGTCCGAGGCCGGCTTCGAAGAAGGCTTCGAACAGCACCACTTCGTCAGCCCAATGCCTTGGTATAGCCTACGACTTCTCCGACACTCTAAGTTGAATCTTTGAAGCAATCCTTCCCTCGCAGGCCTTCCGGACGGACTCCTCTGTCGAGATCGAGGCCCTCATTTCCAGCGTCTGCTCAAACTTGTCGGATGACGACCGAAGGTCCCTCAGCCCCAACCGCCTCGGCGCAGGCTTCGCTGCCGCAGCTGTCGCTGCCTGCACTTGGGCGGAGCTCGAGCTCGAGCCCAAGACCAAGGCCTTCGAAGTAACCTTCTTTGGCATTTTGTGGAACTTCGGTGTGAAGGGGCTAAAGCTTGCGAGGGTTGCTTCACGCGAAGCTAAGGAGGAGAAGAGAGCGAAGGATGCAAGGCGCTGAGAAGAAAGCAAATGAGAAGCGTGCCGAAGCTGTGTGCGGTAAACCCCTATTTATAGGCGGTAAAAATCCCGATGGTTCGTGGGCCGAACCCACTGGCAGGTGGGCCTCCAGCGAAGGTGAAGCGGCCCGGCGCATGATAATGGTCAAGTTTATAGCCGTTGCGGAGTCAGTTGATCTCCCCGACGTCATTCTGACAGCTGACGCAGGCAATCATTACCTGCGCATTTCGAAGCCACCTTCGGTCCAAGCTCCGAAGGCCTATTTTCCCTGAAGTTGTAATTTTCTGTCATTTGTCCCAAGGGCGCACGCACCCCTTCGTCCTGAAGGCCTGCAAGCCTGGGGCTACTGTTGGGGGAATAAGTTTTCCCTTGAACAGGAGCCAAATGACGTCAGCCTCCGATAGCCTTTGTCACGCCCCGATTTAATAAATCAGGACTTTATTGAAATTCCATAGAAGATCAATAAAACAAGACGTTCATCATGCGACCACGTACAAATACGAGCAATCATTCACGGTTCGTAGACCGTATTAATACAAAAGTGAATGAAGATGAAGAGAAACTAATAAATCAAAGGGTCCTAGATGAACGCCTCCTTCCAGTCTCGCCTTGACTGGGTCGCTACTCCAGACCTTCATCCTCCTCGTAGTGGACGGACTCTGATGGTGTAAGTCAACGGGGTGAGTACTGATGTACTCAGCAAGCCACCGAATGCAAATATAATGCAAGGTAATAACAAGGGAGAAAGTGGATAGTTTTGCGGAAGCAGCATATTTGTAAAGCGTTAAGTGTGAGCAATTTATTAGTACAGAAAAGTAAACATGTGTATGCATCATCATCTTCTAACTCGAGGAGTACGTTTCACCTCCTCGCACAACAGTCCTTACATGCCATGAATAACTCAATCATTTAAACAAGTGTAAACTAACTGCGAGTAGTCACACAACCCGCCCTTGACCGTGGGCTCGGCTTTTCGAAAAGATTAAAATTACTCTGTGATGAGGACATCACTTCACATGATACACACATGGAGCCTCCACCTACAATTCAGCTACAAGGACCAATCACACGCGCCCGTGCCCGTCGCTTGAACCATGAGGTTAATTCTTTCCTTAGCAACTTTGATTATATTTGTTTGGACGGGATGCTACTGAATTCTAGTGATATTTTGTTGCTTAGGAACATGGGAGATGGAATAGAAGAGTTGGAGTTGAAGACGGAGCCGCACGGATGATTTGAAGCCAAGAATTCGCTGGTTCGGACTACATCGACCACCATTCACCAAAATGTGCATAACTTCCTCATACGAAGTCCGATTGGCGCGTTCTTTGACTTTTTGGAAAGCTGAGGAGAAGACGGATCGTTTGCCGTTGGTTTCACATCATTTGGAGTCTCGAGTCGACCTGTGTATTTAAAACAGTACTGCATGACAGAACTGGGCCGTGTTGGCCATAATCTGAGTCTGTACGTCTTCTAGCCCACAGCCCAAGTCTGTTTCCCTTCCACAGGCCGCCGCCCTATATATTCTCACGCCAGCCAACTTCTAGGGTTAGGTTTTTGCTTTGTTGCATCTACACTGTTGTGTTTAGATCCCGCCTCTTGCGCCGGACCGATTGGCTGCCGCATTAGCGTTTGTGAAACCTCAACTTATCTTCGTTTGTCTGTGATTTGGCATTCGATTTGTATCCTTCCTGTTCTTGCTTGTGTTCTTGGGTTCGCTTGCAGGAATTAGCCTTCGTGGCGAGGTCAATCGCGTTCTGCGTGGTTGATAACCAACGGAGACAGTGGTGTAACGATTGCAAGGTTTTGATCCGCCGGACCGGAGCCTTGGATCGCCAACGTCGAGATTCTCCACCAACCCAAGTTTATCCCTTACCTAGCGGAAGATCGGGACCACTCCCCCATCAGTTGGTATCAGAGATGTACCACTGTACCCACAAGGCACGCACTCATCACTTACACCGAAGTGTAACGAGATGACCCATTACACGGGAACTCGTGCCAAAACCTTCCATATGGTCCTCTCCGACTCAACAGCACCCTCTTATAGGTTTCATATGGTGTCCCGACGCGTCGGTGCCCCACCATACCCCCCCTTGAGCCTCCTTTGGTACAAGTCGCCCGCAGGCTTGCCCCTTGCCCCCTCCACTATGGTGCCGAGAGACGGAGTGTTCCACACTTCCAGTTAGGACTTACCCATTAGACTTGTGGTTGGTACGGAAGTGCTTTGCAACAGATCCCGCAGACCGGTCCTTATAGTGCCCCGGGTGCGACCAACCAGTTTCCGAGCTTGCACCCGGAACCCACCATACTTATAACATAGCCTACTCCAACAGAGTCCAGAGACAAGAATAACGGGGAAATTCATATAACAGAATCCATCTATCTACGACTCATTCTTTTTATCCTATAGCAGTTGTGCTGATACATTGGGCACTAGCTAATATAATATTTGTAGAGTGACAAGGAGTTAAGGCTCAATAAGCATGGCTTGGGTTTGCACACAAGGACGGGGATCTAATAAATATAAGTGTAAGGCTTGATATTTGACTAATGCAATATTAACCTATGAGTTATAGCGATAGTTTATTAAAACATGGGCTCAATGATGATCAACTGTTTCCACATGAGGGTCGATGACTTGCCTTGACTCTGTGAATGGTGAGGGTAGAACCTCGGGATAGAGCTCTGGATCTTCGACGACGTCGTAGTCTTCTCGATACGGAAAGGTAAACACAATCATTCAATAAACAATCCAAAATCAAGCATACAAGCATACAAGTCGTTGTTGGTTTTAAGTAAGGGAGATAGAGTCTTAAATTCTAGGGAATTGCTACTTAAATATTTAAGGTTGATTCCTAATGAGATTTCTGAATTTATGACTTGATGTAATTTATTTTTCCTAGGGGTTTTTATTTCCTCTTGTTAGAGATGAACTAAAAAGGTATTAACCTTGATGTTTTTATGGTATCAAAGATAGTGACTTTAAAATATTAAGTCTTTGAAGTTTGTTATAAAGCATGGATCTTTACTATTAAAAGGGCTTTGTGTAATATAATTTTAATGGAACAAAGTGGGCAAAAATGAATATTCTATTTTTATTGAATAATAAACTTAAGTTGTTTAGGTTTTCTAAAGTTATTATATGAGTTGTCATGATATTTTTATCAAGTGTTTAACTTCTATTATATGAACTACTCAATTATCCTACAAGGGCTTTTGCAATATTAGTTAATAGATTAAAGTGGGCAAAGTGAACATGTTCTTTTGTTGGATTAAAGCTGTGGAATAAATTCATTAAGTCCTCTGAATTTATTGAATAAGTATTCATGATATTTTTTTGTAAAGGGTTGCATCTTTATCATATGAGTTAATCATTTATTTTTAAAGGGCCTTGAAAATGTTATTTAATAAAATGAAATGGGCAAAATGAATCATTATATTTTTATTGGCTTATAAACAGTGTAAGGGAGTCATTGTGTCCCCAGAAATTAATATATATATTTTAAGGATTTTTCTGGATTATTCAAATGTAATATGATTTAAATCCTAAAGGGGACTTAGAAAGGTAATTTAATAAAATTTCATGGACAAAATGGTTATTACATTTTTATTGTATTAACAACAGTGAAATAGAGCCATTATATCTTCTGATATTATTTTATAAATTTTTAAGGGTTTACCTGAATTATTTTATTGAAATATTAATTAACTCCTAAAGGGGATTTTTCTTTATTATTTAATAAGATTATTATGTGCCAAATAAACATATTGTTTTATTGCATAAAAGTGTAGAGAATGAAAAGACAAATTTTCCAGAATCAAAACGATGAAATTTGGAGTTAATTTGAGCATGAGAAACCAAGGTTGGTTTCGGTGTTTTTGTGATGAGTGATTGACTGGATTTTACCCTCTGTTCGAAGGGTACCTCCGAAGGGGCTTCGGAGGTGGTACCTCCGAAGGGTGTTCGGAGGTGGTTCACCGAAGGGTGTTCGGTGTTTGCTTGCTGCAGCTGTGCAGCGGAGTGTGCCTGTCGGAGGGGTCCGGCAGTACACGATGACTGGGTTCGTACCGTTGGCTTCGGTACTTTGGGCGGTACACCGGAGTGTGTGCCGAAGGTTGCTAACCCGGAGAGGTTTCCGGAGTACTGGATACACTTATTTGCTTGTCTGTGGTGCGCAGGGACTTCGGAGGCGACGGACAGGGTTCGAGCCGGGTGAACCTGGGTCAAGCGGGAGGCTTGATGCCAGGGGAGCGGGGAGCTCCGTCACGGTGGCTGCGAAGGTGGTCCGGGTCGGTCCTCGGGTCGAGACGTGCCAGGTGAAGGCAGAGAGTGCGGAGCGTGGCTCCGGCTGAAGGTACTCCGAGACAAAGTCCTCGGAGGTGAGGCACTTCGAAGGTACTCCGAATGGAGTGACTTCGGAGTTGGTGGATCAAGTCCTCTGCGGAGGCATGGAATTCGAAGTGTGCTCCGGAGGGAGACACTCGAAGGTTGCCCAACGAAGGTCTCAGAAGTCGAGGCGCATCGAAGGCATGGTCCGGGTGAGGCTCGTCGAGGAGTGTGCTCGGAGTGAGACACTGCGACGGAGTGCTCATGGAATGCTTCATGCGGAGGCCTTGGACGAAGGAGGGACTTCGAAGGGTGGTACTCCGAAGGTGGGGCTTCGGAGTGAGGTTGACTTGAGGTGTTTCGGCCATGCATGGCTTCGGTACACGGACGGACGGTGTTCAAGCTCGGAGTAGCTGCGAAGCCGTGGTGATCCACTCCGGAGGTGGTGGTGCGAAGGCCCAAGGGCTTTGACGGCTTCGGCTCAAAACCGTCACTGTATCGAAGGACTTCTTCGGCGGAGCGAAGGCCAACAGGCTGCAGGCTTCTCGCCAAAGCTACCGCACCCTCGCGTGCGAAGGGAGGTTCCAGAAGTCAACACTGTAAAGGCTGACACTGTCTGTTCTGGAAAAGGCTGACACTGTCCCCTCTGCAGCTGACAGAGAAGCCTCCAAAATAAAGGTGGACTACCTTTTGTACCCCTTAGTTCTGAAGAGACAAAATGAATGTAAACCCTAGGGGTAAAGTAGTCACTTCCTTAGGATGAAGCCGTGGGCTATAAATATGGGGGCTCGGTAGGTAACATTTAACACTTTGAGCATTTACTGTTGAGCTCCTGTACACAGACCTCGCTGGTTTTCATTCAGAGTTCAATATATTTTGTGTTCCTTGTTCAAGCGGCGAAGCCCTGCTTCTTTGTGCTTTTTGCTTGAGCTTGCGTTGCATACCTCGCTAGTTTGTAGTGCACCGAAGCCTGTTGAGGCGAAGGGTGTTTTTATCGCGAAGTGTGCTTTACAGTGTGCTGTCGCTCTGTGTAACACGAGGCAAGACCTCGCAGCTTACTAGCGAAGCCCTGATCTTTTCCCATAGTGCTTCCTGTGTCGAAGCCTTTAGCATAGTCCGTTTTGTGTGCGTGTAGACCTTCGCGTACGAAGCCCAGCACCAGTTGCTGTCGCCAAGTACTTGGTCGAAGTCCTCAGAGGGCTGTCCACTCTTGCGAAGGGTGAAGTGCGAAGCCTGCTCGAAGCACCTCGTGTGCGGAGCCTGCACTGACTTAGCGGAGTAGATTTTCGAGGGTTGTTCGTGGAGCGAAGTCTTCTTGGCTTCGAACTTTTGCTCCTGCGAAGCCTGTGTTCGGAGCTATCGAAGTACCTCCGAACCAGACCTTCGAAGGTTGTGTTCGAAGCATGTTCCGCAGAAGACAGAACAGAACCGAAGGCTAAGTTTTTAGCCCGAAATTTTAAAAGCTCCCATTCACCCCCCCTCTGGTCGCCGTTTCCGGTCCAACAATTGGTATCAGAGCGGGTTAAGATCACCAGTTGACCTTAACCGGTTTTGTGATCTGTTGGCGACATGGATAGAGGCAGTAAAATTCCTCTGTTCGATGGGACAGATTTTGCATACTGGAAGGTGCGCATGGAGGCTTACTTGTTAAGCCAAGGAAATGCAATTTGGGAGATTGTGGACTCACAATACTCCATCCCTGATACCCGCTCCACTCAAACTGAAAAAGATCAGTATATTGCCAACTCGAAGGCAAGGAACATACTGTTCATTGGTTTGAGTCGGAGTGAGTTTGATAGGGTGCAGCACCTTAGGACTGCTAGGGAGATTTGGACAACACTCACTGTCTTTCATGAGGGCTTTGCTCAGATTAAGGCCAGGCGCCAAAGCACCTACAATCAACAGTATCAGCTGTTTGTGCAGGCACCTGGTGAATCTGTTGATGCCATGTTTTCTCGCTTTGACGCGATAGTGAGTAACTTGCGCTCCAACGGGACGCTTGCTTACAGTGATCACGATAGGGCTATCAAGCTTCTCTATGCTCTTGACCGTAGCATATGGGAGGTGAAGATATCCAGCATTGAGGAGTCCACAGGCTATGACACTCTAACCTGTGATGAACTCTTTAGCAAGCTGAAGTCCACAGAGATTGCTAAGGCATCTCTGGCTGTGCACAGAAGCTCTTTGCCACAGCCATTGGCATTGGTTTCTAGCACTAGCCGTGGCACCACTGCAGAAACAAGCACATCAGGCACTTGTGTTCTTGCAGATGGTTTTGCTTTGTCCTCCCTGGTCTCCGTCACAAAGGAGCAGGTGGATACTCTAGCTGATGATGAGCTTGCTCTCATTGCCCGAAGGTTCACCCGCTTTCATCATGAGAGACGGGATCAGAGGAGAAATGGTTTTAGTGGCTGCTATGAATGTGGCGACACCTCTCACATTAAGGCCAATTGCCCCAAGGTCAAGAAGAGAGATGAGAGTGACCGCCCCAAATTCCACAAAAAGGAGAGGAAGCCCTTTGTGAAGGGCAAGCGCGGCAAGATGGCTAAGAAAGTAGCCAAGGCCGCTTCCAGAGCTTTTGTTGCTGCTCTCAGCGACATCGACACTTCCTCAACTGAGGAGTCGAGCTCTGAGGAGGAGGAGTCCCCAAGAAAGGAGGACAAGAAGGACAAGAAGGGACGTGACTTCACCGGCCTTTGTTTCATGGCCGACAGCGATCACAGCGGCGATGAGCTTGACTCATCTGAGGTAAACCTATCATCTGACCAGCTTCTAATTAAATTAGATGAGCTAAATGAAGTTGTGCTTGGTCAGGATAGATTACTTGTGCAAGCCGCTAGAGAAAGAAAAGACCTTAGACTTAGGCTAGAAAACATTTCTACTGAATATGCCTTGCTTAAGTCTAAATTTGATGATGCTGAATGTGAATCATGTTCTGTTGTCATGAGTGAGCTTGCTCAGTTGCGTTCTGTTCATGCTCAAACTCTTTCTGAGCTTGAGACTGCACAGAAGCAGCTTTTGGAGGTGGATTCTAGACCTCATGATAGTATTGAATGCATGAACTGTTCTTTATTGCGCGAGAGCATTAATTGACGTGATAAACATGTTCATGATTTAGAGGCTAGATTGGAGAGGGCCGGTAGTTCTAAGGATGTGCAACCTGTTTGTGACACTTGCATTACCCTTAAGGACCAGCTAGGCACTGTTAGAGAGCGAGCTGAAAACCTCATGTCTGAAAATGAATACCTTCTTTCTGTGGTGAACAAATGCACTGAGGGGAAGGGTAGGATGGATTTGCTCTTGGCCAAGACCAAGTTGTGTGCTGACAGAGCCGGGGTAGCTCTAGGTTTGGGTTTTGAGAGGATAGCTTCAGATAGTAAGACCAAAACTGTTTTTACCTCTCCCACCACCCTAGAGAAAGAGAGAGCTCTGTTGGACACCCCATCAGCCAAAAAGCCTACCCATCCACCAAAGAAAACCACTCCTCCTGTCAAGAAAAATCCTCCTAAGAAAACCACTCAGAAGAAACCCAAGGAGCCTGTGAGAGTTGCTCCTATGACCCATGAGAGTGCCCCCAGGAGAGTGTTTCACTGTTCTTATTGTCAGCGGGCGGGTCATTTGGTTGGTTTCTGTTTCCGTCGCATCAAGGATGAGCGACGTGCACAGGCGATGAGCTATCAGGACATGCATTACCCATCCTTAGGTATGCATGAGTCTGAGTATTACTCTCGTCCTGTTTTCGAGGCTCCTCGTGCTTCTCGGAGAGGTTTTGCTCCTCGAGGTCTCCACCATGTTCCATATGGTGGTAGACCTCGGGCTAGCAGATTTGTACCTCGTCAGAGTAGGAGACCTCGACATGTTGTTCTTTCACAGCATGTAGGTAGACCTCGCACTTTGCATCATTCTGATTATCATGTGCGTAGACTGTCTGCTTTTACTGTGCCTACTACTCGTGTCACTCAGTGCTGGATGCCTCGTCATTATTTTACTCACCCCAGCACTGAGCGATCGAGACGTTCTTATCATGTGTAGGCGACAGGTCGAGGCTTGGAGGGCACGTGGATCATGGACTCCAGTTGTTCGCGCCACATGACCGGAGATGCAGCTTGGTTCTCCAGCCTCACCACAACCAAGCAAAGGGAACATATCACCTTCGGAAACAATCGAAGGAGTAGAGTGAAAGGTAAAGGTGTGGTAAGAATTAACACGAACTTCACTCTCAAAGATGTTGCTTTGGTTGAAAACCTGGGATACAATTTGCTGTCTGTATCTCAGTTGCTTGATGAGGGCTTCGAAGTGCGATTTCATCGCGATACTTCGCAAGTGCTCAATTCTGATGGCATTGTGGTGTGTAAGATCTTTAGGGTTGGGAGAGTTTTTGGAGCTGATTTTTCAGAGTCGTCTGGTTCTTCTCATTGTCTTGTTGCACATTCGACTTCTGAGCTATGGAAGTGGCATAGGAGACTAGGGCATATGAGCTTTGAGTTGCTTGCTCGTTTGAGCGCCCTAGGTCTGATCCGAGGTTTGCCCAAGCTCAAGTTTGAGAAGAATTTAGTTTGCACTCCTTGTCGACATGGTAAAATGATTGCCGCTTCGCATTCGCCAGTCACCACAGTGATGACTGAACAGCCCGGAGAACTTCTCCATATGGACACTGTAGGTCCTTCTCGGGTTAGTTCTTTAGGCGGCAAGTGGTATGTACTTGTTATTGTCGACGATTTCTCTCGCTACTCTTGGGTCTTCTTTCTTGCCAGCAAGGATGAAGTGTTTTCACACTTTCGGAGCTTGGCTTTGAGACTTTTCACTGAACTCCCCGGTGCATTAAAATTCATTCGAAGCGATAATGGCACTGAGTTCAAAAATAGTCTCTTTGTTGACTTTTGCATGGAGCATGGCATAGAACATCAATTCTCTGCTCCGCGGGTTCCTCAACAGAATGGTGTTGTTGAGAGGAAAAAACCGCACTTTGGTTGAGATGGCTAGGACGATGCTTGATGAGCATAGGACTCCTAGAAAATTCTGGGCTGAGGCCATGAACACAGCATGTTACATCTCAAACCGAATTTTCTTGCGCTCAATTTTAAATTTGACATCTTATGAGCTGCGTTTTGGGAGACAGCCCAAGGTTACTCATCTTCGAGTTTTTGGCTGTCGCTGCTTTATCCTAAAACGTGGTAACTTGGATAAATTTGAGTCGCGATCTTCTGACGGGATCTTTTTGGGTTATACTACTCATGGTCATTCTTATCGTGTTTATAACTTGGAAACTAACACTGTCATCGAGTCATGTGATGTGACTTTTGATGAATCAACCCCCTCTGTTAGTTCTGCTGTTGAACAGGCAAATGAACACGACATGGAACAGACCTTATTCGAAGACGAAGATTCCGGAGAATTCGAGGATGATCCCCTACTACCCTCGACATCAACCCCCGAAGCTGACCCCGCTTCAACTACTTCGGCACGAGGTCCCGAAGCGACTACCTCAACATCGGTCATCTTGGACCACTCCAACGCACAAGTTGAGGGGGAGACTGCATCTCGCCGAGAGGCTCCACATCATGTTCAAAGGATGCACCCTCCTGAGCAGATCATTGGTGAGCTTGATCAAAGGGTAACACGTTCTCACGCTCATTTCACTAATGCTGCTTTTGTTGCTTCTTTCGAGCCCTTAGATGTTAGTCATGCACTTTCTGATTCTAGTTGGATCAATGCCATGCATGAGGAACTTGAAAATTTTGAGAGAAACCAAGTCTGGACTTTAGTTGATCCTCCACCAAATGTTCATTTCATAGGAACAAAATGGATTTTCAAAAATAAACAAGGGGAGGATGGAACAATTGTTAGAAATAAGGCTAGACTTGTAGCTCAGGGCTTTTCTCAACTAGAAGGGATTGATTTTACTGAAACTTTTGCACCTGTTGCTCGCCTTGAGGCCATTAGGATTTTGCTTGCCTTTGCGACATCCCGGGGATTCAAACTCTATCAAATGGATGTCAAAAGTGCTTTTCTTAATGGTTTCATAGGTGAAGATGTTTATGTAAAACAACCCCCTGGTTTTGAAAATCCCAAGTACCCACATAAAGTCCTTAAACTTCATAAGGCTCTTTATGGACTCAAGCAGGCCCCTCGGGCGTGGTATGATAGACTTAAGTCTTTTCTGCTTGAGCGAGGGTATTTGATGGGCTCTGTTGATAAAACTTTGTTTACTCTCAAGCATGGCAAAGATTTCCTCCTAGTTCAGATTTATGTGGATGATATCATCTTTGGTGGCTCTTCTCATGCTTTGGTTGCCGAGTTTGCAGATACCATGAGCAGGGAATTTGAAATGTCGATGATGGGTGAACTCACCTTTTTCCTTGGTTTGCAAATCAAGCAAAGCAAACAAGGTACTTTTGTCCACCAGACAAAGTACACCAAGGACCTGCTCAAGAAGTTCGACATGTCCGATGCTAAGCCCCTCGCCACTCCAATGGCTACATCTGTAGCATTGGACCCTGACGAAGATGGAGAAGCCGTAGATCAGAAGGAGTTCCGGAGTATGATTGGCTCCCTCCTCTACTTGACTGCTACGAGGCCGGACATACACTTCGCAGTATGTCTGTGCGCTCGTTTTCAGGCTTCACCACGAGCTTCGCACCGCCAAGCGGTTAAGCGCATTCTAAGGTATCTCAAACACACCCTTGAGTTTGGCATATGGTATTCATCGTCTTCATCTTTATGTCTTAGAGGTTATTCAGATGCGGATTTTGCTGGGTGTAGAATTGATAGGAAGAGTACCTCAGGTACTTGTCATTTTCTGGGTACGTCTCTGGTTTGCTGGTCTTCCCGCAAACAGTCTAGTGTTGCACAATCAACGGCTGAGGCCGAATATGTTGCTGCAGCTAGCTGTTGCTCTCAGATTTTGTGGATGGTTTCCACTTTGCGGGATTTCGGGTTAGATTATAAGAGTGTTCCACTTTTCTGTGATAACACTAGTGCTATTTGTATTGCAAACAACCCGGTTCAGCACTCCAGAACCAAACACATTGATGTACGGTATCATTTTCTCAGAGATCACAATGAGAAGGGTGATATTGAACTTCAATATGTTGATACCCAACACCAGCTTGCCGATATTTTTACAAAACCCCTCGATGCTTCTCGATTTGCTTACTTGCGTGGGGAACTTGGCATTTGTCACCCTTACGGCATTTTGTGAGGGGGAGCTGATTTTAATTGTCTTGCATATGCTCACTATGTGTGGAATTGCACTTACATCTTTTGCTATTATATGCCTGCTTTTAATTCAAAGAAATCATGACAGCTCAGCTCTATGAAATATGTCTGGAACATTGATTGTGCATGATGTTTTATTTTCTAAAATCAAAACTTGCTCACCGCACAATCTTGTATCTAGCTTGTTTAGGCTGGACTGCTTTTAGCTATCTCTTATCTACTTGACAGCAAGACACTGTTCCTTGGATGCTAAAATTTGCCACTAGAAAAATTGTGTTCTTTATTCATGGATATTCATCAAAATATTTCATTCATCTGAATCAAAATCAAAAATCCATGATTTGCCTGGTTTCAATGAAAAGATCCAGGAGGGTTTGTTTGTCGCACTACTCTATTCTAGACTGCTTACCATTGCACTTTGGTCTGAACTGGGATAGTGTAGTGTATGCCAAAATCACCGCCTTAAGCTTCTGATGGCTTTCATGCCTAGGCTTGGCTTGATTGGAAAGTATAAGGTGGACAAACAAATAACCCCTGGCATTAAGAAAAAGAACAGCAAAATTAATTGATCATCAAGTTTGCTTTCACAGCTCATTTTGAACAAGACTTGTCTGTCTAGGGTAGAATTTGTTAGCTTTGCGCAGTCCTTGCCTTCTCTTGGCTAGCTGCTGTGATTAAGTGGTGATGCTTTTACTTCAAAATGACAAAATCACATGCCATCATCTTGTTTCACAGATTGTTAAATTGAGCTGAGCACATGATCATTTGTGTTAATTTTGGCATATTTTTGCATTATATGTCCTTGCAATTCTATTCATTTCGAAGCTTTGCATCTTTTGAATGCTCCTTGATGCTTGCATTGCCAAAGGGGGAGAAATTCCGGAGAGATTTGCTATGTTCTCTGCCGCAAGAAGGCATCATTTCGAAAAAGGGGAGAGATTTTTGACATAAAGGGGGAGAAAAATTTGCTTAACTCAGGGGGAGTTTTTTATCAAAGGGGAGATTTGCCAAAAGGGCTTTTACTCTTTTACAAAGGGGGAGAAAAATTCTTTTATCAAGTGACATGCTTTGGCTCTTTTCTGAGTTTTTATGGTCACTTATGTGCTGAAAGCTTTTCATTTTTCTTGAAATTTGATTTGGTTGTCAATGCACTCATCAAGGGGGAGATTGAGAAACCAAGGTTGGTTTCGGTGTTTTTGTGATGAGTGATTGACTGGATTTTACCCTCTGTTCGAAGGGTACCTCCGAAGGGGCTTCGGAGGTGGTACCTCCGAAGGGTGTTCGGAGGTGGTTCACCGAAGGGTGTTCGGTGTTTGCTTGCTGCAGCTATGCAGCGGAGTGTGCCTGTCGGAGGGGTCCGGCAGTACACGATGACTGGGTTCGTACCGTTGGCTTCGGTACTTTGGGCGGTACACCGGAGTGTGTGCCGAAGGTTGCTAACCCGGAGAGGTTTCCGGAGTACTGGATACA
This sequence comes from Zizania palustris, assembly GCA_019279435.1. NCBI lineage: Eukaryota > Viridiplantae > Streptophyta > Magnoliopsida > Poales > Poaceae > Zizania > Zizania palustris. The sequence continues at coordinate 24,548,812 of JAAALK010000289.1, read as the reverse complement.
CTTGTTTGCTTGTCTGTGGTGCGCAGGGACTTCGGAGGCGACGGACAGGGTTCGAGCCGGGTGAACCTGGGTCAAGCGGGAGGCTTGATGCCAGGGGAGCGGGGAGCTCCGTCACGGTGGCTGCGAAGGTGGTCCGGGTCGGTCCTCGGGTCGAGACGTGCCAGGTGAAGGCAGAGAGTGCGGAGCGTGGCTCCGGCTGAAGGTACTCCGAGACAAAGTCCTCGGAGGTGAGGCACTTCGAAGGTACTCCGAATGGAGTGACTTCGGAGTTGGTGGATCAAGTCCTCTGCGGAGGCATGGAATTCGAAGTGTGCTCCGGAGGGAGACACTCGAAGGTTGCCCAACGAAGGTCTCAGAAGTCGAGGCGCATCGAAGGCATGGTCCGGGTGAGGCTCGTCGAGGAGTGTGCTCGGAGTGAGACACTGCGACAGAGTGCTCATGGAATGCTTCATGCGGAGGCCTTGGACGAAGGAGGGACTTCGAAGGGTGGTACTCCGAAGGTGGGGCTTCGGAGTGAGGTTGACTTGAGGTGTTTCGGCCATGCATGGCTTCGGTACACGGACAGACGGTGTTCAAGCTCGGAGTAGCTGCGAAGCCGTGGTGATCCACTCCGGAGGTGGTGGTGCGAAGGCCCAAGGGCTTTGACGGCTTCGGCTCAAAACCGTCACTGTATCGAAGGACTTCTTCGGCGGAGCGAAGGCCAACAGGCTGCAGGCTTCTCGCCGAAGCTACCGCACCCTCGCGTGCGAAGGGAGGTTCCAGAAGTCAACACTGTAAAGGCTGACACTGTCTGTTCTGGAAAAGGCTGACACTGTCCCCTCTGCAGCTGACAGAGAAGCCTCCAAAATAAAGGTGGACTACCTTTTGTACCCCTTAGTTCTGAAGAGACAAAATGAATGTAAACCCTAGGGGTAAAGTAGTCACTTCCTTAGGATGAAGCCGTGGGCTATAAATATGGGGGCTCGGTAGGTAACATTTAACACTTTGAGCATTTACTGTTGAGCTCCTGTACACAGACCTCGCTGGTTTTCATTCAGAGTTCAATATATTTTGTGTTCCTTGTTCAAGCGGCGAAGCCCTGCTTCTTTGTGCTTTTTGCTTGAGCTTGCGTTGCATACCTCGCTAGTTTGTAGTGCACCGAAGCCTGTTGAGGCGAAGGGTGTTTTTATCGCGAAGTGTGCTTTACAGTGTGCTGTCGCTCTGTGTAACACGAGGCAAGACCTCGCAGCTTACTAGCGAAGCCCTAATCTTTTCCCGTAGTGCTTCCTGTGTCGAAGCCTTTAGCATAGTCCGTTTTGTGTGCGTGTAGACCTTCGCGTACGAAGCCCAGCACCAGTTGCTGTCGCCAAGTACTTGGTCGAAGTCCTCAGAGGGCTGTCCACTCTTGCGAAGGGTGAAGTGCGAAGCCTGCTCGAAGCACCTCGTGTGCGGAGCCTGCACTGACTTAGCGGAGTAGATTTTCGAGGGTTGTTCGTGGAGCGAAGTCTTCTTGGCTTCGAACTTTTGCTCCTGCGAAGCCTGTGTTCGGAGCTGTCGAAGTACCTCCGAACCAGACCTTCGAAGGTTGTGTTCGAAGCCTGTTCCGCAGAAGACAGAACAGAACCGAAGGCTAAGTTTTTAGCCCGAAATTTTAAAAGCTCCCATTCACCCCCCCTCTGTTCGCCGTTTCTGGTCCAACAGAGCAAGATATGAATTTTGGAAGTTTAAATTATTTTTCTGAATTATTTTTAAACCAGAAAATAGCTGCGGGTCCACGGTGAGCCAGGTCCACCATGGACCTGCGCACTGTGCGCTGGACCGGCCAGATCTGGACCGTCCGATCCAGATTTAACGGTTGGATGCTATGCGGGGCGGTTAAGTGAGATTGGAGGGCTCGGATTGACCGATACCGGTCAACCCAGGTCAAAGCCATCCGGGCCCTCGATCTCAGGTCTTAATCGCAGCCATCCACGTGGCATCCGACAGTCACAAATTGATCCGGCACGGTGGCGGCACGGGGGAGCCAGGAGGCTTCGTCCCCAACTCCGGCCGAGCGACGGCGAGCCGCGCACGGTGGCTATGATGGTCCATGGCCCCGGGTGACTGTAAAAATGGATAGAGGAGAGTGAGGGGAGTGCATCCATACCGGAGGTGGTGATGGCGATGGACAGGTGGCGACCGGCGGTGAGAAGAGGCGGAGGAGGCCTTCGGGTCCGACGACGGCGAGGCGCTCCGGCGGCGTCCTGGCCCAACGGAGGTGGGGCCGGGGTAGGGTGTGTGATGGCGGTCGCGATGGTGGCCTCGGCGAGGACGGCGGTGGCCCGGAGCGCTGGCGAGGGGCGGACGGAGTGGGAGCAGGGGAAATGTCAAAATGAAGAAGGCGACGGCTCGGGATAGGGAAGGCTTTAGGGGTTTCAGTGTGGGAAGATCGCGGCGAGCACCGGGGTTCTTATAGCGTCGACGGAGGTGAAGTTTGGAAGGATAAAAAGGGGAAACCCGAGGGCTTCCAAAATTGGCGCCGGTGAGGTTTCCATCCTCGCGATGCCGTCGATTTGGGGCGCCAGCTTGTCGGGAAATGGAGGGGTAAAGATCCCCGGAGCATGGTAAGCGAAGATCGGGTGCCAATTTGGCAACCGGCGGCCGGTGGCGGCGAAACAGGCAAGGGGGGCGCCGGCATGGAAGGGGGCGATCCCCTTCCATCGAAGAAGAAGGGCCTGACAGGTGGCCCCCACCTGTCAGTGTGAGCGAAAAAGAAAGGGGCTGACGAGCGGGCCAGGCTGGACAGCGACCGAAGGGGCGCGGGCGGAGGCTGACGTGTGGACCCGGCGGAGCGCGTGGGAGAGGAGAGAGGGGGAAGGTGCCGACAGGCGGGTCCCACCCGTCAGAGAGAGGGGCGGTGCTGGGCTGGGCCGAAAGGCTTTCGGAGGGAGATTTAGGGTTTCGGCCCAACTAGATTTAAAATGTATTTTCCATTAAATTTAATTCCAGAAATTCAAATATTTGCTTAAGGCTTGAAGATCTGTTGGAAAAATTTTGTAAAAATTCTCAAAAATATTTCTTGGTCTCTAGTTTATCCCATAAAATTTTCAAGTCCAAATTTTGGATATTTATCTCTGTTGGGCTTTAATAGGGCTCTTTTAGGATTTTCTTTAATAACAAAATTTCAGAAATTCTTTTATTATTATATTTCTTTTATTTTATTCCCTTTTAATTTTGAGGCTGTTACAGCCTTCGGCCCGGAGCCCAACACTATCGAAGCCTATTCCTTTCTGAAGAAGTTGTTTCCAACTCCCAAGGTACACTTCGAAGCCCTCTAGAGCGAAGCCTCCGAACCCCTTCGGAGCCCTCCGGAGCGAAGCTCTCAAGATCCTTTAAAGATTGCCAGAAGCTAAGTCTCAGGCTAACTTCGAAGTTAGCCTTCGGGCCTTGTTCGGAGTTAGCCTTCGAGCTCTGTTCGGAGTTAACCCTCGAATCCTGTTCGGAGTTAACCTTCGAGCTCCCTTTGGAGCCCCTCAGAGCCTGTCTCCGGACCCTTTCCAGCCAACTCAAAGCTAAGTCTTCGAGAACCCAGTTCGGAGCCCCAGTTCGGAGCTCATGTTCGGAGCCCCAGTTGGGAGCTCCAGTTCGGAGCCCCAGTTCAGAGTTCCAGTTCGGAGCTCCAGTTCGGAGCCCCAGTTCGAAGCCCACTTCGGAGTGTACTTAGAAGCCTCCCTTGCAGCCTCCGCCTGAAGAGCTCCGGCCCCTACTCCGAACCCAGGAAATATCTGCACCTCGCTACAGTGTAGAAGCCATACCAGAGGCCCCTCTGCCCCTAGTATGTCATTTAGCTGGTCAAAGAAGTGACGTTGTCTGACACGTCTGTAAAGCTATAAAACACTTTTGTACAGTAGCTTCTCCTTTTCCCCTTTTTGCCCCTATGAGCCTAGGGCTTATAGACGGCATTTTTGTCTTTTCATTTGGCCTGCGTGCCTATAAAAGCAGGGCCAAGCCCTTGTAACATGATAGCTTCTCCAGTGCCATGAAACCCTAGAGTTCACTACACCACACCGAGGCATACCATGCCAAATCCACCACAAACTGGACGTAGGGCTATTATCCCCTAGGGGAGGTCCGAACCAGTATAAATCCTTTCTCCCTCTGAGAGAACCCTTCGAGGTTCATTTTACACACCATATACACACATACAAAACCCGTGTTGTAGCTAACACAATTGCTACAACAGCCATGTATGATCGAGTTGAGGAGATATAGCGATTACTTAAGGTTTAGTTTATTAGGCCATGTAGGTATGCTAAATGGGTTACTAACATTGTGCCTGTCGAGAAGAAGGGGAGTGGCAAGATTCATGTATGCCGATAGCTGACATGTTGATCAATGATGCTTCAAGACACAAGGTACTAAGTTTTCTTGATGGCAATGCTGGTTATAATCAAATATTTATGGCTGAAGAGGATGTTTACAACACAGCCTTTCAATGCCCGGGTTTTGTCGGTTTGTTTGAGTGGGTTGTGATGACTTTTGGTTTGAAGAATGCTGGTGCTACATATCAACGTGCTATGAATTTGGTCTTTCATGACTTGCTAGGAGTTATAGTAAAGGTCTATATAGATGATGTTGTATTCAAATCGAATGCTATGGGAAACCATTTAGCCGATTGGAGAGTTGCTTTCGAAAGAATGCGTTAGTATGGCTTGGAAATGAACCCGCTCAAGTGTGCTTTCAGCGTGTTGACGGGCAAGTTCTTAGGATTTATGATCCATGAAATAGGTATTGAGATTGATCCTGTTGGCGTAAAAGATTACGCTAACAGGTTTCTGTAGATTAGAAACTAACAAACGGCGTGTTTGCGAAGTGAACTGTTCTAAGCCTCCGAAAGGATAATAACTCAGAATAGTTCGAATGTGTGTATTGAATAACTTGTATTCGGTCCCTCTTACAGGATGAAATGGGGGGGTATTTATAGGCCCAAATATTAAGGAAAAGACCTATTTACCCCTCTGTTACAACCGACATAGTGGAAACTATTTGGTACCCTTGATAGGGCTAAAATGGTAAAAGACTAATCTAATAATATAAAAGATAAATCTTCCATCTTAGCTGGCAATAAAGATCTTGACAAGCCTTAGTTCGAAGATGTACTTCGAACCAATGTCTATCTTCGTACTTCGAGCTTGACTCAGGGTATCTTCGAAGATGGACGTCTGGAAACCTTCGAATCCACTATCTGCTTTTATGCGATTGCGGCAATAACCCCGAGGATGGGATATTTTCCCCCAACAGTAGCCCCTCGAATACTCTTCTCCGTTTAACCTGTAATATTAGGAGAGCAGTATACGGAAGGAAAAACTAACCAAGCATAGGGGTTATTAAATTTTAATTCATCTCCGAAATGTGCGAAGATATAAAACTCCGAATCAGTCTTAAAACAATTACTTTCGAACTATCTTAGAACCGACTCAGGAAGTTCGAGAGTCTTTTAGGCTTAGAAGAAATAGCCGTTAACTTTCTTCTTCTAACGGAAACCATAGAATGCGTTAATTTCGGAGAAAAGTAACGGCCAGGAATGCGAAATGGCATGGACTAACGGTAAAAATGTAAATTCTAGGCTATAAATAGAGGGCCTAGAACTTACTCGATTACCTTTCCACTGCTTTCTCGTAAACAAACACCTTCTAAGCCCTTTGAGTTCTTTGAGCCCTAGCCTCCATTTTCCCCAAAGTAACCCAGCGACTACAATGGTGAAAACCAAGGGTTCTGGAGCCCCCTCAGCCTTGGCTCGGCAGCAGGCGGCTGCAGCGGCAGCGGCTGCGGCGTTGGCGACGACGCATCCAACATCCGCAACGACATCCATGGCGGCAGGAGGGAGAAATCCCCAAAATGTTGATGATCAAAGTCTCTGCCCACCATCAACGAAGTACCTGGACCAATCCTTTCAACTGGGATCTTCTACCTGCAAGAGGGAATCACTAGCAATCGCAGTAGAAGGGAGGATTAGCGCCGGAGTTATGATTCGCAAGCCTGGAAAAGAAATTATCCCGTCGCCCAGGCCCGGAGAAGTGGTCGTCTTCGAAGCCTTCTTCGAAGCCGGCTTGGGCCTTCCCGCAGTGGACTTCTTGGCGGAGGTACTTGACTTATTTCACGTCACCCTTCCTCAACTATCTCCGAACACAGTAGCTCGTCTGGCTATCTTCGAATGGGCATTGAGAGCCGAAGGTTGTGAGGGGAGAGCAGAGATTTTCGCTGCGCTACATAGAGCTTCATGCCAGCCAAAAACCTTTGTAGGTCCCGGAGGTGAAAAAGTAGTAGTAGCCTTCGGAAGCATCAATTTTAGGCTTCGGGACGAATATGCCCTTCAATTTCCCGCTAAGGCCATCAATGCTAGATGGTATACTGACTGGGTCATGAGGTGGTTTTATGCCGAAGTTGGAGCGAGCAATCCTCTGGCCGGACCTTTGAAAGAGATCCAATTCCGGAAGGAAGCCCTAGTGCAACCAGACCAAGGTCAGCTCGAAGCTCGCCTCAGCTTACTTCAGAAGATTAGTCGGAGGTTGAGCATGCGAGACTTAGCCGAAGAATTCCTTGGGTTACAAATCTCTCCGCTTATGGCCAACTGGCCTATCATCTTAGAAGAGGATTCGGAAGGCGGTCTCCGAAAGATCACTTCGACTTCGAGCCCTGCAGGTAACTTTGAAGACAACATATATTATGCATATTTATTCGAAGAAAAAACTAACTTGATTCATTTTTTAGCTTCTTTAGCCCCTATTACTTCGGAGCAAATCGTAAGGGCTTCGGAGAAGATTTTGGGCGCTCCAACTCCGACCGAAAAAAATGGAGGATCAAGTTGGTCGGGAGTTGGGAGAGATTTAACAGAGTGTGGGGAATGCTGGAAATCACTCCGCCCCCTTTGACGGATTGGGTGCCTTCGGAGAAAGGACCCAAAAAGAGGAAAAACGAAACTGGGACTTTGAGCTCTGCTAAAACTCCGGTGAAGAAGGTGGCTCTGAAGCCAAAAAATCTTGCACCTTCGAGCTCAAGGGCTTCAGTTTCTGACTCCCAAGAGGATGAAGGGAGCTTGCTTATGCGTCTAATAGAAGAAGATGAAACTCAAAGGACTGCACAAGCCGAAGTACCTGCGAACGTGCCGGAGTCTCGAGATAATATTGAGCAACCAAGGACTTCAGCAGTTCAGGAAGGTATATCTCAGGACGAAGTTCCTGTGAATGAGAGTGGGGTCGAAGTTACTATGGCTTCGGTTCCCGAAGAGGCAACAAGGACTGCTCAGGACGATGCTCCTGCAGTCGAAAACTTAACGGCTGATTCGGATGAAGATTTAGCCTTCGATCCGCCGAACAGTCCGATGATGACTCCTCTGCAAAATGTGGAAGGTAGACTTCGAATAACTCTTTCATGTTTATTTTGTGTATTTATACAATGTATAATACTTTATATATTTTTTACAGAGTCCACTCCTATGGAAGAGGTCCGCCAGGAAGAAACAATTCCTGGACCTTCGACGACTTCGGAGCCAACCCAGAGAGCTACTCAAATGGGACCTGGTAGAGGCAAAAGACATATAGATCCCCTCCCTGCTGCGAGTTTCGGATCAACTCCGTCTGATTCAACAGACGAGAGCCAATCTTCCGAGGAGGGCCAGTCTCCAGAGGCTCCGAAGACCACAAGCCAACGCTCCGGTCCTTCGCTGGACGAAGATGACCAACAGGCAATAAGTATGCTCCCCCTGCTAGCTCCTTTCTTAGGGCAAACAACTGGTCTTCGGACTTTGCTCGAACCTTTGGATCGAGCTAGCCGTGACATAGGGGAGACCAACTTAGTGGCCATTCTGAGCAAGGCGGACAGGACGGAGCTTAATGCCGCTATAGAACATGCAGCCTACCAGGTACGAAGCACTTGCGAAATAACATAGAATTCATCTACGAATAAATATTTACCTTAATTTTTTATTTTTGCAGCAAACTGTCTTGGCCCGAGCTGCGAATATATGTAATGATGAAGAGATCGCTCGTCTTCGGGTGGAAAATAACGTCCTTCAAAGGAATCTTAGCATCTCCGAAAGCCGAGTGGCTCAGATGGACAATATAGTGTCAACAGAGCGAAGGGCCAGACAAAGTTTGGAGGCTGCGAATAAAGAGCTCGAAGCAGAGAGAATTGTGCTTCGAGCAGAAGTTGAAAAATTGCGGGCGGAGCACACTACTGCGGGGACCGAGCTTGTCAGACTCCAAGAGGAAGCTAGCCAGTTGTTAAACCAAAAGAATATTTTGACCACTGAAAATGCTAGACATTCCGGGGTTTTGGGAGAAGTCACTTCGATGAAGGACGCGCTGAACGAAGATAAGCTGAATTCCGAGAAGGTGGCTGTGGAAGTTATGAATCAGTTGCTTGGTGTCCTGGAGTACTTCGGTACTACTGGAATACTTCCTTGTGATGATAACATCACTCTTCTGCGCCGGTTGAAAAGGATCCAAGGAGTGGCGAAGCAGATGAAGACAACGGGCATTAGATACGGAGAACTCTCCGGACAAGTGGCTGCTGTCGGCCTACTTTGCTACTACGAAGATCTGGGCCGATCGATAACTCCGGACGCAGGAGGGGGCCCAATTACCTTCGACGACGAGCGACTTTTGACTCCTTCCGAAGTTGTGGCTGCTGCCTGGCGAGCCTTCTGAGAAACCAAGGGTTGGTTTCGGTGTTTTGTGATGAGTGATTGACAGGCTTTTTACCCTCTGTTCGAAGGGTACCTCCGGAGGGGCCTCGGAGGTTGTACCTCCGAAGGATGTTCGGAGGTGTCTCACCGAAGTGTGTTCGGTGTCTGCTTGCTGCAGCTGTGCAGCGGAGTGTGCTCGTCGGAGGGGTCCGGCAGTACACGATGACAGGGTTCGTACCGATGGCTTCGGTACTTTGGGCGGTACACCGGAGTGTGTGCCGGAGGTTGCTAACCCGGAGAGGTCTCCGGAGTACTGGATACATTTGTTTGCTTGTCTGTGGTGCGCAGGGACTTCGGAGGCGACGGACAAGGTTCGAGCCAGGTGAACTTGGGTCAAGCGAGAGGCTTGATGCCAGGGGAGCGGGGAGCTCCGTCACGGTGGCTGCGAAGGTGGTCCGGGTCGGTCCTCGGGTCGAGTCGTGCCAGGTGAAGGCAGAGAGTGCGGAGCATGGCTCCGGCTGAAGGTACTCCGAGACAAAGTCCTCGGAGGTGAGGCACTTCGAAGGAACTCCGAATGGAGTGACTTCGGAGTTGGTGGATCAAGTCCTCTGCGGAGGCAAGGGTTCGAAGGTGGCCCGACGAAGGTCTCAGAAGTCGAGGCGCATCGAAGGCATGGTCCGGGTGAGGCTCGTCGAGGAGTGTGCTCGGGGAGAGGCACTGCGACGGAGTGCTCATGGAATGCTTCATGCGGAGGCCTTGGACGAAGGAGGGACTTCGAAGGGTGGTACTCCGAAGGTGGGGCTTCGGAGTGAGATTGACTTGAGGTGCTTCGGCCATGCATGGCTTTCGGTACACGGACGGACAGTGTTCGAGCTGGGAGTAGCTGCGAAGCCGTGGTGATCCACTCCGGAGGTGGTGGTGCGAAGGCCCAAAGGCTTTGACGGCTTCGGCTTAAAACCGTCACTGTATCGAAGGACTTCTTCGGCGGAGCGAAGGCCAACAGGCTGCAGGCTTCTCGCCGAAGCTACCGCACCCTCCGGTGCGATGGGAGGTTCCAGAAGTCAACACTGTAAAGGCTGACACTGTCTGTTCTGAAAAAGGCTGACACTGTCCCCTCTGCAGCTGACAGAGAAGCCTCCAGAATAAAGGTGGACTACCTTTTGTACCCCTTAGTTCTATAGAGACAAAATGAATGTAAACCCTAGGGGTAGTGTAGTCACTACCTTAGGATGAAGCCGTGGGCTATAAATATGGGGGCTCGGTAGGTAACATTTAACACTTTGAGCATTTACTGTTGAGCTCCTTTAGCCACACTTCGATTGAATACATCGAGAGAGTTCATTTTTCTGTGTTCCTTGTTCAAGCGGCGAAGCCCTGCTTCTCTTGTGCTTTTTGCTTGAGCTCGCGTTACATACTTCGCTAGTTGTTGTGCACCGAAGCTTGTCTTGGCGAAGGTTGCTTTTGTGCGAAGGGAGTTTTGTGTTTTGTCAGTGTGCGTTCGCTCTGTGTAACACGAGGCGAGACCTCGCTGCTTACTAGCGTAGCCCTGACCGAGGCCCGTTTTGCTTCTTGTGTCGAAGCCCTTAGCGTAGTCCCTTTTGTGTGCGTGTAGATCTTCGCGTACGAAGCCCAGCACCAGTTGCTGTCGCCAAGTACTTGGTCAAAGTCCTCAGAGGGCTGTCCACTCTTGCGAAGGGTGAAGTGCGAAGCCTACTCGAAGCACCTCGTGTGCAGAGCCTGCACTGACTTAGCAGAGTAGATTTTCTAGGGTTGTTCGTGGAGCGAAGTCTTCTTGGCTTCGAACTTTTGCTCCTGCGAAGCCTGTGTTCGGAGCTGTCGAAGTACCTCCGAACCAGACCTTCGAAGGTAGTGTTCGAAGCCTGTTCCGCAGAAGACAGAACTGAACCGAAGGCTAAGTTTTTAGCCCGAAATTTTAATAGCTCCCATTCACCCCCCCCCCTCTGGTCGCCGTTTCCGGTCCAACAATTGGTATCAGAGCTTGGTTAAGATCACCAGTTGACCTTAACCGGTTTTGTGATCTGTTGGCGACATGGATAGAGGCAGTAAAATTCCTCTGTTCGATGGGACAGATTTTGCATACTGGAAGGTGCGCATGGAGGCTTACTTGTTAAGCCAAGGAAATGCAATTTGGGAGATTGTGGACTCACAATACTCCATCCCTGATACCCGCACCACTCAAACTGAAAAAGATCAGTATATTGCCAACTCAAAGGCAAGAAACATACTGTTCATTGGCTTGAGTCGGAGTGAGTTTGATAGGGTGCAGCACCTTAGGACTGCTAGGGAGATTTGGACAACACTCACTGTCTTTCATGAGGGCTCTGCTCAGATTAAGGCCAGGCGCCAAAGCACCTACAATCAACAGTATCAGCTGTTTGTGCAGGCACCTGGAGAATCTGTAGATGCCATGTTTTCTCGTTTTGATGCGATAGTGAGTAACTTGAGGTCCAACGGGACGCTTGCTTACAGTGATCACGATAGGGCTATCAAGCTTCTCTATGCTCTTGACCGTAGCATATGGGAAGTGAAGATATCCAGCATTGAAGAGTCCACAGGCTATGACACATTGACCTGTGACGAACTCTTTAGCAAGCTGAAGTCCACAGAGATTGCCAAGGCATCTCTTGCTGTGCACAGAAGCTCTTTGCCACAGCCATTGACATTGGTTTCTAGCACTAGCCGTGGCACCACTGCAGAACCAAGCACATCAGGCACTTGTGTTCTTGAAGATGGTTTTGCTTTGTCCTCCCTGGTCTCCGTCACAAAGGAGCAGGTGGATACTCTAGCTGATGACGAGCTTGCTCTCATTGCCCGGAGGTTCACCCGCTTTCATCATGAGAGACGGGATCAGAGGAGAAGTGGTTTTAGTGGCTGCTATGAATGTGGCGACACCTCTCACATTAAGGCCAATTGCCCCAAGGTCAAGAAGAGAGATGAGAGTGACCGCCCCAAATTCCACAAAAAGGAGAGGAAGTCCTTTGTGAAGGGCAAGCGCGGCAAGATGGCTAAGAAAGTAGCCAAGGCCGCTTCCAGAGCCTTTGTTGCTGCTCTCAGCGACATCGACACTTCCTCAACTGAGGAGTCGAGCTCTGAGGAAGAGGAGTCCCCAAGGAAGGAGGACAAGAAGGACAAAAAGGGACGTGACTTCACCGGCCTTTGTTTCATGGCCGACAGCGATCACAGCGGCGATGAGCTTGACTCATCTGAGGTAAACCTATCATCTGACCAGCTACTAATTAAATTAGATGAGCTGAATGAAGTAGTGCTAGGTCAGGATAGATTACTGGTGCAAGCCGCTAGAGAAAGAAAAGACCTTAGACTTAGGCTAGAATCTGTATCTACTGAATATGCCATGCTTAAGTCTAAATTTGATGATGCTGAATGTGAATCATGTTCTGTTGTCATGAGTGAGCTTGCTCAGTTGCGTTCTGTACATGCTCAAACTCTTTCTGAGCTTGAGACTGCACGGAAGCAGCTTTTGGAGGTGGATTCTAGACCTCATGATGTAATTGATTGCATGAACTGTTCTTTATTGCGCGATAGCATTAATTTACGTGATAAGCATGTTCATGAATTGGAGGCTAGATTGGAGAGGGCTGGTAGTTCTAAGGATGTGCAGCCTGTGTGTGACACATGCATTACCCTTATGGACCAGCTAGGCACTGTTAGAGAGCGAGCTGAAAACCTCATGTCCGAAAATGAATACCTTCTTTCTGTGGTAAACAAATGCACTGAGGGGAAGGGTAGGATGGATTTTCTCTTGGCCAAGACCAAGTTGTGTGCTGACAGAGCCGGGGTAGCTCTAGGTTTGGGTTTTGAGAGGATAGCTTCAGACAGTAAGACCAAAACTGTTTTTACCTCTCCCACCACCCTAGAGAAAGAGAGATCTCTGTTGGACACCCCATCAGCCAAAAAGCCTACCCATCCACCAAAGAAAACCACTCCTCCTATCAAGAAAAATCCTCCCAAGAAAACCACTCAGAAGAAACCCAAGGAGCCTGTGAGAGTTGCTCCTATGACCCATGAGAGTGCCCCCAGGAGAGTGTTTCACTGTTCTTATTGTCAGCGGGCGGGTCATTTGATCGGTTTCTGTTTCCGTCGCATCAAGGATGAGCGACGTGCACAGGCGATGAGCTATCAGGACATGCATTACCCATCTTTAGGTATGCATGAGTCTGAGTATTACTCTCGTCCTGTTTTCGAGGCTCCTCGTGCTTCTCGGAGAGGTTTTGCTCCTCGAGGTGTTCACCATGTTCCATATGGTGGTAGACCTCGGGCGATCAGCTTTGTACCTCGTCAGAGTAGGAGACCTCGACATGCTTTGCGTTCTTTGCATGTAGGTAGACCTCGCACTTCGCATCATTCTGATTTTTATGTGCGTAGACCGTCTACTTTTACTGTGCCTACTACTCGTGTCACTCAGTGCTGGATGCCTCGTCATTATTTTACTCACCCCAGCACTGAGCGATCGAGACGCTCTTTTCATGTGTAGGCAACAGGTCGAGGCTTGGAGGGCACGTGGATCATGGACTCCGGTTGTTCGCGCCACATGACCGGAGATGCAGCATGGTTCTCCAGCCTCACCACAACCAAGCAAAGGGAACATATCACCTTCGGAAACAATCGAAGGAGTAGAGTGAAAGGTAAAGGTGTGGTAAGAATTAACACGAACTTCACTCTCAAAGATGTTGCTTTAGTTGAGAACCTGGGATACAATTTGCTGTCTGTATCTCAGTTGCTTGATGAGGGCTTCGAAGTGCGATTTCATCGCGATACTTCGCAAGTGCTCAATTCTGATGGCGTTGTGGTGTGTAAAATCTTTAGGGTTGGGAGAGTTTTTGGAGCCGATTTTTCAGAGTCGTCTAGTTCTTCTCATTGTCTTGTTGCACATTCGACTTCTGAGCTTTGGAAGTGGCATAGGAGACTAGGGCATATGAGCTTTGAGTTGCTCGCTCGTCTGAGCGCCCTAGGCCTGATCCGAGGATTGCCCAAGCTCAAGTTTGAGAAGAATTTAGTTTGCGCTCCTTGTCGACATGGTAAAATGATTGCTGCTTCGCATTCGCCAGTCACCACAGTGATGACTGAACAACCCGGAGAACTTCTCCATATGGACACTGTAGGTCCTTCTCGGGTCAGTTCTTTAGGCGGCAAGTGGTATGTACTTGTTATTGTCGATGATTTCTCTCGCTACTCTTGGGTCTTCTTTCTTGCCAGCAAGGATGAGGTGTTTTCACACTTTCAGAGCTTGGCTTTGAGACTTTTTACTGAACTCCCTGGTGCATTAAAATTCATTCGAAGTGATAATGGCACTGAGTTCAAAAATAGTCTCTTTGTTGACTTTTGCATGGAGCATGGCATAGAACATCAATTCTCTGCTCCGCGGGTTCCTCAACAGAACGGTGTTGTTGAGAGGAAGAACCGCACTTTGGTTGAGATGGCTAGGACGATGCTTGATGAGCATAGGACTCCTAGAAAATTCTGGGCTGAGGCCATGAACACAGCATGTTACATCTCAAACCGAATTTTCTTGCGCTCAATTTTAAATTTGACATCTTATGAGCTGCGTTTTGGGAGACAGCCCAAGGTTACTCATCTTCGAGTTTTTGGCTGTCGTTGCTTTATCCTTAAACGTGGTAACTTGGATAAATTTGAGTCGCGCTCTTCTGACGGGATCTTTTTGGGATATACTACTCATGGTCATTCTTATCGTGTTTATAACTTGGAAACTAACACTGTCATCGAGTCATGTGATGTGACTTTTGATGAATCAACCCCCTCTGTTAGTTCTGCTTTTGAACAGGCCAATGAACACGACATGGAACAGACCTTATTCGAAGACGAAGATCCCGGAGAATTCGAGGATGATCCCCTACTACCCTCGACATCAACCCCCGAAGCTGACCCCGCTTCTACTACTTCGGCACGAGGTCCCGAAGCAACTACCTCAACATCGGTCATCTTGGACCACACCAACGCACAAGTTGAGGGGGAGACTGCATCCCGCCGCGAGGCTCCACATCATGTCCAAAGGATGCACCCTCCCGAGCAGATCATTGGTGAGCTTGATCAAAGGGTAACATGTTCTCACGCTCATTTCACTGATGCTGCTTTTGTTGCTTCTTTCGAGCCTTTAGATGTTAGTCATGCACTTTCTGATTCTAGTTGGATCAATGCCATGCATGAAGAGCTTGAAAATTTTGAGAGAAACCAAGTCTGGACTTTAGTTGATCCTCCACCAAATGTTCATTTCATTGGAACAAAATGGATTTTCAAAAATAAACAAGGGGAGGATGGAACAATTGTTAGAAATAAGGCTAGACTTGTAGCTCAGGGCTTTTCTCAACTAGAAGGGATTGATTTTACTGAAACTTTTGCACCTGTTGCTCGCCTTGAGGCCATTAGGATTTTGCTTGCCTTTGCGACATCCCGGGGATTCAAACTCTATCAAATGGATGTCAAAAGTGTTTTTCTTAATGGCTTCATAGGTGAAGATGTTTATGTAAAACAACCCCCTGGTTTTGAAAACCCCAAGTACCCACATAAAGTCCTTAAACTTCATAAGGCTCTTTATGGACTCAAGCAGGCCCCTCGGGCTTGGTATGATAGACTTAAGTCTTTTCTGCTTGAGCGAGGGTATTTGATGGGCTCTGTTGATAAAACACTGTTTACTCTCAAGCATGGCAAAGATTTCCTCCTAGTTCAGATTTATGTGGATGATATCATCTTTGGTGGCTCTTCTCTTGCTTTGGTTGCCGAGTTTGCAGATACCATGAGTAGGGAGTTTGAAATGTCGATGATGGGTGAACTCACCTTTTTTCCTTGGTTTGCAAATCAAGCAAAGCAAACAAGGTACTTTCGTCCACCAGACAAAGTACACCAAGGACCTGCTCAAGAAGTTTGACATGTCCGATGCGAAGCCCCTCGCCACTCCAATGGCTACATCTGTAGCATTGGACCCTGACGAAGATGGAGAAGCCGTAGATCAGAAAGAGTTCCGGAGCATGATCGGCTCCCTCCTCTACTTGACTGCCACGAGGCCGGACATACACTTCGCTGTGTGTCTGTGCGCTCGTTTTCAGGCTTCACCACGAGCTTCGCACCGCCAAGCGGTTAAGCGCATTCTCAGGTATCTCAAACACACCCTTGAATTTGGCATATGGTATTCATCGTCTTCATCTTTATGTCTTAGAGGTTATTCAGATGCGGATTTTGCTGGGTGTAGAATTGATAGGAAGAGTACCTCAGGTACTTGTCATTTTCTGGGTACGTCTCTGGTTTGCTGGTCTTCCCGCAAACAGTCTAGTGTTGCACAATCGACGGCTGAGGCCGAATATGTTGCTGCAGCTAGCTGTTGCTCTCAGATTTTGTGGATGGTTTCCACTTTGCGGGATTTCGGGTTAGATTTTAAGAGTGTTCCACTTTTCTGTGATAACACTAGTGCTATTTGTATTGCAAACAACCCGGTTCAGCACTCCAGAACCAAACACATTGATGTACGGTATCATTTTCTCAGAGATCACAATGAGAAGGGTGATATTGAACTTCAATATGTTGATACCCAACACCAGCTTGCCGATATTTTTACAAAACCCCTCGATGCTTCTCGATTTGCTTACTTGCGTGGGGAACTTGGTATTTGTCATCCCTACGGCATTTTGTGAGGGGGAGCTGATTTTAATTATCTTGCATATGCTCATTATGTGTGGAATTGCATTTACATCTTTTGCTATTATATGCCTGCTTTTAATTCAAAGAAATCATGATAGCTCAGCTCTATGAAATATGTCTGGAACATTGATTGTGCATGATGTTTTATTTTCTAAAAATCAAAAATTGCTCACCGCACAATCTTGTATCTAGCTTGTTTAGGCTGGACTGCTTTTAGCTATCTTTTATCTACTTGTCAGCAAGACACTGTTCCTTGGATGCTAAAATTTGCAACTTAAAAATGTGTTCTTAACTCATGGATATTCATCAAGATATTTAATTTATCTGAATCAAAATCAAAAATCCATGATTTGTCTGGTTTAAATGAAAAGATCCAGGAGGGTTTGTTTGTCGCACTACTCTATTCTAGACTGCTTACCATTGCACCTTGGTCTGAACTGGGATAGTTTAGTGTATGCCAAAATCACCGCCTTAAGCTTCAGATGGCTTTCTTGCCTAGGCTTGGCCTGATTGGAAAGTATAAGGTGGACAAACAAATAACCCCTGGTATTAAGAAAAAGAACAACAAATTTATTTGATCCTCAAAGTTGCTTTCTCAGCTCCTTTTGAACAAGACTTGTCTGTCTAAGGTAGAAATTGTTAGCTTTGCGCAGTCCTTGCCTTCACATGTCTAGCTGCTATGATTAAGTGGTGATGCTTTTATCTCAAAATGACAAAATCACATGCCAGCATCTTGTTTCACAGATTGTTAAATTAAGCTGAGCACATGATCATTGATGT
This sequence comes from Zizania palustris, assembly GCA_019279435.1. Lineage (NCBI taxonomy): Eukaryota > Viridiplantae > Streptophyta > Magnoliopsida > Poales > Poaceae > Zizania > Zizania palustris. The sequence goes on along the minus strand of JAAALK010000289.1, from coordinate 24,531,699 downwards.
TACTGTTGGCATATTTTTGCATTATATGTCTTTGCAATTCTATTCATTTCGAAGCTTTGCATCTTTTACATGCTCCTTGATGCTTGCATTGCCAAAGGGGGAGAAATTCCGGAAAGAGTTGCTATGTTCTCTGCCGCAAGAAGGCATAATTTCGAAAAGGGGAGAGATTTTTGACATAAAGGGGGAGAAAAATTTGCTTAACTCAGGGGGAGTTTTTATCAAAGGGGAGGTTTGCCAAAGGGGCTTTTACTCTTTTACAAAGGGGGAGAAAATTTCTTTTATCAAGTGACATGCTTTGGCTCTTTTTGAGTTTTTATGGTCACTTGTGTGCTGAAAGTTTTTAAATTTTCTTGAACTCGGAGTTGGTTGTCAATGCACTCATCAAGGGGGAGATTGAGAAACCAAGGGTTGGTTTCGGTGTTTTGTGATGAGTGATTGACAGGCTTTTTACCCTCTGTTCGAAGGGTACCTCCGGAGGGGCTTCGGAGGTTGTACCTCCGAAGGATGTTCGGAGGTGTCTCACCGAAGTGTGTTCGGTGTCTGCTTGCTGCAGCTGTGCAGCGGAGTGTGCTCGTCGGAGGGGTCCGGCAGTACACGATGACAGGGTTCGTACCGATGGCTTCGGTACTTTGGGCGGTACACCGGAGTGTGTGCCGGAGGTTGCTAACCCGGAGAGGTCTCCGGAGTACTGGATACATTTGTTTGCTTGTCTGTGGTGCGCAGGGACTTCGGAGGCGACGGACAAGGTTCGAGCCAGGTGAACTTGGGTCAAGCGAGAGGCTTGATGCTAGGGGAGTGGGGAGCTCCGTCACGGTGGCTGCGAAGGTGGTCCGGGTCGGTCCTCGGGTCGAGTCGTGCCAGGTGAAGGCAGAGAGTGCGGAGCATGGCTCCGGCTGAAGGTACTCCGAGACAAAGTCCTCGGAGGTGAGGCACTTCGAAGGAACTCCGAATGGAGTGACTTCGGAGTTGGTGGATCAAGTCCTCTGCGGAGGCAAGGGTTCGAAGGTGGCCCGACGAAGGTCTCAGAAGTCGAGGCGCATCGAAGGCATGGTCCGGGTGAGGCTCGTCGAGGAGTGTGCTCGGGGAGAGGCACTGCGACGGAGTGCTCATGGAATGCTTCATGCGGAGGCCTTGGACGAAGGAGGGACTTCGAAGGGTGGTACTCCGAAGGTGGGGCTTCGGAGTGAGATTGACTTGAGGTGTTTCGGCCATGCATGGCTTTCGGTACACGGACGGACGGTGTTCGAGCTGGGAGTAGCTGCGAAGCCGTGGTGATCCACTCCGGAGGTGGTGGTGCGAAGGCCCAAAGGCTTTGACGGCTTCGGCTTAAAACTGTCACTGTATCGAAGGACTTCTTCGGCGGAGCGAAGGCCAACAGGCTGCAGGCTTCTCGCCGAAGCTACCGCACCCTCCGGTGCGATGGGAGGTTCCAGAAGTCAACACTGTAAAGGCTGACACTGTCTGTTCTGAAAAAGGCTGACACTGTCCCCTCTGCAGCTGACAGAGAAGCCTCCAGAATAAAGGTGGACTACCTTTTGTACCCCTTAGTTCTATAGAGACAAAATGAATGTAAACCCTAGGGGTAGTGTAGTCACATCCTTAGGATGAAGCCGTGGGCTATAAATATGGGGGCTCGGTAGGTAACATTTAACACTTTGAGCATTTACTGTTGAGCTCCTGTAGCCACACTTCGATTGAATACATCCAGAGAGTTCATTTTTCTGTGTTCCTTGTTCAAGCGGCGAAGCCCTGCTTCTCTTGTGCTTTTTGCTTGAGCTCGCGTTACATACTTCGCTAGTTGTTGTGCACCGAAGCTTGTCTTGGCGAAGGTTGCTTTTGTGCGAAGGGAGTTTTGTGTTTTGTCAGTGTGCGTTCGCTCTGTGTAACATGAGGCGAGACCTCGCTCCTTACTAGCGTAGCCCTGACCGAGGCCCGTTTTGCTTCTTGTGTCGAAGCCCTTAGCGTAGTCCCTTTTGTGTGCGTGTAGACCTTCGCGTACGAAGCCCAGCACCAGTTGCTGTCGCCAAGTACTTGGTCAAAGTCCTCAGAGGGCTGTCCACTCTTGCGAAGGGTGAAGTGCGAAGCCTGCTCGAAGCACCTCGTGTGCGGAGCCTGCACTGACTTAGCAGAGTAGATTTTCGAGGGTTGTTCGTGGAGCGAAGTCTTCTTGGCTTCGAACTTTTGCTCCTGCGAAGCCTGTGTTCGGAGCTGTCGAAGTACCTCCGAACCAGACCTTCGAAGGTAGTGTTCGAAGCCTGTTCCGCAGAAGACAGAACTGAACCGAAGGCTAAGTTTTTAGCCCGAAATTTTAATAGCTCCCATTCACCCCCCCCCTCTGGTCGCCGTTTCCGGTCCAACACCTTCCAAACTTCATGGAGAGCCGAAGGTCGTTTCGCGATCAAGGCTTGGATCGACGAAGGCCAACGCCAGAAGCAAGTTCGGACCCAAGCTTCAAGCAGTCAGCCTCCTCCGAACCCGCAGGTTTAGAAATACCTTAGGATTTTTGGCCATGTAAAGCTTTATGCTTATGAACATTTATCAATGAAAATTTGTTTGTCATATTTTTAGGCTTTGCCTCATACGGAAGATATCGAAGTGTTACATCTTAACGACGAAGTTCGCTCATTATGGACCACCTTCGATCTTCTAAAAGCTTATAAACGTCCTCGATTTCTAATTCCTCGAGATAGCTCCGGTGTAATTGCGCCCGAAGTAATCAAAGATATACTGTCTTATATTAAAGAGGAAGAAAAAGAGGTTAACTTAAACACTTCGTCTTCTGAAGACGTTATATGGTCTGAAGACGAAGATGAAGTCCGAAGTAAAAAACCTGAAGAACTTGGAAGCTGGGAAAGGAGCCCCGAACGGCTTCGAACTTGGGCCGAGCTTCAACAAGAACAGAAGGATTTTAGAGCTTCGAAGGGGGGCAAGAGAGTTAAACGCAAATTTGTTAGAACTCCCGGCGCTGGAACTAGTCGTTCCAACCCTAGCTCTAGAGACCGAAGAGGTCTTCGATTCCTTCTTGGTATAGATACCAATTTTTCATGATGTAATCTGTAAACACATTCGTTTGAATAATGAATACCGATTTAAAATTGTCTCCATATTTACTAGCCCCTCTTTGGGTATAAGCAACTTCGAACTGTATTCAAAGATGGTTATGCGCAAAGAATGAACTTCGGAGTACAATTTTTTTTGGGGGTTCAGAGCCCCTTTGCAATTTAAAGATTTTTTTTAAAAATCTTTTAAAATGTCTTCGACTATTTGTAGTCTGAAGAATGGCAACTTAGTACCCTTGTTTTTTGAAAGAAATCACTTGAGATAACTTTCAAGATACCTTAGTATCTTAGATAATTTGTCACTTTGGACTATGCTAATAGACATTCGAAGCTCATGGCTCAAACTCTGTTTTGCTTTAGCCACCTTCGGCTCATTTTTGCGATCTCTGTCGAACCAATGGTTCGGAGTTTGCAATGGTCTCTTTTGACTCTTTTTATGGATGTCTACCAGCCAATGGCTTGGACTCCGTTTATTTTGGCCACCTTCGGCTCTTTTTGCGGAAGTCTACCAGCCAATGGCTTGGACTTCGCATGTTTTGGCCACCTTCGGCTCTTTTTGCGGAAGTCTACCAGCCAATGGCTTGGACTTCGCAGGTTTTGGCCACCTTCGGCTCTTTTTACGGAAGTCTACCAGCCAATGGCTTGGACTCCGTATGATGTGGTTTTGGGCTCTTTTACGGATGCCTACAAGCCGATGGCTTGGACTCCGGATTTTGTCAGCCCCCACGTCGGAAGCTTCGAACCAATGGTTCGAAGTCCGAAAATACGATTCAGCTTCATGACACTTCCCTCTCGGTCGACCCCGCGGTTCCAGTGCGTCCACTCGGAAGCTGGAAGTCTATGAGGGGAAGGCATTATCTGGACCATATGCTTTATTAATTCAGAAGATGATTACAAGTGAATTACAAGGAGCCCTTATGCGAAGTATCGCTTTAGGTGCTCCGCATGCCAAGTATGTGCTAACTCTTCACCTTCTAAATTAGCTAACTTAAAAGAGCCAGGGCGTCCTGAACGAACGATTAGGTATGGACCTTCCCATTTATTTCCTAACTTCCCTGGCGCTATAATGCTTCGTAGAACAAGATGACCCGGTCTTAGTTCATTGAGTTTAACCTTCGGGTCAAACCAAGCCTTCGTCTGCTGATGATACTTTGATAAGTTTGCCACAGCTCAAAGTCTTGTTTCTTCTGATAAATCTAGCGAAGCTTGTCTTTCTTCTTCAATCCCCGGTTCGGTGCTGCGAAATGATCATCCTTTGAGCTCCGTTGGAGTCATAGCTTCATCTCCGAATAGTAGTCTGAATGGAGTAAAACCTGTGGACCTTGTTTGCGTAGTCCGAATGGACCACAAAATCTTCGGAAGCTCTTCGGTCCACAGTCCCTTTGCTAATCCTACTATCCTTCGATTTAGCCATGACAAAATATTTCCATTGGCTCGTTCTACGGCTCCATTAGACTGAGGATGCCTCACTGCAGCAAAACATAACTGAATGCCTAGATCTTCGCAAAACTTTCTGAAAGGTTCTGCATCGAACTGTGTTCCATTATCAACTGTGAGTTGTCTAGGCACTCCGAACCGGCAAATGATATTCTTCCAGAAGAATTTCTGTACATTGTTCGAAGTGATAGCTGTCAAGGGCTCTGCTTCCACCCACTTAGAAAAATACTCAATAGCTACCACTGCGAACTTCAGATTTCCCTTGGCTACTGGAAAGGTACCTATTAAATCCATACCCCATCTGGCCATAGGCCATACCGGAGCAATGACTTGAAGAGCTGTTGGTGGGCGATGACTTCGTCGTCCCATCCACTGGCATCCTTGACAAGTGCGGACTAAGCTCTCCGCATCAGCTGTTATTGTAGGCCAGTAAAGCCCCTGGCGAAGTGTTTTTCCTGCCAAAGCTCGCGGGGCTAAATGGCTACCACAAAGGCCTTCATGAATTTCTCGAAGAATTTCTTGACCTTCGGCTTGAGATATACATCGGAGTAGAGGGGAACATACTCCGGCCTTGTATAAAATACCGTTGATTATTTGATAATATCTAGCTCTAAGCTTTAATCTTGACACCTGTGGCTCTTCGGGCAAATTTGTTCCTCCCTGTAAAAGTTCCATGATTGAATTTTTCCAATCTGCACTAGGAATGCAAAGAATCTCTGCAGAGGGAATTTGTGGCACCGAAGGTGTACTGAGCTCCTCATAGAAGGCTTCTTCTGGCACATCCACAGCTCCGGCTGCAGCTTTTGCTAAGATGTCTGCTTGCACATTTTCTGCTCTTAGTATACTCCGAATGGAAATACCCTTGAAGTGTGCTTCGATTTTATGAATTTCTTGTAAGTACTTTGAAAGCTGTGGATGCCGAACCTGGAAGCTTTTATCTACGTGCCCTGCTACTATTTGAGAATCTGTCTTTATAATAATTCTCGTAGCCCCTAGAGCACGTGCTTTTCGGAGTCCCAATAAAATCCCTTCATACTCCGCTATATTATTAGTAGACTTAAAGTTGAGTCTTGCGGAGTACATTGCTCTTTGCCCTGAAGGCGAAATTAATACTGCTCCAATGCCTGCTCCGGATGCTTGGAAGGCCCCATCAGAATAAACAGTCCAAACTCCATCACTTGACTTCTCCGGAACTAAATTTGCAGGCGGAGTCCATTCTGCTAAAAAATCTGCTAGGACTTGTGATTTGATTGTTGTCCTTGCCAGAAAAGATATGCCGAAGGGTGCTAGCTCAACTGCCCACTTCCCAATTCTTCCAGTGGAATCCTTGCTTCGAAGCATATCTCCCAAGGGATACGAAGTTGGTACAACCACATTGTGTGCCAAAAAATAATGTCTTAATTTCCTCGAAGCCATTATCAGAGCTTAAATGAACTTCTCGAGTTCGGAGTATCTTGTCTTCGCTCTTGATAATGCTTCGGATACAAAATAAACAGGATTTTGGACCAACTTCCCATTGAAATCCACTTCTCTGACAAGGACTGCACTGACAGCAGAACCTGTAACTGCAAGGTAGAGGAGTAGGGTTTCGTCCGCAGTAGGCACCGTGAGTGTAGCAAGATTACTGAGATACTCTTTAATATCTTCGAAGCTTTTTTGACACTCCAGTGTCCATGCAAAATCTTCGGACCCTTTCAATGCTTTAAATATAGGCAAGCTTCTATCCGCCGACCTTGATAAAAACCTGCTAAGTGCTGCCAGACGCCCAGTCAGCTTTTGCACTTGCTTTAAATTTTCCGGAGGAACCATCTTTTGTAGCGCAGTTATTTGAGTAGGTCTAGCTTCAATTCCCCTGCTTGAAACTAAATACCCTAACAACTTTCCAGCCTTAGCTCCGAAGATACATTTTTCGGGGTTAAGACGGATCCCACATGCCCGAAGGCTATTGAATGTTTCTGCTAAGTCTAGGCTATGTTGATGCTTTAAAGCACTCTTTATTACAATATCATCCATATAGGCCTCCACATTGCGACCTAGTTGATGACCTAGAGCCTTAGCAACTAACCTCGAAAAAGTAGCCCCGGCATTTCTTAAGACAAAGGGCATTCTTACATAACAAAAAACTCCCGAGGGAGTTACAAAGCTTGTCTTGATCTCATCTTCGCGCTTCAACCATATTTGATGATAACCAGAATACGCGTCAAGGAAGCTTAATAACTCTGAACCTACGGTGGAGTCGACCAATTGATCAATTCGGGGCATGGGGTAAGGGTCACGAGGGCATGCTTTATTCAAGGATGTGAAATCAATGCACATGCGCCACTTTCCGGAAGACTTCTTTCTGACGAAGACTGGGTTGGCTAACCATTCTGTGTGAGCCACTTCTCTGATAATCCCAGCCTTCAACAATTTCTCAACTTCGTCTTTCGCTAGAGCAGCTCTTTCTGCAGACATTTTCCGGAGTTCTTGCCGAACAGGTCGGGCCTTCGGGTTTACAAGTAAACTATGTTCAATGATATCCCGATCGACTCCAGTGATATCTTCGTCAGACCAAGCGAAGACATCCAAATTCTCTTCCACCACCTTTTCCAAGGAGGTTGCAACTTCTGGAGGTAAATCTTTACCAAATTGAAATGTATACTCTTTACCATCTTTAACAATGACCTTCGCTGCAATCTCTCCTTCAGGACTTGGTCTCGGAAAGGATTTCTTTGAAGCTTCGGAAGGGGCTGAAAAAATTTCTTCATTGTCTTGTACATTGTTTACTTGTCTTGGATCAAGAGGGGGACCATGACCATATTCCGCTCGCCGAGCGATAGCTTGATCTCCGAAGACAGTAAGGACTCCTGCTTGTGTGGGCATCTTCATGCACAAATAATCGTGATGCGCCACAGCTCCGAACTGGTTTAGCATACCTCTTCCGAATATGACGTTGTAAACATACGGGGCATCTACAACATCGAAGATTACTTCCTCAGTTCGGGCCAAAAAACCTTCTCCGAAGGTAACTTCCAGGCCTATTTGGCCAAGTGCATCAAGCGGAGGTCCTGCGAAGCCTTGCAAAGGACGAGCCGCTGGAAGGAGATGCTTTCTAGAGATGCACAATTGATCGAAGGCTTGAACAAAAATGATGTCTGCCGAACTACCTCCATCAATCAACACCCTTCGAACTTCAGTGCCCGCAATATCAACAGTGATAACAAGTGGGTCTGCATGCGGGAACTTAATGCCAGCTGCATCCTCTGCAGAAAAGGATATCGGTACATGAGACCACTCTGGCATTGCAGCTGCAGACGACGAAGTCCCAATATGGCCTACTTCCCTGACGTAGTCTCTTCGCTGTCTCTTTGACATACTTCCGAGGGTACCTCCTCCAGAGATGGGGAGGACTACTCTTTTCCCTCGGTCTTGCCCTTCCTCTTGCTTCAGGGGTAGCATAACATTGGCCACTGGAGGGTGTCTTGCGGCATCAAAGTTTTCTATCCGCGCCACAGCCTGAACCAGCTCTGGGCGCGCTGCAGCTGGAACTCGGTCGGTAGTACCTCGACCCGAAGTTCTTTCTAGATACTCTCCTCTTAGAGTAAGTATAGCCTTGCAAGTATCAGTTGCATGGCTTCGATTTTCACCATGGATGCAGCAGAAAAGGGTCTGGCCTTTGCCAGCCGTTTTCCCTGGCGGCGTCCAGCCGCTGGCCTTGTTCCCCGAAGACGGTGGAGCTCTCTGTATAAACTTATGTGAGGGTGCAATATTCAAGACTTCAGAACGAGGGTGCTTTTGCCCTCTTCTCCGATCATGTTGAACTTCGAAGACTGGTTCTTGCGGCTGTGCCGAAGTTTTTACTTCTACTTTAACTTCTTGCAATATGGATGAAGTAGCTGTAGTTCTTTGAAGCCAACCCTCTTCTGACCTCGCATACTCCTCGAAGTATGACATGAGCTGAGAGACCGAGGAGATGCTTTTCCGATGAAGCTTATCCAGGAGGCCTTGATGAGTGACGCCTTCCCGAGCTGCATCAACTACCGAAGATGCAGACAACCCCCGGATCTGCGACTTCGTATGAGCGAAGCGCTTGAAATATTGACTCAATGTCTCTCCGGGGAGCTGTTTCACCTGGAAAAGGCTTCCTGTTGACATGGGAGGCACGAAGGTGCCTTGAAAATTGCTTACAAACTTCTTCTTCAGCTGCCCCCATGAATTAATTGATCCTGGCTTCAAGGACCAGAACCACCTTAATGCCACTCCTTGAAGAGCTAAGGGGAAGCACTTTGCCATGGTGTCTCGAACTCCTCCGCTAGCTTCAATTGCTAGGGCATAAGAACGAACAAACTCTCTGGGATCTTCATCTCCAGCATACTAACAGAGCTTCGAAGTCTTAAACTTCGGATCAAAGCGAACTTTCTGCAGCTCAGGATGCAGCGGAGATTCATTATCGAAGGAGGCGTTCTCCGGGGCTTCGGGGTAATCGGGTTCGTCGTCTTCGGGCACTTCTGGGATAGCTGGGATGACTTGAGAGCGAAGCCTGTTCGCAGCTTCTTGTCGCCACCTTGCTACTTCAGCTTGAAGGTTGGCCATTTGAGTGGCCATATCTCCAAGATTGTCTTCATCTCCTCCGAAAGGATCTTCCGGGTCTTGAGAACTAGTAGGATCAGTTCGAAGTGGGATGGAAGGTGGAAGAGGGATTCTAGGTGGTTGAAGTATGGAAGGATTTGGCGGAGAAGCTCCGTATGTTCGAGGGATGGAAACTCCTTCCGGAGTTTGAGGTGGAGGGAATGTCGAAGGCCCTCCGACTTCGACCGTGTCGGACGGGGTCTCTCTGGAGATCCGAGAGGACCTCCGAACAGGGTTACGAGGTGCGCTCCGCTTAGGAGGCATGATGTAAGAAGTTGGTAGAGAACGAAGTTTTTCGGACTAGGTTCCCCACGGACGGCGCCAACTGTTGGCATAAAAGATTACGCTAACATGTTTCTGTAGATTAGAAACTAACAAACGGAGTGTTTGCGAAGTGAACTGTTCTAAGCCTCCGAAAGGATAATAACTTAGAATAGTTCGAATGTGTGTATTGAATAACTTGTATTTGGTCCCTCTTACAGGATGAAATGGGGGGTATTTATAGGCCCAAATATTAAGGAAAAGACCTATTTACCCCTCTGTTACAACCGACATAGTGGAAACTATTCGGTACCCTTGATAGGGCTAAATGGTAAAAGACTAATCTAATAATATAAAAGATAAATCTTCCATCTTAGCTGGCAATAAAGATCTTGACAAGCCTTAGTTCGAAGATGTACTTCGAACCAATGTCTATCTTCGTACTTCGAGCTTGACTCAGGGTATCTTCGAAGATGGACGTCTGGAAACCTTCGAATCCACTATCTGCTTTTATGCGATTGCGGCAATAACCCCGAGGATGGGATATTTTCCCCCAACAGATCCTAAGAGACTTGAGAAGATTAAGAACTTTGAAGCACCGACATGCAAAAAATATGTGCAAAAGGTTCTAGGCAAGGTAAATTATTTGCATCGCTTTATGTCTAACTTGTCTGGCAAGATTGATGCCTTTGTCCCCATACTTCTGCTAAAGAACGAAGACAAATTCACTTGGGGGAAAGTCAGCATCGTGCTTTTGAGCGAAGTAAGGAGTGCTTGTCATCACCACCTGTGGTAAGAGCAACAAAAGCTGGGATTCCATCTTGGCTATACGTTGCTATAGAAGATAGCATGATAGGAGCTGTGTTGACTCAGGAAGTGGAGGGAAATGAGTACATCATCACATTCTTGAGTCGCCACCCATTAGATGCCGACATGAGGTAGATGTTCTTGGAGCGTTTATGTTTATTTCTATATTATGCATGTACCAAACTTCACCACTATCTTCTATCTAGCACATGTATTGTTACTTGTCAAACCGATGTTATAAAATACATGTTGCAAAAGATGATTCTAAGTGGGAGAATCGGAAAGTGGGCTTACGCGTTGATTGAATATGATTTGGCTTATGAACCCTTGAAAGCTATGAAAGGCCAAATCATCGCAAACTTTATAGTTGATCACCATGTTTATGTCAATTGGAGTAGTGATGCTCCTTTGGTTCAAGTATTGCCATGGAAATTTTACTTTGATGGTTCGGCTTGCAAGAATGGCCAAGGTGTCGGAGTTGTGCTCATATCACCTATTGGTACGAGTTTCAAGACCTCGACCCAATTAGAATTTCCTTGTACTAATAATCAAGCCGAATATGAATCTCTATTGCTAGGACTTGAATTGTTAAGCTCCATGGATATTAAAAATGTTCATGCATATGGTGATTCTCTATTAGTTGTTCAACAAGTAGCTAGAAGTGCTCAATGCTTTAATGGTTTGCTAAATAGCTGTTTGGATAAATGTCTATACATAATTGATACTTTTGATAATTTTGAGATTTCTCATGTGTTTAGAGAAGCCAACTTAGTAGCAAATGATTTGGCTCAGCAAGCACCTGGTTACCAAATTAAAAGAGGTAATTTTTTCACACAAGAAAAACCGATGCTTGACATATTTTATTCTTGAGAGTTAGAACACTTCGGTCTGACCGACCTGACATGGCCGGTCTGACCGCAGGTCTCACTTCGGTTTGACCGGCCCCCTATGGCCGGTCTGACCGTCATGTGTCAGGATGGTTTGGGACATGGGGGCAAGATGAGGTTTGTAATCTAAACACCAATTCAAGTGATAATTTGGCGAGTGCTTCAGAAGACAACGTGGATGATTGGAGGACTCCGATTATCTAGTACTTGAGAGATCCTAGCAAATGGGTTGATTGGAAAGTTCGGCGACATGCATTTAAATTTGTGTTGCTTGATGATGAGTTGTATCGTTGAACAATTTATGGAGTACTTTTGAAAAGTTTGAATGCTGATAAGTCTAAACTTTCTATGGGTGAAGTACATGAAGGTCTTTGTGGTACTCATCAGTCGGCCCATAAAATGAGTTGGATGCTCAAAAGAACGGGTTTTTATTGGACGACTATGACTAAGGATTGTTTTAGATACTATAGAGGATGTGAAGCCTATCAAAGGTTTGGTAATATTCAGCTTGCTCCTACATCTTTACTTAATCCTATTATCAAACCATGGCCATTCCGAGGTTGGTCCTTGGACTTCATCGGCCAAATTTATTCTTCCTCTTTAAAAGGGCATCAGTTCGTGTTGATGGCTACGGATTACTTCACCAAGTGGACCGAGGTCGTGCCTCTCAAGAACATGACACATAACGAGGTAACCTATTTCATCTTGAAGCATATTATACATAGATTTTGTATTCCCGAAACTCTTACTACAGATCAGGGTGCTTCATTTGTTTCTAAAGAAGTGTGTGATTTTGCTGAGTATTATGGTATAAAGTTGATGAACTCTTCACCATACTATGCTCAGGCCAATGGTCAGGCTGAGTCTAGTAATAAAGCTATGATTAAGCTTATTAAGAAAAAGATTGAAGAGTTTCCTAAAAGGTGGCATGAAGTTCTTTCTGAGGCATTATGGCCACGTAGAGTTGTGAAGCATGGTGCCACCAAGGTGAGTCCATATGAGTTTGTGTATGGACAAGAAGTCGTTTTACCTGTAGAGGTGAATCTTGGCTCTTTGAGGCTGCTTAAGCAAGATGACTTATCAGTCGATGATTATGAAGTTCTCTTGAAGGACATTTTGGAAGAATTGGCCGATAAGAGATTAAGAGATCTGGAGGCAATAGAAATAGACAAAAGAAGAGTGGCTAGAGCTTATAATAAGAAGGTGAAAGAAAAATCATTTCAAGTTGGTGACATGGTTTGAAAGACTATTTTGCCTTTAGGCACTAAAAGTCCTAAGTTTGGTTAATGGTCGCCTAGTTGGGAAGGTCCTTTTAGAGTTGTTGAAATCGCTCCAGGTAATACATATTTGCTAGAGTCTTTGCAAGGAGAGCGATTTCGAAGTGCTTTGAATGGTAGGTATTTGAAAAGGTACTTCCCAAGTGTGTGGAAAAACGCTTGAAGTGTCAAAAGGCCAATATGGATTATATCGCCTCAGCCCGCTGTGCTTTTGGCTCTCTAAGTTTGCCAAAATGCAGGGGAAAATGCGTTGATAGCAAAAAGTGGCATTAATGGTCAAAATTGTCAAAATGTCAAAATTGGTACTTTTGGCCGAAAATATGCAATTTCCTGGCACAGGCCGGTCTGACCGGAGTAGGAACTTCGGTCTGACTGTACTAGGTCCGATCAGACTGGCCATAAAGGCCCGGTAATACCGGCCCAATCTAAATCCGATTCAAATTGGCTGATTTTGGGTAAATTTTATCACTAATCAAACTCTAATGACTTGGGTACATTTTTTGATTATATTAAAGCCCATGCATGTCATGTCCAACCCCTATAAATATAGGGGAAAGGCCGATTCAAGGGACCTCCTGAAACCCTAATAGTTCCAATCTATTATTTTACCTTGAATCGTTCTTCACTTTCAATCTACTTCCTTGCCCTAGGATTAGTTTAGTCCATACAAATTTGTGAGTTTGCGCTGAAAACTCTCCGTCCGCCGTGTCTTAATCACGGTAAGCTTTGTTGATTCGCTCGTGAATCACTCGTTTAATCCACGTAACAAATTTCTATCAGTTTTATCAGTTTTTATCGGTAATTCGGTCTCTAAGCCGAATTGCCTCTGATCTTTTGGGTTTTTTGTAGTGTTTTCATCCCCATCTTCATCCCCAAGGACTCCTATACCCATCCGTTATCGATGAGATGGTCGTTGGAGCCCAAAGGCCCACTTTTAGGGGCCATCGATCTGACCGGAGGCATTGTCCCGGTCAGACTTGCCCATGTCGTGCCGGCACACCCCGGTTTGACCGTAGGCCCAACGCCGGTCTGAACGACCACATGTGAAGCCACACACCAGAGCCTTTGCGCTGCACGCTAGAGTGTACCCCGGAGTCCCTCGCACCCTTTGGTCTGACCGGGGCCCGGGTGTCGGTTTGACCGGTCGGATACCGAAGCCCCCCCCCTTCAGTTTGATTGGAGGTCCTCTTTCGGTCTGACCGACCGAAGGACGGAGACCCCCTTCGGCCACCCTTTGCAGTTGACGCCAGAGGCCTCCCTTCGGCGATACCTTCGCACCATTGGTCCGATCGGTGGTATAACTTCGATCTGACTAGCCTGTCTTGGTCGGTGTGATCGGCGTGTGGACTTCGGTCTAACTGGCCCTGACTTGGCTGGTTGGATCTCTTCCCCGAAAATTTTGTTAGTTAAATAATATTTTGTGTATTGTTTAATTTCCTGGCGACTCTGTTTATTTCCTTTTTCACGGTCAAGGGTCGTTGGAACGCAACGTCGGTGTCATGTTATGCTTAGGGCTATCCCTAGGTATCCACACACTTTTGGATCATCAAATCAGTGTCAGTGCATTGACATTTTGATCAACATATTTTAGCGTCAACACTAGGCAACATCGTTTTCGATCTCTGATGAAGAGGTGGGTCTCGCCACCCCACAATCATATCAGCTGGGTCAGTGTTTATTTAAGGTTGCATCGTATCGATCTCTTGAAGACATCGGTTGGGTCAGTGCGGTCACCAGTTTATCTCGGTGTATTGGTTAGGTCTAAGGATACATCAGATTGATCTCTTAGATGGATGTGATTTAGGTATCATAGTCTGAGACTTCATCGGTTAGGTCTGACATCTCTTTCTATTGTATCTGCTTCATGCTATATACCATTCATCTAAATAAAGCATGCATGATACTTTGAAGTATTATTAAGTTCATCGTGACTAGATATGGTCTTAGTTAGTTCCAATCTTGTTATTATGATGATTTTGATGATACTGATATGTTAACTGGTGTGTTTTATTTATTTATGTTGGAGTATAAGCCGATAAGTTATATTTAATTCCATGTTCTATTTTTATGCGCGCTTCGGAGATACCCATCAGCCCTCACCCGCGATCGTCTCGTCCTATCGGCCGATGGCATATTCAGCCTGACCGCCCTACAGTAGTCATCAGTCGTATGGCCGATCGGTGTATTCGTTCATGATTATTTTATCCTCACTACAATCATCGGCTTGGCAGCTGATCAGGTCTGCTACTAATACTAGTTTTTGTTGGACTCCTTATCAGTTGCAGGGTCAAACTGATTGGAATGCCCTGAACCTTTTTTCTTCTAAGATTATAGGACCTGCATTGGAGCTAAGCAGATCTCCCAGGCTCCGTTTGTGACCAAAAATCTCACCAACATGCTTTTGGCACGCCTAATGGGACACTCTCAACAACTCAGCTATGGCGGGTGAACTCGATGACATCAACATTATCCCAGTCACCCTAAATACCCTAGTTGAAGAGCACAGGGCAAAGTTGCTTAAGCACGTGGGCGACTACCAGAAACTGTGTCTGCAAGCTTACAAGATGACCTGATCGGGTCCCATCTGAAGGGATCCATTGCTAAAACCTGCCTCGGCTACCAAAACCAGTCAGCCAGTAGAAGGTGCTGATGCCGGTTTCTAGGAGATCATTAACAACACACTCCATCACGCGCTCGTCAATCAATCTGAAGTAATAGTCAACACTCTACACACGTTGATCAAGAAGACTATTGATGGTACTATAGCTAGTGAAGGACCCCAAGGCCCGATGTATTTTCCTATCGGTCAAACTTTGTTGCTGCAGAATCTACAACACAATTGTCCAGCGTCACAAACGCAATGGCCGATGAGGCTGGAATAGCCGAACACCTCGTTCGGCCATGAAGGAAACAAGACGGTCCAACCATCGTCTCTTGTTCAGGACTTGGCATAGAACTCACCGTATAATCTCGAAAGAGGTGCATCAACGTTGTTCCCGGTGACCGATCCTAGGCCGATGAGACAAGAGATGCCTCAGGCTATGTATGGTGTCACAAGAAATGTGGTACCATATATCGTGCTACCAAGGGGGCACCAGATGGTATTCCGCAGGGTATCATCGGATTGTGTATTTCGAAGTGCAGCCTTACGGCGATGAAGAGCAACACAAGTACAACGCAGATCGGTCAGATTAGTATTAGTAGGCCCCAATGCCCGATCAGTACCCTACACCAAGGCAGCAGGAAAATGACTGGGTGAATCAAATCACAGAAGTCATCTGAGACCAGTTTGGATTGAAGCCTAAAGAACATACGTACATGTATCGGCATCCATACCCAGAATGGTTTGATCGAGTGCCGCTACTAGGCCGATACAAACTACCCGATTTCACCAAGTTCTCGGGTCAGGAATCGATATCTACGATCGAGCACGTCAGTCATTTCCTTGCCTAGTGTAGAGAGGCATCGGCCGATGAGGCACTAAAGGTACGATTCTTCCCGCTCTCTCTATCGGGATCGACCTTGGTGTGGTTTTCTTCACTATGGACAAACTCTATCAAAGGATGGGCATATTTGGAAAAGAAATTTCACAAATATTTCTTTGTCGGCATTCACGAAATGAAGCTCACCAACTTGATTGTTGTAAGATAGAGGATGGCGAGTCGGTACAGGACTATGTTTAGAGGTTCCGGGACGTACGAAGAAGATGCTATAGCTTGAGCCTATCTGATACACAGTTGGCGGAACTGGCATTCAAAGGACTCCTGAACCCGATCAAGGAAAGGTTTTTATCACACGAGTTCGAGAGCCTTGGACAAATGGTACAAAGGATATCAACACATGAGAGCTGATTCTAGGAAGAGAGGAAAGATAGGTATTAGAAGAAGGTGATGAGGACATCCCCATGGCCGATACACCCATACCTAAGTACGAAGGACTGATGACTCAAGCCCGAGTTTGATAACTCAATGATTAGGTGAATTCACTCCATGTTACTCAGACCAACTATCCTATGAGTGGATTACTCAGTTCTGTTATGAATGTATTATACTTAGGAACATGGGAGAAGACATGATGGATCAGGCCGATTGCCGATTGCGACCTCCATCGGCATCGACCACCACTCGAATCACCAATGGCATCGGCTATTCAGCGGGCACCGGCTCCATCAACGTAAGCCATCTGACCGATCACCAACACCATCGGTCGACCGCCAACCATCACACGGACCACAAGCGGTAGCAGGCTCTGACCTCTAACGACATCGGCCATCAATCAGATCTCTAACAGCCATCATCTGACTACTGACGATTTTTATCAAGCTCCACTCGGCAACCATCTATGACACTCTATCAGCATCGGCCACCACTCGGACCTCTATAAGAATCAACCCTTGGCCAATTGCCATCACCATTGTTGAGTTTGAGTCCTTTGTTCGAGTCTTGTTGTTGGTTTAGAGTTGCATTCTTGAGTCTAGTTTGAGTCTTGTGTTGTGGCGAGAGCCCTTTTCCGTGTGAGATCGGTTTTGCCTCGGTGTCATGTCACCACTGCATTGTGTTTTTTCCTTGTCCCATATCGCAAACCTATAGCTAGGTTCAAGCTGCCTTGTATCATCCACCAGCAACTCTAGCCTCCTTGTATTCTTTGCCAAACCTTTTTGAAGAGTTCTTCAATGTGGGATCGGAATGGCAACTAGAGGGGGGTGAATAGGCGCCTCGACAAATTCTCGCAAATCAGATGGCCTTTTTCAAAAAACACCCAACGAACCTCTAAACGGACAAAACAGAAGCAAGAGAGTTTTAATGACAATTGAGTCACTCAAGTGCACACAAAATACTTCAGAAAATGTTTCCTTTCTGATCGGATTTTGAAACACCAATCAATTCAGTCGAACTTTAAAAAAACTGAAATTTGATTTTTTGCTGAATTCTGTTGGATCAGAATAACTGAACTTCTACTGTACCGTATCCGAAAAAGAACCAATAAGGTAATTCAGTACACATGTAATAATCAGGAATCAACACACTAAAAATTCAGCTTGAAATATGATAATGAACAGTACAAAGCAGTAAGCCAACAAATCACAATTGAAGGATCAAGTTTTTGTTGTTGTAGTAAACATATATTGAGAAAACACCTTTCAAACGAAACGCAACAGATTCAGTAGAGTTGTATTAAATTACTCATGTAACTTTGATCATCTATGATGCTCTAATTGATCATAACACTGATACCTCAATGCACACAAAAACTATTTATCTCAGAGTATCAGAGAGAGCAAGATACACAACTATTCCAAAAAATAAATTGTATTCAAATCAGAACTGAAACCTATCTGATCAGAATGTTAACTTTTCAAAACAGTGCAGATTTTTAGCAGCAAGAACACATAGATTCATAAAAACAGACAATCAACATTATATTTTCAGAGAGAAACTTGTGTACCTATAGATTCTTCAGTTCTGTCCAGTTGTTCTTGATGACACAGTTTAGGAAACAAAATGGCTGTGAAGCATAAAACTGGGATTTGCAACAAGAATTGCTTCTGTAGCTGTTCGGCAAAAATTCCTTTGCTGTAGCAAATCCAGGAGAAAACCCTGTAGTAAATCCAAGCGAGATGCAGCTTATGTGCTACAGTACCGAATGGGAATACTATTGCAGATCAGATCAATTCCACATGACAACAATTCTTGTGTGATTTCTGTAGTTAGTCTGGCATGATGCTTAGTTCCCATGAAACATCAAAGTTCAACAGTAGTTCAGAGTAAACAAAAGCAAGCACATCAACTATGAGCTAAAGATATTCTGGATGCTTGAGTTAACAATAGAATTGATGATACAGCAACATCACAAACACTGATTCCTTGTTTTGAGTAGAATTATCATTGGTTGAAAATCAAAGTACTGATAAGACACATGAGGAGCCATGTTGAAGAGTATGGGCCTCATGGCTCTAGAAGTGATGAGTGATTGTCAACGGAAGTCAAAGAGGACATGAAGAGAAGAGAAGACCTGTTGCGTCTGGGCCGCATGTGACTTAGGTACACGGGTAGCGAGCGACTGTCGGGCAGAGGGGCCGCGAAGTCGGGCTGGCCCAATCCGGGTACATGGGCTAGGAGCAGCAGAGGATCCACTGGTCTATTGACCAGGATTGACTCAGGTACACGAACGGCGAGCGATTGCCGGGCTGAGGGAGCTGCGGAATTGGGCCGGCCCAATCTGGGTACCCAGTGCGAAGACGGTGGACGCATTGTCAGTTTTGGCGCAAAACTAACCGCTGATGTCGGATCTGACCATTCTGATGCGAAGCCATAGCTGCTATGAAAGCTCCGCATCAGGACAAGTTATCTTTATTTAGGTTTTTACTATTTTGCCTTTAGGCCCACAGTCTATCAGTCGAGTCTGTAAAAAATCCTAAGGGCATTTCGGTCTTTTCCATTTTTTATTCCAGTATTTATAAAAACCCTAGGGGTATTTTTGCATTTTCCCATTTATTGGGCTGCCTATAAAAGGCCCCCAATTCCCTAGGGTTAGGGTTACCCATTTCTGAGAAATCACTTTAACAATTCTGAAATTTGTGGGTCACTTTTTTTCATCTTCTCCACTGTTTTCCATCCCCAGCGTTTTTTCATCTGGTCATGTTTCGTCGCCGCCGTCGCGTTTTCTTTTCTCCTCCCAGGTGTGAGTTTCTCCATTTTTTCAAGCACGGCCGGCAGAAAAGCAACGCGGATTGCGTGTGCATGCGGCGTAGCAGCTAGCAAGCCAACGGCTAGCGTAGCTAGCTAGCGGCGCAGCGCCAAGCCTGCTGCTAGCGCTTGCGTGCTGCAGGCTGCTGCTTCGTGCCTTCGCACGGCTGACGAGGCGCACAATGCACAGAACATGGTTAGCAGCTAGAGATTCACACGGGAGCTGCATTCAAGGAAAGGCGTTTGGGCGGAGAAGCCAGGAACCGAGCAGCAATCACGAGGACATCTGATTGCGCACGTAAATCGAGGTACGAAATACTGTAGCATGTTTCTTCTTCACGTTTTTATCGTCTAGCATCTGCAATATTTTGACCAGAATATTAGAGATTTTTAGTTCATCTATTTTAGGATTGTTAGCCATTTAATCTGAGATAAATATGTTGCTCGTTTAGTGATTTATTTCTTGTCCGGATTAGATGTATTAAAAGTTGTGCTACTCATTAGGCTTTAAATTTTACTGTTTATTTTTCACTAGATTCTTATTGGCCTTGTATGAGATGAAATGTTAATGAGCCATGGATAGTGTTTATATGCCAGATATTTTTACTATGATTTGATGAAAGTTTTGTGGGGATGTCATTGATGTTGTGAGTTATTTTTAGTCTGCCTTTAAGCACTGTGTTGGTGTCTTTTCATTTAGGATACCGGTCGTTTTTAGGCTAGATTATTTTCACTGTTCTAGTTCTGTTTGTTTCCACTGACAATTTTCGAGGTTCGTTGGGTATTGGGATAAGGCCATTAATTCACAATAATTTTTTAGGCGCCCATTCACCCCCCTCTGGTCGCTACTTTTGATCCTACAAGTGGTATCAGAGCCTGGTTAGGGTGTTTCCATACCTTAACCGGTTCTAAACCTAGGTAGTGATCATGACTTCTTCTGGAAAGGTCCCATCCCTAGAAGCTTTTGGCTATACTTATTGGAAGACTCACATGCGAGCCTATCTCATGAGCTAGAGCTCGGACATTTGAGACGTTTGTGTTCACACTACTTTCACCATATTGCATGTTGTTGAGCGTATATCCCCCGAGATAATCGCCCAGCATCAGAACAACAACAAAGCGGTGAACATTTTGTTTTCTGGTTTAGGTCCCACTGAGTTTGAGCATGTGAGCCATCTCAGCACTGCTAGAGAGATCTGGGCTACCCTCCAGGCACACCATGAGGGGACAACCCAGGTCAAGGCTTGGCTCTATCAGACCTACCGGCGTGAATATGAAAATTTCACACAAAAGCCGGGTGAATCTGTTGAAGCCTTGTTTAGTCATTTTCAATCGATCATCAACAAGCTTCGGGCCAACAAAGCCGAGGGAGTTCAGCTGGTCTCAGATCATGAGCAGGCGCTCAAGGTTCTTCATACCTTGGATCCTAAGATCTGGGAGATCAAGGTATCCTCTATCATTGAGAGCACCTCTTATGATACCTTGACAATTTCATAGTTGTTCAGCAAGCTCAAGGCCACAGAGGTTGATATCTAGTTGAGATCAAATCTCACTGGCACTGGATCAAAAACCCTGGCCCTTGCGACTCCTTCTGTTGACAACTCTTCTATGAGCTGTGCTGGGTTCTCCTTGATTTCTATCACTGAGGACCAGCTTGAGTCGCTAGGAGATGATGATCTGTGTCTGTTTAACAACCGGGAGCGTCGTGTCTATGATAAGCGAATGTTCAAAAGACACAGCACAAAATCCGAATGCTTTGAGTGTGGTGATCTAGGTCATTTCATCGCCGACTGCCCCAAGCGCAATGGTCACAAGAAGGGTACCGGTGGTGGCTCCTACGACTCAAGCAAGCACGACAGCTCCACCTTCACCAAGGGCAAGCCCAAGACAAGATTCTTTCGAAAGGCCTTGAAGGACTACCGGCGTGAGAACAAGAAGCGAGACAAGGCCTTCTTCGCTTCATCAAGCTACTCCAAGAAGTCTTCGTCTTCTTCCTCTTCATCAAGCTCAAGCGATGAGGAGATCGTGATCAGGAAGGGGAAGGACAAGGACGATCCGGCGGGCCTCTGCTTCTTGGCCTTCGGGGACAAGCCGAAGAGCTACTCACATCACCACCGAAGATCCCGCAAGAGCTTCTGCTCAATGGCTCTTTGGGATAAGGAAGAGAAGGGATCCCCCGACAACTCCGACGATGACGACGATGAAAAGGTATCCTCCTATGAACAAGAAGTCGTTGATTTTCTTGAAGAGAATCGTCAGGAGTTGAGATATCGGGAGAAAGTGCTTAGAGGGGCTAAGAAAAGGATAAATGAGCTTGAGAGTGAGCTTGTCGTGGCCAATGGCAGGATTGAGAGTCTATCTTCTTCCCCTTGCTTGGGTGGTAGCAGTGAGTGCCCAAACTGTGAGGTGTTACTGTGTGACCTGACGACTCTGAAGTCTAGGTACACAAATAGGGTAGATGAGAGGGATGCTTTGTCCACTGCGCTTGAGAGCGCTCAGCTAGAGCTGAAAGATGCTCATGCCACTGTCGTCGTGCCCTGTGTTGACTGCCCATTCCACCTAGCTAGTTTAGCTGAGCTGAAAGTCAAGGGTGAGGAGCAATTGGGCGAGTTGGAGAGAGTTAGATCTGAACTAGAGCAGACTAGGCTAGAGCTTGAGACACTGTCAGTTCCACCCACTGTTTGTGAGAACTGCTTGTCTTTTAGATTGGAATTGATCAAGCTGAAAGCTAAGAAGTCTGTCCAAGTCGATAGAGAGTGTGAGGTCTGCTTGTCTCAGGTGTCGGTGCTAGCTTCCTTGAGAGAGGAGCTAGCTGATGCTCAGAATGAGAACTTCTACCTCTGTCAGATCCTGAGTTGGGTGAGTGCCAAAGAGCCATAGATCGACATGATGATCCTGCAGTTCAAGAGGCAGGATGGGTTTGGGGTAGGTGACACCTATACCAAGGCTGATTTTGAGAGTGCCATTAGCCGGGCAGTGGAGTAGAGTAAGATGACTCCTAAACAGAGATATCCCAAGACTCACACCACTGAGTCTTTCTAGGCTAGTCAGCCCAAGGATAGAGTGTTTCAAGAATAGCCTAAAGCTCCACCCAAGAAGCCCATCTGGGTCCCAAAGCCCAAACATCTCCACACTTCTCTAGACTCTCTACTTGGACCCTCTCACACCAAAGAGTCTACACCCAACACCATCAAGCCGAAGAACCCCAAGCCTCAACCACATCCCAAGAAGCCCACCTACCACTATGAGTAATGTCAGAGAAACGAGCATCTTGAAGAGTTTTGCTTCAGGAGGAAGCGGCTTGAGAGAGCAGAGAGAGCTCATGGTGGACAGGAGCAGTTCTACCAGCAGGGTGGTAGACTGAGACGACTTTCATGCCCATGCTTCGGAGGGTGGTGTTCACTCCGGCAAAGCTCCAGGTCATTTTGGATACGGCTCTAGACCTCATGGCTGAGACTTTAGGTAGAACCGAGGACCGTGCTTTGAGTCGCGCTTTGGTCTAGACTCTTATGATTCTTTCTGCTTTCCTTCCTTTAAGCAGATGGCTCGACACTAGTTTAGCTCTTTTGCTAAACCTGGTGTCGGACCATTTGCTCCCACTTACGACCACTGATTATGCAGGATCGAGGACTGGAGGAGGTGTGGATCATGGATTCAGGATTCTCTCGCCACATGACGGGACATCGTAGATGGCTCTCCAACCTCACTCCCCCGAGCTCCAAAGATTACATCACTTTCAAGAACAGTGGTCAAGGGAAGGTACACGACATTGGCTCAATTCAAATCTCTCACCATTTCTCTTTGAAGAATGTTGCTTTGGTTGGAAACTTGAATTTCAATTTGATTTCTGTTTCGCAACTTCTTGAGGATGGTTTGGAGGTTCGATTTAAGAAGGGCATGTCTTCTATGGTTGATTCTAGAGGATCTTTGGTTTGCCAGATCTTACCCTTCGGTAAGGTTTTTTAGATTGATTTCTCTAGTTCTTTTGGCCCTTCTCACTGCTTGATTGTTGGATCCTCCTTAGAGCTCTAGAAGTGGCATAGGAGGTTCGGCCATTTGAGATTTGATCTGCTAGTCAGATTGAGCTCTATGGACCTCATCTGAGGATTGCCCAAGCTTAAGATGGAGAAGGATCTAGTTTGTCATCCCTGTCATCACGGGAAAATGGTTGCCGCTTCTCACGCACCTGTGACTCAGGTGATGACTTCGTACCCGGGAGAGCTATTACACATGGACACTGTTGGTCTAGCTCGGGTACACTCAATCGGTCGGAAGTGGTACACGCTTGTGATAGTTGACGATTTTTCTTGATTCTCATGGGTTTTCTTCTTGGAGTCTAAGGATGAGACTTTTCAGTTTGTTCATGACCTGATTTTGAAGCTGAAGAACGAGAACAATGGTCGGATGCGAGCAATTTGCTCTGACAACGGCTCTAAGTTCAAGAATTCTTAGTTTATCAGCTTCTGTAGTGATCATGGTCTTGATCATCAGTTTTCTGCTCCTTACACTCCCCCACAGAACGATGTTGTGGAACGAAAGAACCGCACGCTAGTCGAGATGGCTAGGACGATGCTCGATGAGCATAGGACTCCTAGGCGCTTTTGGGCTGAAGCCAATAACACGGCATGCTATTTAGCCAACCACATTTTTCTTAGAGCTTACTTAGGTAAGACTTCATATGAGTTGCGGTTTGGTAGACAGCCCAAGGTGAGTCACTTGCGAGTGTTTGGCTGCAAGTGCCGTGTGCTCAAGAAGGGAGGGCATTTTGACAAGTTGATTCTCGTTGATGGGATGGAGTTTTTCTTGGTTATGCTTTGCATTCTCGAGGTTTCTGTGTTTGGAACCTCGACTCCCAACAGCTTGTCGAGACTTGCGAGGTTTCTTTTGATGAGTCCTTGCCTTCATTGACTCCTTTTGAGCTTTCTGGAGATGATGAGCTTGGAGAGTCCATCTTTGAGGAAGATGATGACATTCCAGCTGTTGATGAGGGTAGGCCTTCTACACAGCCTACAGACCCCACACCTTCTAAGACTTCGAATAAGGACAAGGGCAGACCTCCGATCACTTCTTCCATTTTGATCGAGCCCCCTCAGTCGAGTCCAGAGGTGCTAGCTGTTGACTCCGGTGAGGTGACCTCAGATCACCTGGGATCCTGAGCAGTTCAGCGTGATCACCCCTCAGAGCTCATCATCGGTGATCTTATTGAGAGAACTTTGCGCTCTTCTATTGACTCGCTTGCTGTGTTTGCTGAGTCTGTGTTTATTGTGTATTTTGAGCCCAGAGATGTTTCTCATGCTCTTTCTGATTCAAATTGGATAAACGCTATGCAAGAAGAGCTTGAGAATTTTTTCTGCAATCGGGTTTGGACACTGGTTGAGCTGCCACCCGGATGCAACCCCATAGGCACCAAGTGGGTGTTCAAAAACAAGCAAGGTGAAGATGGGGTTGTGGTGAGCAACAAAGCTCGACTTGTTGCCCAGGGTTTTTGCCAGAAAGAGGGTATTGACTTTGAGGAGACTTTTGCCCTTGTTGCCCGTCTTGAGTCTATTCGTATTCTTTTAGCTTTTGCCGCTTCTAAGGGGTTTAAGCTTTTTCAAATGGATATCAAGAGTGCTTTTCTGAACAGGTACATAGAGGAGGAGGTCTATGTTAGGCAGCCCCCTAGTTTTGAGAACCCTAAGTTTCCTCGACATGTTTTTAAGATGCAGAAAGCTTTATACGGTTTGAAGCAAGCCCCCAGGGCTTGGTATGACCGGTTGAAGCAGTTTTTGTTGGGGAAGGGCTTTGTGATGGGTTCTGTGGACAAAACTCTTTTCTTGCTCAGAGATGCCTCAGACTTCTTGATTGCTCAGATTTACGTGGACGATATTATTTTTGGTGGTTCTACTGATGCGCTTGTGTCCAAGTTTTCTGAGCAGATGCACAGTGAGTTTGAGATGAGCCTCATGGGTGAGCTCAAGTATTTCCTAGGGCTTCAGATCAAGCAGACCAAGGACGACATCTTCATCCACTAGAGTAAGTACACGCGGGATATGCTGAAGAAATTTTACTTTGGTGGAGAGTTGAAGCCTCAGATGACCCCAATGGGTACATCTAGGGGCTTGGAAATGGACGAGAGTGGTGTCAAGGTCAACGAGAGAGAGTATTGAGGGATGATCAGTTCGCTGCTATACTTGATGACGACGAGGCCAGACATACAGTTTGTCGTGGGACTGTGTGCACGCTTCCAGTCTTCACCACGCGCGTCTCATCGACAGGCTATCAAGCGCATTTTTAGGTACCTTATCTATGTGCCCGATCTAGGTCTTTATTATTCAGCATCATCATCTCTTGATTTATCTGGCTTTTCGGACGCTGACTTTGGTGGGTGCCGGTTGGATCGCAAGTCGACTTCTGGTACTTGCTAGTTTCTTGGTTCTTCTCTTGTCTCTTGGTTTTCTCGAAAGCAGTCTGGAGTTGCGCTTTCTACCACTGAGGCTGAGTATGTAGCTTTCACTTTCTGAGGGATCAATATGAGAATGGTGTCATTGACCTTGTTCATGTTGATACTCATCATCAGTTGGCTGACATTTTCACCAAACCCCTAGATCAGTCTTCTTTTGAGCGTTTGCAAGGGGATTTGGGTGTTGTGTATCCTTTTTAGGATATTTTGAGTTAGTTTTTTTCTTTCTTTCTTCTTTACCCATTTATTGAGTCTTTTTGTGTGTGTTCATATCATGCATATTCACATATCACACTTTGAGCTTGCTTCTGTTATATGATTGATCTACTTTACTTACTCTAGCTAGTATATGCTTTTGATTACTTGTCGATGATCATGCTATTCTTCAGTTCACATGATATGTATGATATATGTCATATGCATGGCTTTTATGTTTTAAAATTGAAAAATGATCACCATTGCTTCTAGTAACTAGCATGTGTAGGTTGAGTGCTTTTGCTATCTTTTACATGCCTGGTAGCTAGTTCCTTAGATGCAGATATGCAACTTGGACATCTTTATGCTTTAACATGGAAATGTGCTATAAAAATGATAAAAATCAGAAAAAAAATGAAAAATCCATGCCTTTTTGTGCATAATTTGAAAAGATCCAGGTGGGTTTGCTTTGTCGCATTGCATTGTTATGGACTACTTACCATAGCACTTTGGTATGAAGTAGGATAGTGTAATGTATGCCAAGACTAATGTCTTAAGCTTCTGATGGTCCAGTTCTAGCCTAGGCTTGACTTGGTCGGTTAGCATAAGGTTTGACATGCAAATAACCCCTGGCAAAAAATGAAAAAGGAAATGAAAAAGCCTAAAATTTAAAAAAATAACAAGTTTGCTGAAACACTTTGTTCTGGACAATGCTTACCTTGGTAGATATTAGTTAGCCTTTGCATCTCATGCTTTACCTTGCTTGTCGACTAGAAAATGTGGTGATGCTTTTGTTTGCAAAAAATGAAAATGAGTGCAAATGACTTTCGTTAGATATCATCTGCTGCACTGATCATGCCATGTGTCTTAGACAGTATGTATTTTGCTATACCTGCTAGATATTGTAATTGCAGTCAATCATATCTGAGAAGCATGCTTTTTACACTCCACCTGCACCCCAGTTGCATTCATTGCATATTTTGAGGGGGAGCTGCGTTTCAGGGGGAGTTCGAGTCTTTGTCTTTTTAGAGTGCTTTTAGTCTCACTTGATGAGTTCAATTGTCAATAAGGGGGAGAAATTTTGGGTTACTTGATCTTTTAGAAGAGTTTAGGAGGAGTTTTGGCTTTCTCTGGGATTTGTTTTAGGGGGAGTTTTAGTCTCCTTTGCCCTTACTTTTTGGATATCCTTGTTGATAATTCTGAGATTACACTCAATTTTGAGTCTTTATTTTTTGGTTAACCATAATGACCGTTTTCTTGCTTTTGTTCGGCTTTTGGTCATTAGGGTTAAACTTTTATTTTATTTTATTTTTCTGTTTTCTTGTGTTTTGTTTTTCGTGTTTCCACATGTGCTTGCAGGTACTGGAGAGCTGATGAAGAGAAGTGTTGACAATGCACTCATCAAGGGCGATATTGAGGAGCCATGTTGAAGAGCATGGGCCTCATGGCTCCAGAAGTGATGAGTGATTGTTAATGGAAGTCAAAGAGGACATGAAGAGAAGAGAAGACATGCTGCGTCTGGGCCGCATGTGACTCAGGTACATGGGCAGCGAACGACTGTCGGGCAGAGGGGCCGCGAAGTCGGGCTGGCCCAATCCGGGTACATGGGCTAGGAGCAGCAGAGGATCCACTGGGATGTTGACCGGGATTGACTCAGGTACACGGGCCGCGAGCGATTGCCGGGTTGAGGGAGCTGCGGAATCGGGCCGGCCCAATCCGAGTACCCGGTACGAAGACGGTGGACGCTTTGGCAGTTTCGGCGCAAAACTGACCGCTGATCTGATTGCGCACGCAAATCGAGGTAGAAAATGTTGTAGCATGTTTCTTCTTCATGTTTTTATCGTCTAGCATCTGCAGTATTTTGACCAGAATATTAGAGCTTTTTAGTTCATCTATTTCAGGATTGTTAATCATTTAATCTGAGATAAATATGCTGCTCGTTTAGTGTTTTATTTCTTGTCCGGATTAGATGTATTAAAAGTTGTGCTACTCATTAGGCTTTAAATTTAAGTGTTTATTTTTTGAGTAGATTCTTATTTGTCTTGTATGAGATGAAATGTTAATGAGCCATGGATAGTGTTTATTTGCCAGATATTTTTACTATGATTTGATGAAAGTTTCGTGGGGATGTCATTGATGTTGTGAGTTATTTTTAGTCTACCTTTAAGTACTGTGTTGGTGTCTTTCCAGTTAGGACACCTGTCGTTTTTAGGCTAGATTATTTTCACTGTTCTAGTTTTGTTTGTTTCCGCTTACAATTTTCGAGGTGCGTTGGGTATTGGGAGAAGGCCATTAATTCACAAGAATTTTTTAGACGCCCATTCACCCCCTCTGTGGTCGTTACTTTCGATCCTACAACACAGACTACCAATGAAAACAGACTTCAATCAGAAAAGTGTTTGAATAAAAACAAACATTAATCAACCAGCAAATCAAATCCTTACTGAAAGGAGGACACTCATGCTCATGAATCAAGATAGTTCAAGAAGAAAAACAACTAATCAAGAAACATCAAGCTGGCAGTGTGCATCCACCAGAAAACAAGGCAATGAACTTCACAATCAAAGAAATCAATGCTGATCAGAGAAAACCAGCGATGGATTCTGGCCAGAGAACAATGACAACATTAAGGAGAGAGCAGTGTCTGAAAATTTCAGCTGGAGCACTTCTTCTAGAGATGGAGGCAAAACAGGAAAGAAGGAAGTAGATAATATAATCTCAGAATTGAGTCCTTCTCCCAATATCCCTCCTAAAATTTATGGAAAAACTTTCTGTTAAAAATGCTGAAACGCCTTGTGTTCTTTGTAATCTAGCCGGCAAAGAACATAAGCACAATCAGCAGCAAAATCAATATGTGATGAACAGTGCTGTGATGAACCGTGAGCATGCTAACCAGAAATTATTCAGTGGCTGAAATCTGAATCTGGCTGACAATCAGAAACACAATTTGCTAAAAATGAAACCAGATCCAGCTGAACCAAAATCATGTTTTTTGAGGCTAATCTGGCACCATACTGAACATGGACTGTTTCTTGTATCTGTGACCATGAACAGGGACAATGACACAAATCAAATTACAACAAAAACATTGTTCTGACTACAAAAGAATCCAAAATAGTTATAGCAAGATTCAAATCAGAGCCAATGCTGAAAAAAAACAGTAAACAAACCTGGCAAACCAAGATTGAAGAATGATGAATAGGTATGGCAGCATAATATCAAACATGTAGAGGGCTACACAAGAACTGAACCATTTTCTAGAACTATGATGCCTTGTTTGATCAGCAAAAACATCAAGAAAGAATCACAGAAACCAGTTGCAACTTTCGAAAATGGAACATTCAAATCATCCTCAACAAAAGTTGTATAAACATCAATATCAAGTTCTGCACAAAATTCACCAGAAAATGGCTCACAAAAACGAATTCAGCCACAAAAACTGACCTGCGCGAGGAACTTCTTAATCCATTGCTTCATGTTCTTTTTGTCCCAGATCATGAATAGTAATGCTGGATTGAAGCAAAAATTGTATGAAATTGATATTTGGTTCAGCCAAAAGAATAGCCAAAAATCCTCTACCTGCCCATGGATATGGTCCTCTATTTATAGGCCAACCATGGGGGTATTTGTGAAAAGAACCCTATAGAATTAAAAAATTACACAAAAGTCCTATTCCTTGTAATATATTTTCAGAATTAAGAAATTATGAAAAATATACCAAAGGAGTATAATTACTCTACACTCTCAATTTTTTTTACACATTGACTCAAAGTAAAAAAGACTCTAAACTATTGAAATTAACAAAACTTGATTTGTGACGGTTTTCAGCAAAAACCGACAAAGCCTCTCAACCCTTCGACTCATGACACCTCTTTGCGACTCCGAGCGCTAGAAAGCCACGTCCGCCCTCGATCCCCTCGAGCCGCCTGAATGCTTGTCCTGGCCTCCCTCTTGCAAACCAGGTCATCACGCCATCGCTTCCATCCGTCCGTCCAAGTTTTGCTTGGTCTCTTCGTGCACTCTTGAGATCTTTGCCAACTTCGCCCGGCCTCCCTGATCCTCCGGCATCGAGCTCCCTTCTTGACCCTCGATCACTTGCCGTCGACAGTTGGTCAGCATCTCTACCCTGCACATCCAAGAAAAGCAAAAACAAGAACGTGACGCACCACCGAAACCTCAGCAACCATTCCTCAATTCTACACCGAACCCCTCGATGCACCCAAACCATTCTCAACCACTCAATTGCTCAAACGCTTATCCTTGTCAATTACTCATCATCCAGACCGAAACCACCCTTGGTTTCACATTCAAGAACCAAGCAAACAAGAAAAAGTGCAGACTCTTTGTTCTGCACATCTTTCAAAATCGTTGGACACTACCTCTACATACGGATTCAAGATCAAGTAATAGAGATCTTTCTAGAGCCATACAAGAAAAGTTCGTTCGTCCACAGATCCAAAGGAAAAAGTGGTCCCAAGAAAATAAAGAAAAGATAAGAAGGCAAAAAGGAAGGGCAGGTAGTAAAAGTGTCGTTCTCTCTGCTCGGAAGAAAGGAAAAAGATGGGCGGGTGGCAGAGTGTTCTGCTCTTTACTAGAAGAAGTGAAAGGAAGAGCAAGTAGCAGGTAGCAAAAGTGTCATGATCCATGTTGTACATCTGACAACCTTGATGTTTTGCATGCGCTGAGTACACATCCCACAGTCATTGTTCCCTTTTCAGTCTCGCTTGCTTATACTAGACCGTAAGGACCAGTCTCGGCCAGCAACTCTGACACGTTTAGGACTGTTATTCAATGTTGTTAATTCTGTTATTAATCTGTGCTAACACTTGCTACTAAATTTGCCTTCCAAGATCTACATACTTTCCTTCAGAATAGATTGGATCCTTGCAATCACGTCTCTCAAGTCATCGGACAACCCCACCTTTCCGGTCGAACCGACTGCTTAAATCGGTAAGAACTTCATAAGGACTTGGTAAGACGTGGAAAGTTAGTGAGCAAGAGAGTGATCCGTCGACCATAATCCCATCAAGTGGTATCGCGAGTGGCTGATAGGGGTAATACTACTATTTTATCTCCTATTTCCTACTAACGATGGCAGGTGAGATCACCGATTTCGGGGACTATGCATCTAAAGCTGAACTCCAACGAATCGAAGGAAAGTTTGATGCTAGCATGAATGCCATTTATCTAAGCATCCAAGAATTAGCTGGAAACATCGCTACTCTCACAGCTAACATATAGAAAATCACCCCAGAGCAACAACCTCTAGCTCCAGTGCATGAGGTTGAGGTCGATGAAGACAACACCGATCATGGCATTGCACACGTTACTGACCAAGAACATCGGTGAGGTAACGATCATGATGGAAACCAGCCAACGGATTGAGGTAACCCTGACCCTTTAGCCAAATTCAAATTTACTATTCCTTCATTTTTTGGAAAATATGACCCTAAACAGTATTTAGATTGGGAAATGATTGTCGAACAAAAATTTAACTCCCATCTCATTCCAGAACAGCATCGGGTTAGACAAGCCACTAGTGAATTTAAGGACTTTGCCATCATCTAGTGGAATGAATTGGCAAAGGTTGGGTTAGAACCTAACACATGGGATCGGCTGAAGAGAGCCATGTGTGGTAGATTTGTCCCTCCATGTTACAAGCGTGATTTAAGAAACAAATTACAATGCCTAAACCAGGGTAATAGGTCCGTTGAGGAATATTACCAAGAATTACAAATAGGCATGTTGCGTTGTGAGTTAGAAGAGGAAGAGGAGGACAAGATGTCACGTTTCTATGGTGGGCTATGGCGTGAAATTCAAGACATAGTCGATTATAAGGAATATAATTCAATTACTCGACTATTTCACCTTGCTATGTTGGCTGAGAAGGAATTGCAGGGGAGGCAACTAGCATCCAAGACTCAATTCAAGAGTATGCTGACAACATGGCCTTCTCTAGGATACAACAAGACATCAACGGCCACCTCCTATCGGCCCTACACTTCAACGTCCGATTGAGTACGACCGACTGTATCGACCCCGGTCACAAAAGCGTTCGATAAGGACAAATCGGCCCCAACACCTACTCCTTCCTCGAGTACATCATTAGTTGCTTCCACAGGCAGGACAAGAGACATCCAATGCTTCAAATGCAAAGGCATCAGCCATGTGCAACGTGACTGCCCTAACAAGTGAGTACTGCTTGTTACAGAAAGTGGTGAGTACACTAGTGCTACTAAAAATGAAGATGATAATGTACCTACCACTAACCCTATAGAGCACAACACAGATGACTCGTTCGATGAGTCAGCAATGGATCACATAGCGCTGTCGACACCAGCCAATACCTAAGCATCGTTTTCCAATGAGTGCTGAGTGCGCAAGTAGAGATGACGGAACAACATTAATGTCATAACCAGTTCCAGACTCAGTTCATCATCCAAGAAAGAGCCTGCTGAGTCGTCATCGATAACAGAAGTTGTAGCAATCTTGCTAGCTCCAACTTGGTTGAGAAGCTCAACATACCAACTCAACCACACCCACATCCATATTCAATTCAATGGTTCAATTCGTGTGGTAAGTTGAAGGTAAATAAAACTTCTCGAATACATTTCTCTGTAGGAACTTATCATGATAGTGCTAGCTTCGATGTAGTGCCTATGCAGTCATGTTCCTTACTTTTGGGTAGGCCTTGGAAGTATGATAAGGATGCTTTACATCGAGGAAGGTCTAACACATACATTTCTACACACAACGGTAGAAAAATAGAACTCATACCGATGACTCCTACTGAAATCCTAAAAGATGATATGGCACAAATGGAACGTGCAAGAAAAATGAGTGAGTCACAAGCTAATAATTCGCAAGTATGTTCCTTACTTTTGGGTAGGCCTTGGAAGTATGATAAGGATGCTTTACATCGAAGAAGGTCTAACACATACATTTCTATGCACAACGGTAGAAAAATAGAACTCATACCGATGACTCCTACTGAAATCCTAAAAGATGATATGGCACAAATGAAACGTGCAAGAAAAATGAATGAGTCTCAACCTAATAATTCGCAAGTATCTAAGGATGCTCATCCCTCCAAAATAGAACTAAATGTGACACCCTTGAAAAACAACACCACTAAGTTGAAGGGTATTTCCATGCTAGCTACTCGATCTAAAATCTCTGAACTACTAAATTGTGATGCTCACTGTTATGCCTTAATTTGCAAAGATGTCTTCTTTACACTCAAAAACTTAATGTCCTCCTTGCCTCCTGATGTTACTAACCTCTTGCATGAGTTTTTTGATGTATTTCTAGTAGAGGTACCCCTGGGATTGCCCCCGATGAGAGGAATCAGACATTAGATCGACTTGATTCTAGGAGCAACACTGCCAAACCGCGCGCCATATAGGATGAACCATGAAGATACTAAGGAGAATCAGCGACAAGTACAAGACCTGCTCGACAAAGGGTACGTACGTGAGACTCTTTGTCCTTGTGTTGTTCCAGTTATTTTGGTTCCTAAGAAAGATGGAACATGGCGCATGTGTGTTGACTGTAGAGCCATTAACAACATAACGATTAGATATCGCCATCCTATTCTTAGGTTAGATGATATTCTTGATGAACTAAGTGGCTCTTTGATATTCTCAAAGGTGGACTTGCATAGTGGCTACCACCAAATAAGAATGAAATTGGGTGATAAATGGAAAACTACGTTTAAAACCAAGTTCGGGTTGTACGAATGGTTGGTGATGCCTTTTGGGTTAACCAATGTGCCCAACACATTCATGCGGATTATGAATGATGTTTTTTGCAACTATATTCGTCGCTTTGTTGTAGTATACTTTGACGACCTTCTTATTTACAACAAGTCGATTGGAGAACATCAAGAACATTTACGTGTTGTTTTCATTGCTTTATGTAATGCACGTTTGTTTGGTAACATCGAGAAGTGCACATTTTGCACCGATCAGGTCTCTTTTCTTGGTTATGTTGTGAACCCACAGGGCATTTAAGTCGATGAAACCAAGATAGAGGCAATCAAGAGTTAGCCGACTCCTAAAATGGTCACCCAAGTGAAAAGTTTTCTTGGGTTGACAAGTTTTTACAGAAGATTTTGTGCGACTTTAGCACCATCGCCACCCCAATGAATGAACTCATGAAGAAAGGTACCCCTTTCCAATGGGGGAAGGGACATGAAGATGCCTTCAATCGGCTGAAGGAGATGCTGACCAACGCACCACTACTCCAACTGCCAGATTTCGGTAAGATTTTTGAACTCGAGTGTGATTCTAGTGGAATCGGCATCGGCATCGGTGGTGTCTTAGTGCAAGAAGGTAAGCCGATTGCCTACTTTAGTGAAAAATTTTTTGGTCCTAGCTTGAACTACTCCACTTATGATAAGGAACTTTATGCTTTAGTTCGATTATTAAAAACATGGCATCACTACTTATGGCCGAAAGAATTTATCATTCATTCTGATCATGAGTCATTAAAGCACATTAGAAGTCAAGCTAACCTAAACAAAAGACATGCCAAATGGGTAGAATTCATCGAATCCTTCCCATACATTATTAAGCATAAGAAGGGAAAGGATAATGTAATTGTTGATGCTTTATCCCGTCGATACACTCTATTGTCTCAGCTTGATCATAGAATTTTTGGATTGGAGACAATCAAGCAATTATATGCCACTGACCCTGATTTGAAAGAACCTTATGGTCAATGCAAAGAAGGAAGAACTTGGCTCAACTACATTCTGACTGATGGGTTGTTATATTGTGCTAACAAGCCGTGTGTCCCTGCCAGCTCTCTTCGTCTTCTATTTTAGCAGGAAGCACGCGATGGAGGATTAATGGGACATTTCAGTGTGAAGAAAACATAGGATGTGCAGACCACCCATTTCTATCGACCCATGCTAAGGCGCGATGTGGAGCGCTACGTAGCCCACTGCACCACGTGCAAAAAAGCTAAGTCCCGCCTTAATCCCCATGGTTTATACATGCCCTTACCTATCCCTTGCGTCCGTAGGGAAGATATTTCTATGGATTTTATTTTGGGATTATCTAGAACTAAGAAGGGGAGGGATATTGTCTTTGTGGTTGTCGATAGATTCTCTAAGATGACACATTTCATTCCTTGTCACAAGAGCGATGATACTACAATAGTTGCCGATTTGTTTTTTAAGGAAATCATTCGTCTTCATGAAGTGCCATGAACAATTGTGTCCGATCATGACACAAAGTTCCTTAGCCACTTCTAGAGGATATTGTGGCACAAATTGGGAACCAAACTACTGTTTTCCACTACATGCCATCCTTAAATAGACGGTCAAACCGAAGTGGTCAACAAAACCTTATCTACAATGATGCGAGCTGTGTTGAAGACAAATTTGAAGATGTGAGAAGAGTGTCTGCCTCATGTTTAGTTCACCTACAACCGATGACTCCACTCCACCACACAGCTAAGTCCATTCCAGGTTGTATACGGTTTTAACCCTCATCCTTCGATTGACTTATTACCTCTATCATCTGTTGAGAAGTTAAATTTTGATGCTAAAACACGTGCTGAATTTGTCCTCCAAATACATAAAACAACTAAAGAGCACATAGAGGGCATGAATGCTAAATATCAACTGACTGGTAGCCAAGGTAGAAAAGAGGTTATTTTTGAAACAAGAGATTTGGTATGGCCACATTTACGAAAAGATAAATTTCCTGAATTGCGAAAATCCAAGTTGATGCCTCGAGCTATAGGACCTTTTAAAATACTTGAAAAGATCAATGATAATGCATACAAGATTGAATTACCTGGAGATTACAGCATCAGCAACATTTTTAACGTCACTGATTTGAAGCGCTACTTGGGAGACGAACTTGATGATGACTCGAGGATGACTAAAATTCAAGAAGGGGAGTGCTAGGGGGAAATATTTCATCATCCGCATCATGACAAAACCTCTACATCAATGCTGTTAGAAGACAAAATTAAGTCGGAATCTTTGATATCTGGAGGTCCTGAAGCATTAAGGCTTCGCTCCATTCGGAGACTTCTACGATAAAAGCCTCCGTGAAGGATTCGGCGTGACGAAGAATCCCAGAGCATCTTAAACCGAAGGGGTACTGCCAGCACGGACAGAAGAATTACTTTCTCACTATTGACTTAGTCTTTTACCCTTTTAACCCTACAAAGAATATTAAATAGTATCTTCTAAGTCGGTTGTAAATAGAGGGTAAATGAGTATTTTCCTAATGTATCTTGTCAATAAATACCCCTCTTCGCTCTGTAAGGGGTATCGAATACTCAGATATTCAATATACACTTCGAACTATCTCAATCTATTATCCAATTCGGAGGCTTGGAATAGTCCACATAAGCAAACACTTCGTTTGTTAGTCCTTCGAGTTTACTAAACATGTTAGCATAATCTTTTGCAGCAATAGTTGGCGCCATCCGTGGCAAACTTAGTACAAAAACTTCGTTCTCTACCAATCCTTTCTTAGAGCCATGCCGCCTAAATAGAGCCTAGGCACTAGTCCCCTCCGAAGGTCTTCTTGGACCTCTAGATTGGGATCTTGGAACACCACCGAGGTCGAAGGACCCTCCGTGGTCCCCCACCTCAAAATCCTGAAGTAAACACTCACCCTCGAGCATATGGAGCCCCTACTGTGGCTTCGTCTATGTTTTGAACTGACTTAGTCAGTTCTCAAGACTCAGAGGGTCCCTCCAGAGGCAATGAAGGCCATCCAGATGACATGGTGGCCCAAATGGCTTGGCTTCAAGCCGAGGTAGAAAGGTGGAGGTAGGAAGCTGCCGATAGGCTTCGCCCTCAAGCTATCCCCGTCATCTCGGAGGTGCCTCAAGACGATGACCCTGTTTACTATCCCGAAGCTTCTGAGGTCCAGAGAAGCACCAAGAATGCTTCCTTCGACGATGAATCTCTGCTACACCTAGACTTGCAAAAGGTGCGCTTCGACCCCAAGTTTAGGACTTTGAAGTTGTGCAAGTACTCCGAAGAGGAAGACCCCAGAGAATTCTCCCGCTCTAATGCCCTTGCAATTGAAGCCAACGGAGTGGTTCGAGACACGATGGCCAAGTGTTTCCCCCTTGCGCTCGAAGGGGTGGCTCTTCGTTGGTTTTGGTCCTTAAAACCAGGATCAATTAAGTCTTGGGAGCATCTGAAGAAACAATTAAAACCAGGATCAATTAAGTTTTCAAGGGACCTTTGTGCCCCCGATGTCTACAGGGAGTCTTTTTTAGGTGAAGCAACAACCTAGAGAAACTCTGTGACAATTCTTCAAGCGCTTCGCTCATACGAAGTCTCCGATAAAGGGGCTATCTCCATCCATTGTTGATGCAGCACGCGAAGGTGTCACAAACCTGGGCCTCCTCGACAAGCTTCATCGGAAACATATTTCTTTGGTAGCGCAACTAATGACCTACTTTGAGCAATATGCCAAGTCAGAAGAAGGGTGGCTTCGGAGGACTGCTTTGTCTTCATCAACATTCCTCTAAGAAGTCAAACTTGAACTGAGGACTTCAAGTCCACCACAAGTGTTCCCCTTCAATAATAATCAGCATGATGGATGAAGAGGACGAAAGCATCCCCGCTCCGAGGTTCTAAATATTACCCCTTCTACTTCAAAATTGCCTCCTAAATATCAACAGGCTCAAGGCAACAAGGTTAGCAGCTCAAGGCCGCCAGGGAAGCCAGCTAGTCGAGGTGTCAATGGAGGGAATATGTATGCGAAGTAGGGCACATTGGGGCCTCCTCGCCAGTAGCTAAAATGCCCGAGTGGTCTCATGTGCCCATATCCTTCTCCACAGTTGATGCAACTGGAATTAAATTTCCCCATGCGGACCCCCTTGTTATTATAGTTGCCCTTGCAGGAACGGAGGTCCGGCGAGTGTTGGTTGATGGTGGAAGATCCACGGACATCATCTTTGTTCAAGCTTTCGATCAGTTATGCATCTCGCGGAAGCATTTACTTCCAGCGGCTCGTCCGCTACAAGGTTTCACAGGCCCTCCTCTTGATGCCCTCGGCCAAATAGGCCTCGAGGTCGCCTTCGGAGAGGGGCACCTAGCCAGATCGGAGGAAGTTATCTTTGATGTCGTCGACACCCCTTATGCTTATAATGTTATCTTCAGAAGAGGAATGTTGAACCAGTTCTGAGATGTAGCACATCACAATTATTTATGCCTTAAAATGCCCACACAAGGAGGAGTACTTGCGGTCCTCGGTGACCAAGCTACAACGCGGAGGGCGGAGTACGGCCATGGCCCACCTCTTGATTCCAAATAGGTAAATAATGTGTAGGACCATTCAGAGCATGCTTCAGTGTCGAGAGACCCTTCGAAGATCTCCTCCCTCAAGCCAAGCCCCGAAGGCGAAGTTATAACAAAGATCATCGTCAAGGACGACAAAGACTATCCCATCCAGTTTGGCACGAAATTGCCTCTGGAAATTGCCACTTCGCTAGAAGAAGTGGTTAAAGACAATTTGGATGTCTTTGCCTGGTCGGACAAAGATATTCCCAGAATCAACCGAAGCATTATCGAGCACAGTCTTCTCGTCAACCCAAGGGTTCGACCTGTTTGTCACGGGCTTCGTAAGTTGTGAATAGAAAGAGCAGATCTCGCCAAAGCGGAGATTTAAAAGTTATTAAAATTTGGGATCATTAGGGATGTGGCCCACACGGAGTGGTTAGCTAACCCTGTCTTTGTCAAGAAAAAGGCCTCCGGCAAGTGGCGCATGTGCATTGACGTCACATCTCTGAATAAAGCATGCCCACGTGACCCCTACCCCATGCCTCATATTAATCAGCTCGTCGACTCTACAGCTGGCTCTTAGCTTTTAAGCTTCCTCGACGCGTACTCTGGATATCGTCAAATATGGTTAAAATGCAAAGATGAAGCCAAGACAAGTTTCATAACTTCTTCGGGAGTCTTTTGTTATGTCAAAATGCCCTTCGGCTTAAGGAATGCTAGGGAAACTTTTTCAAGATTAATTGCTAAGGCTCCAGGTCACTAGATAGGCTACAATGTTGAGGCCTATATGGATGACATTGTAATAAAGAGTGCTCTGAAGCACAAACATAGTCTAGACTTAGAAGAAACGTTTGAGAGCCTCATAGCATGTGGAGTTCGCCTCAACCCCGAGAAGTGTATCTTCGGGGCTAAAGCAGGAAAATTGTTAGGGTATTTAGTTTCGAGTAGAGGAATCGAAGCTAGCCCAATGCAAATAAGTGTGTTGCAAAGGATGGCTCCGCCAGAAAATTTGAAGCAAATCTAGAATCTCACCGGACGCCTCGCAACCCTTAGCAGATTCTTGGCAAGGTCCACAAAGCGGAACCTCCCAATATTCAAAGCTTTGAAGGGGTCCAAAGATTTTTCTTGGACACCGGAATGCCAGGAGAGCTTCGATGAAATTAAGGACTATCTCAGCAATCTCGCAGTGCTTACTGTACCCCTTCCAGATGAAACTCTCCTTATTTATCTTGTAGCCATAGGCTCCGCTGTCAGTGCAGTACTTGTTCGAGAAGTGGATTTCAACAGAAAGCTGGTGCAGAATCCGATATACTTCGTATCAGAAGCTTTATCCCGAGCTAAAACTCGGTACTCCGATCTCGAGAAATTTACTTATGCCCTGGTAATGGCTTCGAGGAAGTTGTGACATTATTTTTTGGCACATAATGTAATTGTTCCAACTTCTTACCCCTTGGAGATATGCCCCGAAAAAAAGATTCCACGGTGAGAATTGGGAAATACGCTATCGAGCTATCCCCTTTTGGTATTTCCTTCGTAGCAAGAACATCCATCAAATCACAGGTGGTGGTTGATTTTGTAGCGAAGTGGACTCCGTTTGCAGTATGGGCTCCGGAGGAATCAAATGAAAGTGTATGGACCATATACTTTGACTGAGCTTTTCAAGCATCCGGAGCAAGTGCCGAAGTAGTCATAATCTCACCCTCAGGGCAAAAAGCAATGTACTCCGCAAGGCTCAACTTTAAGTTGATGAGGACATCGATAGCAATGATAAAGACATCCAACACTATATCATTCCTGAACCAATCACTCGCTCTCGTGCCTGCAAGCTTAATTATGAGGTATGTTCGTTTCTTACTTTATATAATGATATGGATATGGATGGGATGCTACTTATGGGTCATATCTTGACTCTAAGGAACATGGGAGAAGCACTTTTGGATCAAACACAAGAGGGAGAGGTGGCCCAACAATCCAATTCGGATTCCACTTCAAACTCCAATTTTGGTTCGGTTTCAGCAGAAC
Organism: Zizania palustris; assembly: GCA_019279435.1. Lineage (NCBI taxonomy): Eukaryota > Viridiplantae > Streptophyta > Magnoliopsida > Poales > Poaceae > Zizania > Zizania palustris. The sequence goes on along the minus strand of JAAALK010000289.1, from coordinate 24,491,753 downwards.
ACCCTTCATTAAAACAGGCATAACTTTCTCGTACAGAAGTGATTCATAAGTCCAATAATATTGCGGATTACGAAGGGATCCTACTTGGGATTCACAAAGCGCGCACACTTGGCGCTGCAAGAGTTGTCATAAAAACAGACTATCAGATTGTCGCTGGGCACGTTGATAAAACCTTTCATGTTCGACATCCACACCTTGCCAAATATTTAGAAGAAAACCACAAGATCAAAGCAGCATTTAAAGGGATTTCTATCCGGAGCATCCCACGAGCCGACAACTTGCAAGCAGACGTCTTGGCTAAAGTTGTAGCCGGAGCCCTAGACATCCCGGAAGGGGCTTTTTATGAAGAACTTGCCTCCCCTTCAGTACCAAAACTCCCTCCTACTGAGGTACTTTGCACATCGAGAAGTGATTGGCGGAGCCCAATTATGGATTTATTGTAGGACGAAGCTAATTTTCCCGAAGGCCCAAGGTTATCAAAGTAACAGTTGAGGGTCTAGAATTATCATATTATCAATGGTATTTTATACAAGGCTGTAATCTGTTCTCCCCTGATCCGATGTATCTCCCAATCCGAAGACCAAGACATACTTTGGGAAATTCAAGAAGGCCTGTGTGGTAGCCATCTAGCCCCTCTAGCTTTAGCAGGCAAAACACTTTGCTAGGGGCTTTATTGGCCTACTATAGTAGCTAATGCGGAGTCATTAGTCCGCACTTGTCAGGGTTGTCAATGGATGGGAAGACAGAGCCATCGTCCACCAACAACTCTTCAAGTTATCACTCCGGTATGGCCAATGTCCCGGTGGGGAATGGATCTCATTGGCCCCTTCCCAATGGCAAAAGGTAGCCTAAAATTTGTAGTGGTAGCGATTGAGTATTTTTCTAAGTGGGTCGAAGCCGAACCTCTGACTGCTATCACTTCTAAAATTGTGCAAAAAATTTTCTGGCAAAATATTATTTGCAGTTTCGGAGTACCTAGGTAGCTTACAATCGACAATGGCACTCAGTTTGATGCCGAGCCTTTTAGAGAATTATGCGAAGGTCTTAGTATCCAAATGTGCTTTGCAGCTGTCCGTCATCCCCAGTCCAACGGTGTTGTCGAGCAAGCCAATGGTAATATCTTGTCAGGCTTAAATCGAAGGATAGTAGGATTGGGAAAGGGGTTATGGAACGAGGAACTCTCGAAGATTTTGTGGTCTATCTGGACAACTGAGGCAAGGTCTACAGGGTTTATCCCTTTTCGGTTATTATTCAGAGATGAAGCCATGATGCCGACAGAGCTAAAAGGAGGTTCCCTCCGCACCATGGAACCAGAGCTTGACAATGAAAGACAGACTTCGCTAGACTTGACTTAAGAAGCAAGGCTTCGAGCTGTTGCCAACCTGACCAAGTGCAAACATTAGACGAAGACCTCGTATGAACTGAAAATAAAGATTAATGAACTTAAGCCAGGTCATTTAGTATTGCAAAGCATAATTGCTCCAAGAAAATTAGGAAATAAATGGGAAGGACCATATATCATCTTGTGTTCAGGATGCCCCAAATCTTTTAAATTAGCTAATTTAGAAGGGAAAGAATTAAAACATGCATGCAATGCGGAGCACCTTAAACGTTATTTTTCATAGGGGCTCCTTGTAACAGATTGTAAACACCATTCTAGATAAATAAATCTTATGGTTCAAATAATGCATGCTTCTCAAGATGATTCCTACCCCTAGTGGATGCACTAGGGGAACAGAGCTGATTGCAGAGGTAAGTATTATTCATACTGTTGGGGGAAAATATCTCATCTTCTGGGTTATTGCCGAAGCAACATAAAGGCAGTCAGCTGGTTCGAAGGTTCCCCGAAGATCATCTTCGAATATACCCGGAATCAAGTTCGAAGTACGAAGATAGGCATTGGTTCGGAGTACATCTTCGAACTAAAGCCCTCCAAGATCTTTTCTGCCAGCTAAGATGGAAGACTTATCTTCTTTCTCATTAGATTAGTCTTTTACCATTTTAGCCCTATTAAGGGAACCGAATAGTTTCCACTATGACGGTTGTAATAGAGGGGTAAATAGGTCTTTTCCTTAATGTTTGGGCCTATAAATACCCCCCATTTCACCCTGTAATAGGGACCGAATACAAGTTATTCAATACACACTTTCGAACTATTCTAAGTTATTATCCTTTCGGAGGCTTAGAACAGTTTGCTTCACAAACACTTCGTTTGTTAGTTTCTTTTCTACAGAAACCTGTTAGCGTAATCTTTTACGCCAACAGTTGGCGCCGTCCGTGGGGAACCTAGTCCGAAAAACTTCGTTCTCTACCAACTTCTTACATCATGCCTCCTAAGCGGAGTGGACCTCGCAATCCCACTCGGAGGTCCTCTCGGATCTCCAGAGAGATACCCTTCGACACAGTTGAAGTCGGAGGGTCTTCGGCTTTCCCTCCGCAAACTCCGGAAGGGGCTTCTATCCCTCGAACATACGAAGCCTCTCCGCCAACCCCTTCCATACTCCGACAGCCCGGAGTCACTTCTCCACCCTCCATCCCGATTCGAACTGATCCTACCAGTTCTCAAGACCCGGAAGGTCCTTCCGGAGGAGATGAAGATAACCTTGGGGATATGGCCACTCAAATGGCCAACCTTCAAGCTGAGGTAGCAAGGTGGCGACAAGAAGCTGCGAACAGGCTTCGCTCTCAAGCCACCCCAACTATCCCAGAAGTGCCCGAAGACGATGATCTTGGTTATCCTGAAGCCCCGGAGAACGCCTCTTACGACAATGAATCTCCATTGCATCCTGAGCTGCAGAAGGTTCGCTTTGATCCAAAGTTTAAAACTTCGAAGCTCTGTAAGTATGCTGGAGATGAAGATCCCGGAGAGTTCGTGCGTTCTTATGCCCTAGCGATTGAGGCTAGCGGCGGAGTTAGAGACACTATGGCGAAGTGCTTCCCGTTAGCTCTTCAAGGAGTGGCATTGAGATGGTTCTGGTCTTTGAAGCCAGGATCAATCAATTCTTGGTCGCAGTTGAAGAGGAAGTTTATAAGTAACTTTCAGGGCACCTTCGTGCCTCCTATGTCAACAGGAAGCCTTTTCCAGGTGAAACAGCTCCCCGGAGAAACATTGAGGCAGTACTTTAAGCGCTTCGCTCATACAAAGTCGCAAATTCGGGGGCTGTCCACATCTTCAGTGGTTGATGCGGCTCGGGAAGGCGTCAGTCATCAAGGCCTTCTGGATAAACTGCATCGGAAGAGCATCTCCTCAGTCTCACAGTTGATGTCATACTTCGAGGAGTATGCGAGGTCAGAAGAGGGTTGGCTTCGGAGGACTGCTACTACTTCGACTGTATTGCAAGAAGTCAAAGCAGAAGTGAAGACTTCGGCACAGCCGCAGGAACCAGTCTTCGAAGTGCAACATGACCGGAGAAGAGGGCAAAAGCACCCTCGCTCTGAAGTCTTGAATATTGCACCCCCACAGAAGTTTGCACCAAGAGCTCCACAGTCTACGGGGAACAAGGCCAGCGGCTGGAGGCCGCCAGGGAAAACGGCTGGCAAAGGCCAGACCCTTTTTTGCTGTATTCATGGAGAAAATCGAAGCCATGCAACTGACACTTGCAAGGCTATCCTTACCCTAAGGGGAGAGTACTTGGAGAGAACTTCAGGTCGAGGCAGTACCGACCGAAGTCCAGCAGCAGCGCGCCCAGACCCGGTCCAGGCTGTGGCGCGGATAGAAAATTTTGATGCTGCAAGGCACCCTCCGGTGGCCAATGTTATGCCACCTCCGAAGCAAGAGGAAGGGCAAGATAGAGGAAAAATAGTAGTTCTCCCAATCTCCGGAGGAGGTACCCTCGGAAGCATGTCCAAGAGACAGCGAAGAGAGTACGTTCGGGAAGTAGGTCATATTGGGACTTCGTCATCTGCAGCTGCAATGCCGGAGTGGTCTCATGTTCCGATATCTTTCTCTGCGGAGGATGCAGCTGGTATTAAGTTCCCGCACGCAGATCCATTGGTTATCACTGCTGATATTGCAGGGACTGAAGTCCGAAGGGTGCTAATTGACGGAGGTAGTTCGGCAGATATCATTTTTGTGCAAGCCTTCGATCAGTTATGCATTTCCAGGAAGCATCTCCTCCCAGCGGCTCGTCCTCTGCAAGGCTTCGCAGGACCTCCGCTTGATGCACTTGGCCAGATAGGCCTGGAAGTTACCTTCGGAGAAGGTTTATTAGCCCGAACTGAAGAAGTTATCTTTGATGTGATAGATGCCCCGTATGCTTATAATGTCATCTTCGGACGGGGCATGTTGAATCAGTTCGGAGCTGTGGCGCATCACAACTACTTGTGCATGAAGATGCCCACACAAGCAGGAGTCCTAACAATCTTCGGAGATCAAGCCATTGCTAGGAGGGCGGAATATGGTCACGGTCCCCCTCTTGATCCGAGGCAAGTAAACAGTGTACAGGATAATGAAGAAATTTTTTCAGCCTCCTCCGAAGCTTCGAAGAAGTCTTTTCCGAGACCAAGTCCCGAAGGAGAGATCGCAACGAAGGTCATTGTTAAAGATGGTAAAGAGTACACTTTTCAATTTGGTAAAGATTTACCTCCTGAAGTTGCAACCTCCTTGGAAAAGGTAGTGGAAGAAAATTTGGATGTCTTCGCTTGGTCTGACGAAGATATCACCGGAGTCGATCGGGATATCATTGAACACAGTTTACTTGTAAACCTGAAGGCCCGGCCTGTTCGACAAGGACTCCGGAAGATGTCCGCAGAGAGAGCTGCTCTAGCTAAGGACGAAGTTGAAAAACTATTGAAGGCTGGGATTATCAGAGAAGTGGCTCACACAGAATGGTTAGCCAACCCAGTCTTCGTCAGGAAGAAGTCTTCCGGGAAGTGGCGCATGTGCATTGATTTCACATCCTTGAATAATGCATGCCCACGTGACCCCTACCCCATGCCCCGAATTGATCAGCTAGTTGACTCCACTGCAGGTTCGGAGTTATTAAGCTTCCTTGACGCGTATTCTGGTTATCATCAAATATGGTTGAAGCGCGAAGATGAAATCAAGACAAGCTTTGTAACTCCTTCGGGAGTCTTCTGCTATGTAAGAATGCCCTTCGGCCTAAGAAATGCCGGGGCTACTTTTTCAAGATTAGTTGCTAAGGCTCTAGGTCATCAACTAGGTCGCAATGTGGAAGCCTATATGGATGATATTGTAATAAAGAGTGCTTTAAAGCACCAACATAGCCTAGACTTAGCAGAAACATTCAATAGCCTTCGGGCATGTGGGATCCGTCTTAACCCCGAAAAATGTATATTCGGAGCTAAGGCTGGAAAATTGTTAGGGTATTTAGTTTCAAGCAGGGGAATTGAAGCTAGCCCTACTCAAATAACTGCGCTGCAGAAGATGGCTCCTCCGGAGAATTTAAAGCAAGTGCAAAAGCTGACTAGACGTCTGGCCGCACTTAGCAGGTTTCTATCAAGGTCTGCAGAGAAGAGCTTGCCAATATTCAAAGCTTTGAAAGGGTCCGAAGATTTTGCATGGACACCAGAGTGTCAGAGAAGCTTCGAAGATATTAAAGATTATCTCAGTAATCTTGCTACACTCACGGTGCCTATTGCGGACGAAACCCTACTCCTGTATCTTGCAGCTACAGGTTCAGCTGTCAGCGCAGTCCTTGTCAGAGAAGTGAATTTCAATGGGAAGTTGGTCCAAAATCCTGTCTATTTTGTATCTGAAGCATTGTCAGGAGCGAAGACAAGATACTCCGAACTTGAGAAGTTCGTTTGTGCTCTGATAATGGCTTCTAGGAAGCTAAGGCATTATTTTTTAGCTCACAATGTAATTGTACCAACTTCGTATCCCTTAGGAGATATGCTCCGAAGCAAAGATTCCACTAGAAGGATTGGAAAGTGGGCAGTCGAGCTAGCACCCTTCGACATATCTTTCTTGGCAAGGACAGCTATCAAATCCCAAGTCCTAGCAGACTTCGTAGCAGAGTGGACTCCACCTGCGAATTTGACTCCGGAGAAATCAAATGACGGAGTTTGGACTGTTTACTCCGATGGGGCTTTCCAAGCATCCGAAGCAGGCATTGGGGCAGTGTTGATTTCACTGTCAGGGCAAAGAGCAATGTACTCCGCAAGACTCAACTTTAAGTCTACCAATAATATAGCGGAGTACGAAGGGATTTTATTGGGACTCCGGAAAGCACGTGCTCTAGGGGCTACAAGAATAATTATAAAGACAGATTCTCAGATAGTAGCAGGGCACGTAGACAAAAGTTTTCAAGTTCGGCATCCACAGCTTGCCAAGTACTTAGAAGAAATTCGCAAGATCGAAGCACACTTCAAGGGTATTTCCATTCGGAGTATACCAAGAGCTGAAAATGTGCAAGCGGACATTTTAGCGAAGGCTGCAGCCGGAGCTGTGGATGTGCCTGAAGAAGCTTTCTATGAGGAGCTCAATATACCTTCGGTGCCACAAATTGCCTCTGCGGAGATTCTTTGCATTCCTAGTGCAGATTGGAAAGATTCGATCATAGAACTCTTGCAAGGAGGAACAAATTTGCCCGAAGAGCCCCAGTCGTCAAGATTAATGCTCAGAGCAAGAAACTATCAATTAATCAACGGTATATTATACAAGGCCGGAGTATGTTCCCCTCTACTCCGATGTATATCTCAAGCCGAAGGCCAAGAAATTCTTCGAGAAATTCACGAAGGCCTTTGTGGAAGCCATTTAGCCCCTAGAGCTCTGGCAGGAAGAACACTTCGCCAGGGGCTTTATTGGCCCACAATAACAGCTGATGCGGAGAGCTTGGTCCGCACTTGTCAAGGATGCCAGTGGATGGGTCGACGGAGTCATCGCCCACCAACAGCTCTTCAAGTCATTGCTCCGGTATGGCCCATGGCCAGATGGGGTATGGATCTAATTGGTCCCTTTCCGTTAGCAAAGGGAAATTTGAAGTTCGCAGTGGTAGCTATTGAATATTTTTCTAAGTGGGTGGAAGCAGAGCCCTTAACAGCTATCACTTCGAATAATGTACAAAAATTCTTCTAGAAGAACATTATTTGCCGGTTCGGAGTTCCTAGATACCTCACAGTTGATAATGGAACACAGTTCGACGCAGAACCCTTCAGGAAGTTTTGCGAAGACCTAGGCATTCAGCTTTGTTTTGCTGCAGTGAGGCATCCTCAGTCAAATGGAGCCGTAGATCGAGCCAACGGAAATATTTTATCAGGGCTAAATCGAAGAATAGTAGGATTAGCAAAGGGACTGTGGACCGAAGATTCTATGGTCCATTCGGACTACGCAAACAAGGTCCACAGGTTTTACTCCGTTCAGACTACTATTCAGAGATGAAGCTATGACTCCAACGGAGCTCAAAGGGGGATCATTTCGCAGCACCGAACCGGACATTGAAGAAGAAAGACAAGCTTCGTTAGATTTGTCAGAAGAAACAAGACTTCGGGCTGTAGCTAATTTATCAAAGTATCATCAGCAGACGAAGACTTGGTATGACCCGAAGGTTAAACTCAACGAGTTAAGGCCGGGTCATCTTGTTCTACGAAGCATTATAGCACCAGGGAAGTTAGGCAATAAATGGGAAGGTCCATATCTAATTGTCCGCTCAGGGCGTCCTGGTTCATTTAAATTAGCTAATTTAGAAGGTGAAGAGTTAGCACATACTTGGCATGCGGAGCACCTAAAGCGATACTTCGCATAAGGGCTCCTTGTAATTCGCTTGTAATCACCTCTAAATTAATAAAGCATATGACCCTGATAGTTGCCTTCCCCTCATAGACTTCCAGCTTCCGAGTGGACGCACTGGAACCGCGGGGTCGACCGAGAGGGAAGTGTCATTAAGCTGGGTTGTATTTTCGGACTTCGAACCCATAAAGTTCGAAGCCTCCGACGTGGGGGCTGACATAATCCGGAGCCCAAGCCACTGGCTTGTAGGCATCCGTAAAAGAGCCCAAAACCACACTCTACGGAGTCCAAGCCATTGGCTGGTAGACTTCCGTAAAAAGAGCCGAAGGTGGCCAAAATCTACGGAGTCCAAGCTGCAGCTTGCAGACTTCCGTAAAAAGAGCCGAAGGTGGCCAAAATCTGCGAAGTCCAAGCCATTGGCTGGTAGACTTCTGCAAAAAAAAAGCCGAAGGTGGCTAAATTATACGGAGTCCAAGCCATTGGCTCGTAGACATCCGTAAAAAGAGTCCAAAGAGACCATTGCAAACTCCGAACCATTGGTTCGTCAGAGATCGCAAAGACAAGCCGAAGGTGGCTAAAGCAAAACAGCATTTGAGCCATGAGTTTCGAATGTCTGTTAACATAGTCCAAAGTGACAAATTTCTTAATACACTAAAGTGTCCTGAAAGTTATCTCAACTGATTTCTTTCGTAAAACAAAGGTACTAAGTTACCATTCTTCTAACTGCAAAAAGTCGAAGACATTTCATAAGATTTCAAAAGATCTTTAAATGACAGAGGGGCTCCGAACCCCCAAAAAATTGTACTCCGAAGTTTTTTCTTTGCGCATAACCATCTTTGAATACATTTCGAAGTTGCTTATCCCAAAGAGGGGCTAGTAAATATGGAGACAATTTTAAATCGGCATTCATTATTGAAACAAATGTGTTTACAGATTACATTATGAAAAATTGGTATCTATACCAAGAAGGAATCGGAGACCTCTTCGGTCCCGAGAGCTAGGGGTGGAACGACTGGTTCCAACGTCGGAAGTCCTAAGAACTTTACGTTTAACTCTCTTCCTCTCCTTCGAAGCTCTAAAATCCTTCTGCTCTTGTTGAAGCTCGGCCCAAGTTCGAAGCCGCTCGGGGCTTCTTTCCCAGCTTCTAAGATCTTCAGATCTTTTATTTCGAGCTTCACCTTCGTCTTCAGACCAATTAGTGTCTTCAGAAGACGAGGTGTTTGCGTCAACTTCTTTATCTTCCTCTTTAATATAAGACAATACGTCTTTGATTACTTCGGGCGCAATTACGCCGGAGTCATCTCGAGGAATAAGAAATCGAGGACGTTTTTAACTCTTTAGAAGTTCGAAGGTTTTCCACAATGAGCGAAGTTCGTTGTTAAGCTCTAACACTTCGATATCTTCCATAAGAGGCAAAGCCTAAAAATATGACAAATAAGACTTTCATTGATAAATGTTTACAAGAATGAGCTTTACATAATCAAAAAAATCCTAAATGATTCCTAAACCTGCGGGTTCGGAGGAGGCTGACTGCTCGAAGCTTGGCTCCGAACTTGCTTCTGGTGTTGGCCTTCATCGATCCAAGCCTTGATCGCAGAACGACCTTCGGCTCTCCATGAGGTTTGAAAGGCTCACCAGGCGGCAGTCACGCCTTCGGAAGGATTCAAAAGCCGCTCGTCGTCGAAGGTAATGGAGCCCTCTGCGCTCGGAGTGATTGTTCGGCCCAAATCCTCGTAGTAACGAAGTAATCCGAGGGCAGACACTTGTCCGGAGAGTTCTCCATAACGCATGCCTGCCGTCTTCATTTGCTTCGCTGCTCCTTGGATCCTCTTTAACCGGCGCAGCAGAGTCACATTGTCATCCGAAGGAAGTGATCCAGTAGTACCGAAGTACTCCAGAACACCTAGCATCTGTTCGATGACCTCCGTAGCCACCTTCTCCGACTTGAGCTTTTCTTCAATTAGTGCATCCTTGCTCGAAGTCGTTTCTGCCAAAACTCCGGAAATCCTAGCATTCTCCGTAATTAGATCTTTCTTCTGGTTTAGGAGTTGGCTAGCTTCCTCTTGGAGCCTTACAAGTTCGGACCCAGCACTAGCATGCTCCAACCGCATCTTTTCAATTTCAGCCCGAAGCACAATTCTTTCTGCTTCGAACTCCTTATTAGCAGCCTCCAAGCCCTGTCTGGCCCTGCGCTCCGTTGAAATCATATTATCCATTTGAAGTACTCTAGCTTCGGAGAAAGATAATTTGCGTTTAAGAACTTCATTTTCTTCCCGAAGCTGAGCAATTTCATTCTCGCTTGATAAAGTTGCAGCGCGGGCCAAGACTGCTTGCTGAGAAAAGAAAAAACTAAAGTAAGAAATTGTTCATGTTTAATTTGCTGCTGGTTCGAAGATGTATTCCGAACCCAATATAATTTTCTAAAGATATTGGCTCGAAGGTGCTCCGTACCTGGTAGGCCGCTCGTTCCAGGGCAACGTTAAGCTCCGAACTCTTCGCCCTGCTTAATTTTGCTACCAGCTCTGTCTCCCCGACTTCCCGACTCACTCGACCTAAAGGTTTGAGCAAAGTCCGAAGCCCTTTTCTTTGCTCCAAAAAAGGAGTTAAAAGAGGGAGCAGAGCCGAAGCCTCTTGGTCTTCCCTACTTGGCGAAGCTCCGGAGCGTTCTCCTGAGGTCCTTGGAACTTCCGAAGATGGCCCCCCTCAGTTGATTCACTTTCATCTGTTGACTCAGACGAAGTTGATCCTTGAGTAGGGAGAGGCTCTATGTGTCTTTTACCCCTTCCAGGCCCCTGTTGAGTGACCTCCGGGTGCGGCTCCAAAGTTGTCGAAGGCCTTTGAATTGTGTCTTCGTGATGTACTTCTACAGCAGGAGGCTCTGCAAAAACAAAAATATTATACATTGTATAATTTTGCAGAAAATGATAAAGAATTATGCGAAATTTACCTTCGACATTCTGCGGGAGATCGAGCACTGGACTGCTCGGAGGATCGAAGGTGAAGTCATCATCTGAATCCACAGTTAAATTTTCTGCTGTCGGAGTATCTCCGTGAGCAGTCCTCCCTTCCTCCACAACTGAAGTTGTAGGAACTTCAACTTCATCTTCGCCCATAGGGGCTTCGATTTGCTCTTCTTGAGTATCCGTAGCTCTCACTTCTTCAATGTTAGCTTGGGGCTCCGGCATACCTGCAGTATCTTCAATGTGAATATTTCGTTGAGCTGCATCTTCATCAATCAATCTCACTAATAATATACCTTCATCTTCTTTAGAACCAGAGATTGAGGTTCTTGAGCTCGAAGGCGCAGGATTCGAAGGTGCGAGATTTTTTGGCTTCCGAGCCACCTTCTTCACCGGAGTCCTTGCGGAGCTCGAAGCTCCGGCTTCAGCCATTCTTTTCTTGGGTCCTTTCTCCAGAGGCACCCAGTCCATCAGAGGGGGCGGAGTCAACTCCAACATTCCCCATACTCTGTTAAACCTTTCCCAACTCCCGACCAATTTAATTCGCCATTCTTTTCCAGTCGGAGTTGGGGCACCCAAAATCTTCTCCGAAGCCCTTACAATTTGCTCTGAAGTAATAGGGGCTGAAGAAGCTAAAAAATAATTCAAGTTAGTCTTTCTTCGAAGTAAATATGTACAATGCATGTTGATTTCGAAGTTACCTGCAGGGCTCGAAGTTAAGTTGATCTTGCGAAGACCGCCTTCCGAATCATCCTCGAAGACGATAGGCCAGTTGGCCATCAGCGGAGGAATTTGCAGTCCGAGGAATTCTTCGGCTAAGTCCCGCATGCTTAACCTTCGGCTAATTTTCTGAAGCAGGTTAAGACGAGCTTCGAGCTGGCCTTCGTTGGGCTGCACTAAGGCTTCTTTCCGGAATTGAATTTCTTTAAGGGGCCCAGCCAGAGGACTGCTCGCTCCAACTTCGGCATAGAACCATCTCAGGACCCAATCAGTGTACCATCTAGCATTGATGGCCTTGGCAGGAAACTGAAGGGCATATTCGTCCCGAAGCCTAAAGTTGATAGAGCCGAAGGATACTACCACTTTTTCACCTCCGGAGCCTACGAAGGTCTTCGGCTGGCAAGTTGCTCTATGAAGTGCAGCGAAGATTTCTGCCCTCCCCTCACAACCTTCGACTCTCAGCGCCCATTCGAAGATAGCTAACCTAGCTACTGCATTCGGAGATAATTGGGAGAGGGTTACATGAAACAGATCTAATACCTCCGCCAGGAAGTCTACAGCAGGAAGGCCCAAGCCAGCTTCGAAGAAAGCTTCAAATACTACTACTTCTCCGGGTCTTGGTGATGGAATCGATTCTTTGCCCGGCTTCCGAATCATAACTCCATTACTAATTTTTCCCCCCGCTGTGATTGCCAAAGACTCTCTCTTGCAGGTAGAAGGCCCCAACTCAAAAGATTGATCCAAATACTTGGTCGATGGCGGGCACAGACCTTGGTCATCGGCGATTTGGGGATTTCTCCCCCCTGCCGCCATGGATGTCGCCGCCGGCATCGGAGGTGCCGCCGCCAACGCTGCTGCCGCTGCTGTTGCGGCCGCCTGCTGCCGAGCCAAGGCCGACGGAGGTGCATATCCCTTAGTCTTCACCATCGCGATCGCCGGATTGCTCTGAGGAAATGGAGGCTAGGGCTCAAGAACTCAAAGGGCTAAAAAGTTTTTGGTTGCTAGAATGCGGTGAAAAGGTAACCGGGTAACTTCTAGGCCCTCTATTTATAGCCTAGACTTCACTTTCTTACCGTTAATCCATGTCGTTTCGCATTCCTGCCGTTACTTCTTTTACGAAATTAACGCCTGCTACAGTTTCCGTTGGAAACAGAAACTTAACGGCTATTTTCTCTAAGTCTAAAAGACTTTCGAACTTCTTGAGTCGGTTCTAAGATAGTTCGAAAAGTAATTACCTTAAGACTGATTCGAAGTTCATATCTTCGTGCATTTCAGAGATAAAATAAAAACCAATAACCCCTATGTTTGGTTATCTTTTCCTTCCGTATACTGCTCTCATAACGTTACAGGTCAAACGGAGAAGCGTATTCGAGGGGCTACTGTTGGGGGAAAATATCTCATCTTCGGGGTTATTGCCGAAGCAACATAAAGGCAGTCAGCTGGTTCGAAGGTTCCCCGAAGATCATCTTCGAAGATACCCGGAATCAAGTTCGAAGTACGAAGATAGGCATTGGTTCGGAGTACATCTTCGAACTAAAGCCCTCCAAGATCTTTTCTGCCAGCTAAGATGGAAGACTTATCTTCTTTCTCATTAGATTAGTCTTTTACCATTTTAGCCCTATTAAGGGAACCAAATAGTTTCCACTATGACGGTTGTAATAGAGGGGTAAATAAGTCTTTTCCTTAATGTTTGGGCATATAAATACCCCCCATTTCACCCTGTAATAGGGACCGAATACAAGTTATTCAATACACACTTTCGAACTATTCTAAGTTATTATCCTTTCGGAGGCTTAGAACAGTTTGCTTCACAAACACTTCGTTTGTTAGTTTCTTTTCTACAGAAACCTGTTAGCGTAATCTTTTACGCCAACACATACGATCCCAATAAACGGACTTCGAGCCACCGACTCGGAGCATCTGTAAAGGTAGGAAAGTACCAAAATAAATGGATTCTGAGCCATTGGCTTGAAAGCATCCGTGAAAAGAGTCGAAGGCGACCAAAATAAACGGATTTCGTGCCATTGGCTTGAAAGCATCCGGAAAAGAGTCCAAGGAGACCAAAATAAATGGATTCTGAACCATTGGCTTGAAAGCATCTGGAAAAGAGTTGAAGGCGACCAAAATAAACGGATTTCGAGCCATTGGCCTGAAAGCATTTGTGAAAAGAGTCGAAGGTGACCAAAATAAACGGATTCCGAGCCATTGGCTTGAAAGCATCCAGAAAAGAGTCGAAGGCGACCAAAATAAATGAATTCCGAGCCATTGGCTTGAAAGCATCCAGAAAAGAGTCGAAGGCAACCAAAATAAACGTATTCCGACCCATTGTCTTGAAAGCATCCGTAAAAGAGTCGAAGGCGACCAAAATAACCGGATTGCAATATATCCGAAAAAGAGTACTAAGCTACCATTTATGGGCTCGGGACTTCTGGGTTCGAAGATTCCTACGAGTTCCATAACCACCATCTACTCGGATTTCGAACCACTGGTTCAAAATTCCTATTTAATACAATAGGGGCTCCGAACATCTAAAGTCAAAAATCCTATGACAATTGTGCATTTAATAGGTATTGGGCATGACTGACTTCGCTTGATAATCGAAGGTGCTCACCCTCAAAGAGGGGCTAGGAGGTAAAGGCACAATTTAAAAGCATTTCAATTTATATTATCCAATCAATTATAATACATCATGAAAAATCAGTGTCTAAACCAAGAAGAAAACAAAGACCCCTTCGATCCCTAAGACTAGTTTTGGAGTTAGCCTGACTTCGAGGGTGACTTGTTCCTGAACTCGGAGTCTTTAGAACTTTTCATTTAATCCACTTCCCTTTCTTCGAAGCCCTGAAGTCCTTCTGCTCTTGCTGAAGTTCAGCCCAGGTCTGAAGTCTTTCGGGGCTAGTCTTCGCTTGGTCTTCGTCAGACCACGCTCTTTGGACTAGTTGATGTCCTCCGAAGATGAAGATGTTAAATTTACAATTTCCTCCTTTTCCTCCTTAATATAAGATAGTACTTCTTTACAAATTTCAGGTATAACCTTCGAGGAACGGAAAATCGAGGACGCTTGTGAGGCCTCAAGGCTTCGAAGGTAGTCCACTACTGATGGAGCCCTTTGTTGACCTCTAGCACTTCTAGCTCATCATCAAAAAAATGCGAAATATCCTAAAAGAATTTCCAAATAAGTCTTTTTCATTCAAAGCAAGACAAAAATACAAGTTATTACATAATAGGACCCTAAGGAGAGCTAGACCTTCGGGTCCAGAGGAGGCATGCTTGTTGAAGGCAGCGTCCATGCCTACTTTTGATGGTGGCCTTCATCGATCCACATCTTCACCGCCGTCCGACCTTTAGCTTTATAAGATGCTTGAAAAGCCTCCCAAGTTGCGGTGACATCGGGCGAAGGGCTCAGTAGTCGGTCGCTAGCAAAGCTGGCAGGTGCTACTCCGGGGTCCGGCACAATAGAAATTCTGATGTCTTCAAAGTGTTGAAGTACTCCAAGTGCGGCTACTTTTCCGGAGATCTCTCCGTACCAAGTACCCAAAGTCTTCATTGTGTTTGTCGCTGCTTGGATCATCTTCAATTTTCGAACCAAAGTTTCGTTCGCTAATGATGAAGAGGCGGAAGCCGTACCCAAGTTTTCCAGGACGCCCCGAAGGACGTCCATGGTCTCAGAGGCTATATTTTTGCACTATGCCTTCTCCGCAACCAAGGCCTCGGATGATTTCCGCATGTCATGGATCAAAGTGGTGAGCTCGGCTGTCTTCATCATGAGGACAATATTCTGCCCAAGCAGTCGCCTTACGTCATCAGCCGAACATTGCCGCTCTTCCCGAAGCCTTACAGCTTCGGCTCTGAAGGCTGCTTGCTCCTCTAGAAGCCTTTTGACTTCAGACCGGAGTACCACCCGCTTGGCCAAAAGCTCTTCGTTTGTAGCTTCCAGCTTTGCCTTCGCGCTCCGCCCTGCAAGGACTATCTCCTCCAAGCTCTAAGCCCGGCCCTTGGAGTTGGCAAGGCTTTCTTGGAGAGCCATCACCTTCTCCTTGAGCCGATTACATTCGCGCTCATTAGAAATAGTCGCTGCGCGAGCTAGAATGACATGTTGACAAAAGGAAAAAGAAGAATGGGGTGAGTATGGTATGTACTTCATAAAAAATTAACTTTGGCAGGTGCACCGTACCTGGTAGGTAGCCCATTCAAGGGCGACATCCAGCTCCGACCCTTCGACCTCGCTTATTGCGGAGACTAGCTCGGTCTCTCCCACCTCTCGACTAGCCCAAGCTAGAGGCTCTAGTTGAGGCCGAAGTCCTATCCTCCTTTCATGAAAAGGGGCCACAAGGGGGAGCCTTGTCAAGGCACTCTGGTCGTCGTCGATGGGAGAAGGCCCAGAATGAAGAGAAGCATCCTCCGAAGCTTCTGTTGACTACCCTCCATCGGTTGACTCAAACGGAGTTAACCCCGATATAGGAGGAGGCATCGGCCAAGATTTGCCTTTGCCTTTTCTAGGAGCCGTCACATGCTTCAGACTCAGCACTTGCTCAAGAGCTGATTCTTGCGCCGGAACCAACCCCCGTGCTGGAGCTATCACCTGCTTCGAAGCTGTCTCCTGCGCTGAAGCTGTCAATGACCCCAAAGCTGTCTCTAGCTCCGAGACCACCTCCTTAGCTGGAGCCACCTCCACCGAAGCTGATTCTGCAAACTAAAAGGTATATAATATTATCTAAATGTTGCAGGAAAAAGAAAGTGAAATAAGGTTCGGTTGGTAAAGATGTACCTCCACCACCTTGTTGTCGGATGAGCACAAGACTGCTTGGATGTTCGACCATCCGAGTGCAGTCCTCGTCGAACCCACGAGATTGAACCAGAGCGATAGTTGCTGGAGTTTTCTCAACGGCAGCAACCACCACTTTGTCTAGAGCTGAGGCCTCCATTTCTAGGATCTGAACCCTTTCGACCTCAACTCTGCCTTGGTCATGAACCGGGACGTCCGTTCGGCTTGGTGGAGCAACTTCGGCATCCACCTACCAAGGCTCGCTCCCCTCTTCGTTTGGCGACTTGTGGGCGACCTTCTTCAATGGCATCTTCACCGGGCCAGAGGTCCCAACCTCGGCTTTCCTCTTCCTTATTGCCGGATCCATTACAGACCAGTTAGGAAGGGTTGGGGGCTCAACTCTAAGTACGCTCCATACTCGGTTGAATCGCTCCCAGTTTCTGACCAGCATCACCCTCTGCTCTTTCTCCATGAGCGTAGGGGCTCCGAGAACTTTCTACCCAGATCGGACAATTTTCTCTAGAGTCAAAGTCATCTGCGGAGCTGAATGATAAGATATCATCTGATTAATTCAATGAAATTAAATCAATATATGTGTATGAAACAACTTGATGCAGGATATGTAGGAAGTCTACCTGCGGAGTTAGAAGAGATTTCTCAAAGTCCCCCCTCTGGGTTCTCTTTGAAGTGGATTGGCCAGGTGGCCATCAGGGGAGGAATTCGGAGGGTAATGAATTCCTCCACTAAATCACGCATACTCATGCATCGACTCATGGAGTACAGTAACTCAAGACGTACCTGAAGCTAGCTTGGATCAAGGCTGATCTCCACCTTCCTCCAGTACATGATCTCCTCCAGGGGCCCCGCTAAGGCGGAGGCCGTGCCCACCTACGCATAGAGCCAATGGAGGATCCATTCTGAATACCTCTGTCAAGAAGTCCACAGCAGGGAGCCCGAGTTCGGCTTCGAAGAAGGCTTCAAACACCATGACTTCTCGTGCATGCGGTACCGGAATGATCTCTTTTTCGGGGATTGCACTTTCACTCCGGGCCCCAGCTTCCCGGCCACCGCCTCGGCTATCGTCTTCTTCCAGCGGGTCTACGTCCCCAAGCTATATGACTGATCCGTATACTTGGTGGATGTCGGCTGGAGATCATGAGGGACGGTGGGCCGAGGGTTCTCCAAAGGCCCCACAGTCACTGCCGCTGCCGCCATGGCTTGCTGCCGGGCCAAAATCGAGGCCGATGCAGGAACTTTGGAGCTAGTATTCACCAATGGAGAAAGCTAGAAAGATTGGAAATGGGCGCTCGGGAAGGAGAAAAGCAAGTCTACAAAGCAATCGGTAACATGCCTAAAAATCACTATTCTCTTCCCTTTTATAACCCCTCAAGTCTCTTGTGTTGTACGTTACAAAGCAACGTTTGGGTTGCTCTATTTCGGTTTCGACACCATTATGACATGCAGGGCCATCACAGTGAAGACTTGCAACCGTCGTGAGATTGTGCGACCATTAGCCTTCTCAGAGAGTAACGACTCTAATTTGGGTCTAACGGCTCTGAGAACTAATGGCTAGTTTGGCTCTGAAGAAACTTCAACTCTAAAGCCGCCTCCTTGGACACCTCCGAGTGGATTTTGGGTCCGGAGAGTTCTTATCCCCGAAGACATTATTACTAATGGTTGTAAGGACTTTCAGATTTTTTCCAAGTCTTAGATATGAAATTATTTCTTGCGTATACTGCCCTCTTCACTGCATAGGCAATTCGGAGAGAAGTATTCAAGAGGCTACTATTGGGGGAAAATATTTCATCCTCTGCATCATGACAAAACCTCTACATCAACGCTGTTAGAAGACAAAATGAAGTCAGAAGCTTTGATCTCCAGAGGTCCTAAAGCATCAAGGCTTCGCTACATTCAAAGCCTTCTACGATAAAAGCCTTCGCGAAGGTTTTGGTGTGACGAAGAATCCTAGAGCCTCTTTACCCAAAGGGGTACTGCCAGTAAGGATAGAAGAATTACTTTCTCACTGTTGACTTAGTCTTTTACCCTTTTAACCCTACGAAGAATATTAAACATTATCTTCTAAGTCGGTTGTTAATAGAGGGTAAAGGAGTCTTTTCCTAATGTATCTTGTCTATAAATACCCCTCTTCGCTTTGTAAGGGGTATCGAATACTCAGATATTCAATATACACTTCGAATAATCTCAATCTATTATCCAATTTAGAGGCTTAGAATAGTCCACATAAGCAAACACTTCATTTGTCAGTCCTTCGAGTTTACTAAACCTATTAGCGTAATCTTTTGCGCCAACAGGGAGGATGATGAGGACATCCCCATGGACGATACACCCACACCTGAGTACCAAGGACTGATGACTCGAGCCTAAGTCCGACAACTCAATGATCAGGTGAATTCGCTCTTTGTTACTCAGACCAATTATCTTATGAGTGGATTACTCAGTTTCAGTTATGAATGTATTATACTTAGGAACATGGGACAAGACATGCTGGATCGGGCTGATTGCCGATTGCGACCTCCATCGGCATCGGCCACCACTCGAATCGCTAATGGCATCAGCTATTCAGCGAGCACCGGCTCCATCAGCTTATGCCATAAGATCAATAACCAACACCATCAGCCGACCGCCAACCATCACACGAACCACAAGAGGTAGTAGGCTCCGATCTCTATCAGCATCGACCATCAATAAGAACTCCATCAGCCATCGGCCAACTACCGACGATTTCGATCGAGCTCCACTCGGCAGCTGACTGTGATACTCTATCGACATCAGCCACCACTTGGACCTCTATCAGAATCAACCCTTGGCCGATAGCCATCACCTTTGGATGATGGCCTTGTCCGATCATCAGACTGACCAGTATACGATGCCACCTGACTTAGCTAAGTGTAGGTTCTCGTTATGAATGGAGTCCTTCTAGGGCACGAGCCCATATTCCTAGGGCACGTTCCATAACTCTGTTTTGTAAACCCTATAAATAGTTGGCAGCCGCCACGAGTTAGGTTTGGGTTTTCCTTAGATTATTCTACCATTGAAGTTTCACCGTATACCGGTTTGTAAAACCCCAAACCTTGAATCTTCAGATTATCATTTGCAATTTTAGATTGCGTTTACCTTGTTCTTTCAAAGTTCTATGATTGATTTACAGGATAGAAACCTTTGTGTTGAGGTCGACTACATGAAAGCATGGTTGACAATGACTAGAAGAGAGGGTGTAGCGATTGCAAGGTTTCGATCCCTGATCGGAAGCCTTAAAGCATCCACATCCACTCATCTCCTCAATCGTACCTATCGGAAGATCAGACCAACTATTTGCACGTCCCCATGCTCATCAAGTGGTATCAGAGCAAAGGTTGCCCGTTAGGTATCAATCTATCCTTGTGTTTCTTGTTTTCCCAAAGTCCAAAAAAATACACACAATAATACTTCATTGATTTATGTTAGTTTGTTCTGTTATTATCCAAACCCTCTTGAGACTTTTCATCAGATTGATTTCAGTTTTTCTTTGTTGAGTTTGAGTCCTTTGTTCGAGTCTTCTTATTGGTTTAGAGTTGCGTTCTTGAGTCTAGTTTGAGTCTTGCAAGAGCCCTTTTCCTTGTGAGATCAGTCTTGCCTCGGTGTCGTGTCACCACCGCATTGTGTTTTTTCCTTGTCCCGCATCGCAAACCTAAATCTAGGTTGCAAACCGCCTTGTATCATCCACCGACAATGCTAGCCTCCTTGTGTTCTTTTGCAAACCTTTTTGAAGAGTTCTTCAAGAACTAACCAAGCAAGAAAAAGTGCAGACTCTTTATTCTGCATATCTTTAATGCAATAGAGCTCTTTTAGAGCCATATAAGAAAAGCTTGTCCGTCCACAGATCCAAAGGAAAAAGTTGTCCCAAGAAAATAAAGAAAAGATAAGAAGGCAAAAAGGAACGGCAAGTAGCAAAAGTGTCCTTCTCCATACTCAGACCACAATCCCATCAAGTGGTATCGCGAGTAGCCGATAGGGGTAATACTGTTGTTTTATCTTGTATTTCCTACTAACGATGGTAGGTGAGATCACCGATTTTGCGGACTGCGCATCTAAAGTTGAACCCCAACGAATCGAAGGAAAGTTTGATGCTAGCATGAATGCCATGCAGCTAAGCATCCATGAATTAGTCAGAAACATCGCTACTCTCATAGCTAACATACAGAGAATCACCCCAGAGCAATAACCTTCAGCTCTAGTGCATAAGGTGGAGGAAGAATGCTCTAGGAATAAGAAACAAGTCACGTGCCCTTGGGTGAAACCGGCCAACAAAGAAGAAAAGTACGACTTCGACAACAACAAGGCCTATAGAATATTTGACCTGTTGCTCAAAGAGAAGCAGATCTAGTTGTCACCTAACCACGTGATACCACCCGCCGATGATCTAAAGAAAAGGAAATACTGTAAGTGCCACAACTCCCCATCGCACCACACTAATGAATGCAAGGTGTTTAGACAACAGATCCAAACGACCATGGAGCAAGACCGAATCAAGATCGATGATGAGAAGAAGCCGATGAACATCGACAAGCATCGATTCCCGGTCAACATGGTACATGAACGTCACATTGACGACCGGGGCACAAGAAGAAGTAGATGGGCTAATAGCTCCGTCACTTCATTAGATCTGATCAAGAAATATGAAGAGAAATCAAGAAAAGCGGTGGACGCCAGTCACCTCCAGAGTTACTCACGATTCAACCCTCATTGGAATTGTGAGTTCTTCATATTTTGTTGGACCAAAGGGGTACGCCTGCCGTCAATGGACAATTGTTCAGGGTGCGGCGTCTGAGGCGAGTCGCAAGATGAACATCGGCCACATAACAGTAGGGCAAGGCCACGTGATCAAGAAGCCATTCACTAGGGGTTGTCACCACTGAGGGTGTCGACGCTTGAAAGGATCGGCCCCATCAACGTTAAGGATGATGACCAACCATCCGATGGAAAAACTACACTAGAGAAGCCACAGTGGTGCCCTAGCGGGATTTTCACAAGTAACTAGAAGAGAAGAGTGTAATGATTGTGGTAGAGAGAGCTGAAGGCACAAAAGTGCGACGAGGAAACTTATCGGCCCTGAAGGATCAAAAGTGAATGGCAAGTAAAAGATAAGGCCGATCACGACGACAAGGACACATGGGTAAATATGGTTTTCTTTCTCCATGTAGAGTATTGGGCATCTTCTAAAGGCAACGCAGATCAGGCCGATACGATGGCTCAACTAGTGTTAGCTCTACAACTAGCAGTTTTTGATAAACTAGAGGACCCTAGGCATCGACACCTAAGACCTTTGTACGACAAAGGTTTGATCAACGGGAAGACGATGCCCAAGATGATGATAGACGGAGGGGCAGATGTCAACTTAATGCCATATCCAACTTTTCTTAAGCTAGGATAAACGCCAGAAGACCTCATCAAAACTAATATGGTATTAAGGAACTTCGGCGACAACTCGTCAGACATGATGGGAGTACTAAACATAGATGTGACGGTTGGGAGTAAGACGACGCCGACCAAATTTTTCATGATAGAAGGAAAATGATCTTACAGTCTGTTGCTTTGATGAAATTGGATTCATGCAAACTGTTGCATCCCATCAACGATGCACCAAAGCCTAATGCAATGGGTTGCCGATAAAGTGGAAATAATCCCCACGATAAATCGATGAACATAGCGATAACCGGTTTATTAGTATGGGAGATGGAAGAAGTTATTTGTCTATCAGGGAAGGCTTGGGATTATAATTTTCTTAAAGTATCGAATGATGGAGTTAAATCAATCAGCAAAGAGCTGCCCAAGATCACCCTGTGAATATGGCGTTGACAAAACAAAAAGTGTACTCGGTCAATGCCTCGCTGTATTCGATGAACTACAAGAGGTAGACACCAGACCTAGTGACAGACTGATGCCAACTTTCATAAGTACCTAGATTCACCAATGAAGTGCAAAGAAGACTGATAATGTTACTTTGGAGATATCGGAAAGGTTTGGATGAGAAGTGCTTCGAGAAACATTTCCTGATCGTTCGTACAAATGCCTAAAGAACTACACACAAAACAGACGATACCAATGGTATCACCTTCAGACAGCTGATGGTAAAACATCGCCCTTCGACAAAAAAACTCAGGGTCAAATCCAAGAGGTCAAAGATAAATACATTGCGAAGTCATGTTTCACATTACAAGTCAGAAGGCCCTACACGAAGTTATAAAAGAGCCCGTCGGGTAGCTCCGATCGCTCGGGGCCCAATCGCATCCACAATCCAAAGGATGACTCAGTCTTCGGTGCCCAAAACAAGGACATCTTCAAGGGAGTGGGATTGATGTTGCACATGGCAGACGACACCGGCTAGCTGACACTTTTGGGCCTCGACCCGGGCCAGGAAG
This sequence comes from Zizania palustris, assembly GCA_019279435.1. Lineage (NCBI taxonomy): Eukaryota > Viridiplantae > Streptophyta > Magnoliopsida > Poales > Poaceae > Zizania > Zizania palustris. Next base: position 24,469,199 of record JAAALK010000289.1, on the reverse strand, counting down.
GACGTCATAGCACCTACCCTCTCGACAATCGTTGTCCGGACCACCTTCAGCTTTGCCTCTAGATCAACCTCCTCTACCTGCAGCCGATTAAGGTCCCATGGCACGGCCAATGACATAAGGCCACCTCCCAATTACCCATGCAGTGGGAGTAGGGGCACCAATCCCCAGGTTTGTAGAAGTCGATACTGGTCTGTATTGTATCGGCCGACCATTGGCGCTCACCAAGGAAGCAGTTAGTCAGACAGAGAAAGGTGGTGAAAATAAATAAAAGGACAAGTTAGAGTATCCACCTCGGGCCCCACACCAGCATCATCTGAGTGAAGCCTTTCCCAATAAATCAATGAGGAACGATTGAAGATGCGCTCCTTCAGTTCGCCCCACCATTGGCGGAAAATGAGGGAGGACGCTCGACAGGTTGTCTAGGAAACAAGGTCACTGACGATTATCCCATCGGTCATATGGGAGAGGCGGTCAAATTCCAAGGCATTCTTGACTTTCCCACGAGTTCGAATTTGATCGACAAAGAAGCGATGGGGTGAGAGTTGACCGAAGCCTAATTGCCTCGCAAAAATTGATGTGTGGTAGAACTCGTAGGAGTCCTGCTAAGAACGCGCACTAGTGAAATTGACAGGGAGCAAACAAGGAAAGAATGCGAACGTGAAGATACGAAGGGATCTTTTGTCCCGGGACACATTAGGTAGAATTAGCCGATGAGGTTATTCGTACTTCGAGTAATACCATAAGGTATACCATATGGTCTGATCAGAGAACTCGAGGTAAAAACTCTTGAAGCGGGCGGCCATTGCTGTAGGGGATAAAGGAAAAGTAGAAAAACATGCTGCTCCTTCACCCAAGGAAAAGCAGTGATGATAAGTAGGAATGGCCGATTCCGGAAAATCGGTAGGAAAATGCATTTGAGCAAGAGGGGGCCCTCCAATAAGATCGTCTATGTAAACATTAAGCCAAAGATACTGGAACCACCAAGGACCGCCAAAGTGTCCGACAGGTGCACTAGCTCATAACTTGGCCGATACTTGGTGGAGAAGAAAATAAGTGGTACCAAGGAGGTATCGACCGATTGGAATTTTCTTCTTCGCAGCAAGCTGCTCGGCTAAGGGTTGGAGATGAGAGGTCGGATCTAGAGTGGATCTGCAAAATACAAATTGTTCTAACCAAAGGTTGAGGAAAGCAACATACTCACAGGCTTCTACAGGACCGGTCTTCTTGTTATGCTTCAAAATATATTTACTCCAACCGCCGGTGGATTTCACATCAAGGCGGTGAGTTGTTTTGGATCGGAGGGAGAAAGGGTAACAAGGAGAGATAATGTCAAGGGAAGTCAAAATAAAAACGTCTAGAAGAGATGGGGCCATCATACCATGACCAAAGGTGAAAGCGTTGAGGGTATCAGACTGAAGATAGCAGGCAGCAGCAAGCAGAGGCTCATTCTAGTAGGGTTCCGCGAGGGAGAGGCCAATGCAGTGGCCGATGTCAATTTCATCCTAAGATGAGCGATGGGTGGCTGATACCCTAATGTACCAATCACGCTAGCTAGGAAGAGGAGAAGGGAAAGCCCTAAAGCTATTGGTCCAGTTAGAGGGAAGCATAGAAGAATGTTTGAAGGGGATCTGATTGGTCTCGGCATTGATAATGTCAGTAGGATCGGGATTACCCATCAGACCCATAAAATAGCAGGTTGTGTGTTTGGCCATAGGAATCAAAACTTGGTTCTGCAAGTTCTACAGAAAAATAAAAATGGAAGATAGTAAAGAAAACAATGGAAAAACAAGAAGAATAGAGAAATGCTAAAGACTTACCTCCAGGATCATGTCGTTGGTCGCCATCGTTGAGGAGTTGAAGCCTGAAGGTCGACTGAGAAGGAGAAGATGACGAGCATGATAGATTGCAGGGGCGCTAGGAGCAGAATGGTGATGAGCCCAAAAGAAAATATAGTGAAGGCAAAGAGCGTGAAGGGGAAAGTGAGGCATGAAGGAAGTATGCCCAAGAAAATTTTCTTGACGTCAGAGAGCAAAAGTCATGATTTGAAATCAGAAGTTCAGATTATTTTCTTGATGTTAGAGAGCAAAAGTTGCTTTGGAAGTTCAGACATGGTATTAGAAGTTCCAATTTAGAATCGGGGAAAATTGTACTGATCGGAAGTTCTGATATGTGTATCATGAGTTCTGAGGTAGGTGAAAATACATTGGATCTATTACAGTGTCATGTTGGATTGAGAAACCGAAAATACTCTATCGAAAGTTCTGACATTGGTAAAATAGATTGGATCTGTTAGAGCACAAATCAGTTGTAACCGATTTGTTGGTTTCGAGATGTGGACGACCAGGGGCTGTCAGTCCTATATAAAGAGAGGAGGAGGCCTTGGAGAACAAGCTTTTGGATAGTTTAGGCCTAGCCACCAAGAACTACTCTCCTCCCTTTCTTGATGTCAAAAGTTGAGATTGAGGATCTCCCATTCTCACGTGCGGAGTTAGCACGCCGTCGTGGGAAATACTCCATCCCTGTACATATGCATACCGTGGAGGCATTGCTCCAATAGCGATGCTCGTGGACTTCATCATGTGAACAACTACGTTGTCTTCACCAATTGGATTGGCAAGGAACGACCAGGATGAAGCGAGGATAGGAAAAGATGGGCTTCCTCAAGATCTTCTTCCACTGCACCTAGCGCGTCTTGTGCTAGAAGGTACCGATCTTTTGGCTAGCGTAGGTTCCCCTTTCCCCAACAGTGGTATTAGAGCCTACGTAAGTAGCGTTCAATCTGGATCCCTCGTGTATAGAGAGATACATGGTGGAAAAATAGATTAGATCTGTTTCTGTCCACGGCAAATCAGAAGTTCCGACACTGATCGGTTTTTCCGATGTCGAATATTGATTCGGTACAAAGAGCAATTGTTGCTACCAGGAGTTCCGATATTGAACGGAAGTTCTGATCCACCCAAATTTGAAATTCCGAGCCTATTGAGCTGGGTTTTTCAGATCTAGATTTTAGTCACATGTAGTTTCTTCGCCTAACTTTATTTTGCAGAGAATGTTGTTACTGGCATGAACTTGGATAAATATGATGTATGAGATGCATGCAATGAATGTAAATTAAATATGGCCCACCTGTCATGGTTATTTGCAGCCCAAGGCTGATGTAAATTTAATATGGCTTGCATGGAGGCTGAGAGCACACACTCAAAGACGGGAGCCATGGAGATGGATATTGCCATGTGAAAACGGCCATGCTATGTCACAGTTAATATGATTGCTTATGATGCTTTCTTATGTTCCTGTTATACTATTCTTGCATGTTTTGTGTGCGCTAGGGATGTTACTATGCTAGAATATTTTTCCCTCAGAAAATTAAGTATTGATGTTATTTCCAATAGCTGCTCCCACCAAGGATCTCGATCATCGGTAGTGGGTCTGCCAAAGCAGGGTGCTATCTTTTATCTTTACCAGTTGGGGCGGAAGTCACACTTCTGCACACATAGTGTTGGTTTGCTTAACGGGGCTATTAAAATGATTTTGGGCCTTGGAGCATAGAGTTGGCATAGAGCATTGGATGATTCTCCAATGACAAGAGTCACATACGATGTGATTAGCAAAACGTTAGATACCTATGTCACCTAGCTTCTATAAGTGATGCCAAAGATCACTAGGAGTTTGTTGACACGAAAATGTGCCCCTGCACTTTGGTCAGTTCGATGATCCAAAAGTGTGTGGATACTTAGGGACGAGCCTAAGCATAACACAACATTGACGTCATGTTCCAACTACCCTTAATAGTGGCAAGGGGGGTGGAGTCGCCAGGTAATCATATCACAAGCAAATAATCCAATTAGCCGAAAGAAATATATAAATAAAATAAACTAGCCAGTTGAACGGAGCCTAACTAATTCGAAGTGTGTCGTGCGAAGGGTTCATCGAAGGGGGGCCTTCGGTGTCTGGTGCAAAGGGCTTTGCCGAAGGTAGTCTTCGGCGTTCGGATTGATCTAGCCGAAGGCAGGCTTCAAACAGATCTCGACGTGAAATCACCTCCGAACAGCAGGGTTCGGTGCGAAGTCTTTGACACGACAAAATACTCCAACACAACTTCCTGGCGAGACTTTGTCTAGCGTGAAGTGTACGCGTGATGAATCCTGATGCGGCGAAGCCTGTTGTGGAGTGCTCCGGTGTGCGGGACTTGGTCAGACCAACAACAGCGTGATGGGTCCGGCACGGGTAGTGGAATCAGGGGTTCCACCAAAGGGCGTTCTGGCAGCCTCTGAAACTAGTTTCCTAGCTTTGGACACCTCCAGCAAAGGGGCTCCGATCCTGAAAACCTGCAATAGAACAAAGATCAAGTGCCAATTCAGCCTAGAGACTGAATCTGCTAAGTGTTGCTGTAGGGAAACGAAGGTAACAATCTGTTACATAGATCAATGGATACTTCATAGGCGAAGTAACAAGGCAATAGCAATATGTTACGTCGATTAATGGGTACTTCACGAGTGAAGTAACAAGGCTTACCACTATTTTGATGTGGCCGGTGGAGGGCTTCTAGGCAAACCCACGAAGGTAGTACATGGAAATAAATGAAAAGTAAAGGTACGGTTAAAACTAGGGTTTGAAGTTGATTTGTGTCGGGGGGTCCTAATGAACTGACCTCACCCCTTTATTTACAGGGGCTAGTCTTATTATCTCTAAGGTTAATCTAGTATGATTCGACCTAATCAAGTTTAGAGATAAAAACAGCCAGAATCAGACTCAAACTCTATCTCCGAAGTTGGCCCGAAGTGGGCCTTCGGCAAGCCTACTGAAGCCTGCTCCTCGGGCTGAAGCTTCGTCGAGGCAGGCCTCCGGAGGGCCTTTGGGCCAAAGGTAGCAGGCCGCTAAATGGCCTCCAAAGCCCAATGTTCGATGGTCCTTCGGCCCTGTAAGGGTTCGGCCTGATCAAGGACTTGTGTATTTTCGTCCAAATTACCAAAATTGATATTTTGACAATCTTGATCATTAATGCCATTTTTTGCTATCAACAGAGTTATAATGAATATGGATCTTACGCCAATATTAGTCCTTAGAGGGAAATTGACTGTTTTAAAATAGTGGAACATGTTTTATTGGATAGAAGATAAACATTGCATAGTGCTGAACCTTGCATTTAATCTTTTGTAGATCATGGCACCTACTACTCCTTCTGTTAAGAGCACTCTAGTTTTTAATTTGCGATCTATTCTTGAACATGAGAAATTATCTGGACCAAACTTTATGGATTGGTACCGAAATTTGAGAATTGTTCTTAAACAAGAGAAAAAGGATTACGTTCTAGAGGAACCCCAACCCGATGAGACAGGAGAGGATGCTTCTGCAGTAGACAAGTGTTCTTATGAGAAGCATGCTAGTGAATCCATGGATGTAAGCTGTTTGATGCTTGCCTTCATGTCCTCTGAGTTTCAGAAACAATATGAGGAACATGATGCTTATGATATGATCATAGGTCTTAAGGGCATGTTTTAGAACCAAGCAAGGGCTGAGAGATACAATGTGTCTAAAGCCTTGTTTGGGAGTAGGCTGGTTGAAGGGAGCCTAGTGAGTCACCATGTGATCAGGATGATTGGTTACATTGAGACTCTAGAGAGACTGGGTTCTCCACTAGATCCATACTTAGCTATTAACGTCATTCTCTAGTCGCTCCCACTAAGCTTTGAGTCGTTCATCATGAATTACAACATGGTTGGACTGGAGAAGACACTAGCTGAGTTGCATGGGATGCTCAAGACTACTGAGGAGAGTATCAAGAAATCTCCAAATCATGTGATAATGGTTCAGAAGGAGAGCAAAAAGAGAAAGAGGAATGGCAATGCCAAGACTATAGATTCGATCTCTAGTGCTAAGGTTAAACCAACTTGAAAGTCCAAGTCAGGTCTTGTTGGCTCTGATGTGTGCCACCATTTCCACATGCCTAGGCATTGGAAGCGAAATTGCAAGGTGTACCTGGAAGAGCAGAAGAACAAGAAGGGCGGTGTGACTTCCACTTCAGGTATTAATGCTATTGAAATTAATCTTGCTACTTGTCGAAATGATTCATGAGTATTTGATACCGGATCGATGATTGATACTTGCAAATCATTGCAGGGGCTGAGTAGAGCAAGAAAGTGTGCAAGTGGCAGCTAGATGTCCGCATCGGGAATGGTGCAAAGGTTGCAGCGTTGGCTGTCGGTGATTATTCACTGTCACTACTTTTAGGACTAGTTTTGGAGTTGATTAATTGTTATTTCATTCCCGCCTTAGGCAGAAACATTATCTCTTCTTCATGTTTAGAGGAAGATGGTTTTGAATTCATAATAAAGAACAAGTGTTGTTCAATATTTTCGAATGGCATGCTCTATAGTGTTTGTCCATTAGTGAATGGATTATATATTCCGAGTCTTGAATATGCATACGTTTATAACATTAGTACTAAGAAACAACGACTCAATGATTTGAATCGTACCTACGCCAGACATTGTCATTTGGGTCATATAAATGAGAAGCGTGTGCAGAAGCTCCATAGTGATGGACTTTTGGAGTCATTTGATTTTGAATCGTATACATGCGAGTCTTGCTTACTTGGAAAAATGACAAAGACCCCTTTCACTAGACAAAGTGAGAGGGCGAGTGAGCTATTGGCCATAGTACATACTGATGTGTGTGGTCCAATGAGTCACACAACTAGGAAATGGTTTTCAGTACTTTATCACTTTTACCGATGACTAGTAGATATGGTCATGATTACTTGATGAGGCATAAGTGGGAATCCTTCAAAAAGTTCAAGGAGTTATAGAATGAAGTACAAAATCATATGGGCAAGAAAATTAAATTTATACGATCTGATCGTGGAGGTGAATATTTGAGTCATGAGTTTAGTGATCATCTGAAGCAGTGTAGAATTGTTCCACAACCTACTCCACCCGACACACCCCAATGGAATTGAGTGTCTGAGCAAAGAAACCACACCTTGTTGGACATGGTTCAGTCTATGATGAGTCATGCTGATCTTCCATTATCCTTTTGGGGACTCGCTCTAGAAACCGCAACTTTCACGATAAATAGAGTTCCCTCTCAATCAGTAAGAAGATGCCATATGAGATGTGGTCTAGGAGGCATCCTAGTTTCTCTTTTATAAATATTTGGGGATGTGAGGCGTATGTTAAATGTTTGACGTCTCACAAGCTCACTCCAAATTCTGACAAGTGCTTTTTATGGGGTATCCTAGGGAAACCAAAGGATACTATTTCTATAATATAGAAGAGGGCAAAGTTTTTGTCGCTTGAAATAGTGTTGATGGGGGAAAATGCTTCACTTTCAGGACTTAGAGATTAACATTTCAAAAGGACTTATCAACTTCAGAGCTGATGGGCTCATGCTTCGATCCATGATCTGAAGGAACCCTCCGCATCTATGAGGCTTTGGAGCCGAGCGATAGGATTGATAAGATGTTTGGCTTATCTACTTGCTTTGGGTAGATTTTACCATTTTAGCCTTGTTCAGGGTACCGAATAGTTTCCACTATGTCGGTTCTAATACACACATTCGGACTACATAAGCTATTATCCATTCAGAGGCTTGAGATAGTTCTTAAACACGAACTCGCTGTTTGTCTGTTCTTTATCTCAGAGAACCTGTTAGCGTAATCTTTTACGCCAACAGGTGTATTCCTTGAGAAAGAGTTTCTCTTAAAAGAAGTTAGTGGCAGGACAGTGCATCTCGAAGAGGTTCGAGAGCCACTGGAAGGTGTTCCAGATCCCACTGAACAACAATAGGATGCACAAGATGTTGTAGAGCCTATTGTAGAGACACCAGCCCCACGAAGGTCCGAGAGGGTGAGTCACATGCCAGAGCAGTACATGTTTTTGACCACTAAACAGCTCGATGTGTTGTTGTTGGACAATGATGAGCCCAAGACCTATGCGGAAGCACCGATGGGATCATACTCTGAGAAATGGCCTAGAGCCATTACATCTGAGTTGGAGTCCATGCGAGATAACCACATTTGTAACTTGGTTGATCCACCCGATGGTGAAAAACTATTGAGTGTAAACGGATCTTCAAGAAAAAAGATAGACGTTGTTGGAAATGTTCACATCTATAAGGCATGATTGGTGGTGAAAGGTTTTAGACAGATTCAAAGTTTTGATTATGATGAAACTGTTTATAGCAAAAAATTGCATTAATGATCAAGATTGTCAAAAAGTCAAAATTGGTAATTTTGGGCCGAAAATATGCTGTGTCCTGGCACAGGCTAGTCCAACCAGTCGTACAGGCCTGGTCCGATCGACCATGTAGGCTCGGTCAGACCGGCCATATAGGCTCGGTCAGACCGACTCATCCTGAGTCTGATTGGTTTTAATTGATTTCAGGATATTTTTATCTCTAATCAATTCCTAACGACTTGGACTCGTACCGAAGTCAAATTATAATAGAAATTAAGCCCAGGGATGACAAGACCAACCCTTATAAATAAAGGGGCGAGGCCAATTTAAGGACCCCCCGAAACCTTAATAGATCCAATCTATTATTTCAATTCTTGAATCATTCTTTTACTTTTCAATCTACCCTCCTTGCCCCAGGATTAGCCATAACATCCATCTTTGTTGGTTTGCTCTATAAAACATCTATCCGCCAAGGCGTAATCACGGTAACCCTTCTCAATTCGCTTTTGAATCATACATTCAATCCAAGCAACGGATTTCTATCGTTTTTATCAGTTTTTATCCATAATTCGGTCTATAGGCCGAATTACCTCTAATTTCTTGGTGTTTTGCAGAGTTTTCCTCCCAACCTTCTTTGCCAAGAACCCTTGCTACAAGCCGTCTATAGCAAGACAGTCGCCGGAGTCCGGAGGCCACCCTCTAGGGGCTATCGGTCTAATAGGCGATACCATTCTGGTCCGCTGGGCCATGTCGTGCCATCACCAGGCGTGCCAACACACCCTGTTCTAACCGGCGGCCTAAGGCCGGTCGGACCGGCCATGCACGGAGCCCCTCCAATGGCCACTTCACAAACACTGAAGCACCCTCTGATGCGCCGGACCTCTTGCACCCATATTCGTCACCCTTCGGTCTGACCAACGACTCGAGGCCGGTCTGACTACCTGTGCGAAGGGGGCTTCATAGCTTCCTGCCCTTCGCACGCCGAAGACCCCTTTAGCGACCCCTCCACACCACCGGTCCGACCGGTGGCCTATTGTCGGTCTGACCAGCCCATCTTGGCCGGTCCGACCGTCCAACACCCTTCGGTCCAACCGGCCCCACTTTGCCCGTTTTATCCCTTCACCCATTCTTTGGTTAGTTAAATAATATTTAGGTATTGTTTAATTTCCTCGTGACTCCATTTATTTCCTTTGTCATGGTCAAGGGTCGTCATAATGCAGTGTCATCGTCACGTGACATTTAGTGGGCCACCCCTAAGCGTCTGCGCGCTTTTGGATTGCCTAACTGACGTTAGTGTTTGTTGGTGCTTTATCGATAGATTTTAGTGTCAACACACTTTTTGGCGACTCCGCTAGGGACATACACGCCAAGAACGACTACGCCGACAACGGGTACGACTACTATGACTACATCTACGGTGCCCTCTTTGTCAGCAAACATGGCGGAGAGCGTAGAGATTGACGATGACAACGTCATCCTCCCCACCATCGATGACATCTTTGAGGAGGATAGGGCTGAGATCAAGGCCAAGAAAAAGAAGTTGCATGACCAAATGCTTGGACGGTACACGAAGACTCACGCAGGCTTCGTCAAGCATACCCCCGATCTCCCTAGCATCTCCATGAACAAGGTAACACCACCATCCCCTACTCTATCACCCTTAGACATCGAGCAAAAGATAGCGGCAACTGTAGATCAAGCAGTTAGTGCCATGTCTGCGAATCATCTAGGGCTCGAGATAGAGGCGATGCTTGAGAGATTCGACTTTTCCGAGGCCGCTTCTCTGCCTCTGATTGTTAGCGTAGCCCCTATTCATCACATCCATAGTATAATTGATGGTAGTATCAGGAAGAGTGTCACATCCTCGACCTCTCCATCTATGGACGAGACACCATTTTCCCCTATCGGTCAGATCGACCCTATGGATGGTTAGACCGACGTGTGCCAGATGACGCCTCCGACAACTGTCTGGCCCTGTGGCTGGTCAGACCACCCCGTGTTAAATTATGCGCCGCCTCTGCCAGTGCCTGCACTACCTCTACCAGCGCCGCCCACACCTCCCACTCCTGTACACCCACATAGGCTAGATGACGCCACATATAATGAGCCACCATGAGAGGAGGGTAATAGATGGGAGCCATACGGCCGACACGCCGATATACCACCATGTGTTTCGCCCCCGCATGAGAGACGCACAGAAGAGAGGGGCGTAAACTACATAGATGAGCATATTTGTGCGCTTTTTAGAGAGTGCATTGGCTTCACACCCTGGGATCGGACTAGGGTTTACCACAAGCCATACCTGGACCATTATGACACAATCACATATCCTCGCATTTTTAGGGTTCTTGAATTCACCAAATTTGACGGCGAGGGTAATAAAACCACTTAGGAGTACATAGGTCAATTTCTAGCACAGTGTGGCGAAGCTAGTGGGCCAGACGCCTTTAAGCTTAGACTATTTTCTTTGTCACTATCTAGCACCGCTTTCACTTGGTTTTCGGCACTACCGCCGAACTCCGTTCAGACTTGGGCCCAGCTAGAGCAGAAATTTCGCAATTATTTTTATACTAGAGAAACTGAACTTAGACTCTCACACTTGACATCGGTTAAACAAAAGTATAATGAGGGCGTCTCTGACTACATTAGGTGGTTTAGAGACACCAGAAGCCGATGTTTTAGCTTGAACATTTCTAAGAGAGATTTGTCCGACATAGCGTTCAATGGTTTCCATTCCGAGCTTAAGGAGAAGCTAGAAGGCTAGAATTTTTTTAGAAGTTAGTCAAGTTTTGCAGCAGGATTTGGTCTAGGAAGGTTGAGCAAAGAATAAAAAATTCACTGAGACCTTTAACAAGCCCAAGGCTGAGGTACATGTCATGGAGCACTCCGATGAGGAATCATCAAAGAGCGAGGATGACTCGGATGATATGTACACCATGGAGTGGACTTGGTCTAGTAAGTCTAGTCCCGTCACTTGCTCTCTGAGTTACGGCTATCTCCCACTAAGAGTCGGCCCAGTGAGGTCAAATATGAATTTGACATGACCAAGTGTGACAAGATATTTGATTTTTTGTTGAAAAACAAACTCCTCAGGTTGCCGAAGGGCCATGCCATTCCCACTGCCGACGATTTGAAGAAACCCACTTATTGTAAGTGGCATGATTCACATTCCCATTCTACTCATGTTTGTAATGTTTTTCGTTGACAGGTTCAATTGGCCATAGAGGAAGCACAATTGAAATTGGATACTAATCCCAAAATGAAGCTTGACCAAGACCCCTTCCCCGTGAACACCATCGATCTCGATGGGGAGATGGTGCTGATTTGGCCCGATCAAGCCGAGTTAGCTAAGAGGAACGAGGTCGTAATTGGAGAACCTCGCCTACAGATGCTTGTGCAGAAAATCCCGAGGTAGGGGTTTAGAAGGTGAACACCAATGCAACATCTTTGGCTAAATCACACAAGAAGTTGAAGGTAACATATGAGATGCTACTCCAGAAGCATAAGAAGAGGGTCGAGAAGGCGAACACTCAGCTAGGACCTCCAGTGAGGCCAAACCCTCCGCAGATTTATGAGTTTGGCCCACGGCGGGCGAGACCGCTAGAACCATCGATGCCTCCACCTCCATATCAGTTGCCAATGGCATAGTGGGCCCCATTTTACTTTCCACCTACTGGGTACCCATTCCCTTACTTTTTTACGGGGTGCCCCATTTGTGTCGTCCGAGATCCATAACATGTAGGGGCAGATGAACACAGCAGGAGGCGACACGACATTTTCAGTCGGTTGTCCGTCACACCGCAGGGACGACCGGACCGGGGTTCTGAGGCAATTGTCATTAAAGTGGGTTCCTAGGATGTCCAAATCCCCGATGGAGCCCCACCTAAGTAGAACAGAGGCGAGCAGTAGAAGAAAACTAAGGCGGAACCTGTCGATCTGACCACAGCCTTAGGGCCGGTCAGACCGCCCTCACCGCCCTTGTGTGACCGGCCATTTTCAGCCATCCAACAATGGCCGATCAGACCGACAAGGTCCGGTCAGACCGGCCCAATAAGGCCGGTTCAACCGATTCGGTACAGGAAAGCACCCTGTTGGACCGGAAATGGCGACCAGAGGGGGGGTGAATGGGAGCTTTTAAAATTTCAGACTAAAAATAGCCTTCTGTTTTAATTATGTCCTCTGCGGAACAGGCTTCAAACACACCCTTTGAAGTTCTGGTTCGGAGGTATTTTACAGCTCCGAATACAGGCTTCGCAAGGAGCAAAAGTTCGAAGCCAAGAAGACTTCGCTCCACCCACAACCCCGAAAAATTAGCTCTGCTAAGTCAGTGCAGGCTCCGCACAGAGGGTGCTCCGAGCAGGCTTCGCACTTCACCCTTCGCAAGAGCGAACTTCCCTCTGAGGACTTCGATCAACTCTGCTAAGGCAGTGCAGGCTCCGCACACAAGGTGCCTTCAAGCAGGATTCGCACTACACCCTTCGCAAGAGCAGACTTCCCCCCGCGGACTTTGACCAAATACTCAGCGACAGCAACTGGTGCTAGGCTTCGTACTTCGAAGGTCTACACGCACACTGAACAGACTTCGCTAAGGACTTCGACACAGGAAGAAAACGGGCTTCGATTCAGCAGAAAGACAGCGCTTCTCTAGTAATCAGAGAGGTCTAGCCTCTAGTTTACACAGAGCGAATAGACACTGAAAAACACACTTCACCCAGACAGACTTCTCACACACCTCTCTAGAAAAACTCACAAGAAGATGGTGCACAGATAAATCAAAGCATGTAGAGAAGTATGCATACAAGTTCAAGCAGTAAATGAAAACAGAATCAAAGCTTCAATGCTTGAACAGAGAACACAAAATGAACTCACAGATCTGAATACAAGGTATGTGGCGGCTAGCACAGGAGCTCAAAAATGAATGCTCAAAAGTGTTGATGTGACCTAGCCAGCCTCCACTATTTATAGGCACTATTCAGTCCTATGAATAGACTACTTTACCCCTAGGGTTTACACTAGTTTTGTCTCATCAGAATAGGGGGTACAACTGGTAGTCTACTTTATTTGGAGGCTTCTTTTGTCAGCTTCATAGAGGGGACAGCACCAGCTTTTGCAGAGCAGACGCTGTCAGCCTTTGCAGTTTTGGACCCTTCTGAAGCCCCCCTTCGCACGCGAGGGGTGCGGTAGCTTCGGTGAGAATCCTTGAGCCTGACGGCCTTCGCTTCACCGAAGTTAGCCTTCGATACAGTGATGGTTTTGAGCCGAAGCCGTCAAAGCCCTTGGGCCTTCGCACCAACATCTTCGGAGTGGACCACCACGGCTTCACAGCTTCTCCCAGCTCAAACTCCGTCAGTCCGTGTACCGAAGCCATGCAAGGCCGAAGTACCTCAAGTTAGCCTCCCTCCGGAGCCAGCCTCACTCCGGAGCCAGCTTCGCTCCGAAGCCTGCTTCACTCCGGAGAAGCCAGCTTCGCTCCGAACCCTGCTTCACTCCGGAGAAGCCAGCTTCGCTCCGAAGCCCCCACCTTCGGAGTACCACCCTTCGAAGTCCCTCCTACGTCCAAGGCCTTCGCATGAAGCATTCCATGAGCATTTCGTCGTAGTGTCTCACCCTGAGCACACTCCTCGATGATCCTCACCTGGACCATGCCTTCGATGCACCTCGACTTCTGAGACCTTCATCGGGTACACCTTCGAGTGTCTCTCTCTGGAGCACACTTCGAACACCTTGCCTCATTGCTGAGGACTTGATCCACCATACTCCGAAGTCACTCCATTCGGAGTACCCTTCGAAGTGCCTCGCCTCCGAGGACTTCGTCTCGGGGTACCTTCACCCAGAGCCAGGCTCCGCACTTACTGCCTTCTCCTGGCGCACCTCGACCCAAGGTCCGACCTCGACCCCTTCGCAGCCTTCGTGACAGAGCTCCCTGCTCCCCTGGCATCAAGACTCCCGCTTGACCCAGGTTCACCTATTGCGAACCGTCCGTCGCCTCCGAAGTCCCCTGCGCACCATAGACAAACAGACAAGTGTATCTAGTACCCTAGAGACCTCTCCGAGTAAACAACCTCCGATACACACTCCGGTGTACCGCCAAAGTACCGAGCCCTTCGGTACAACTCAGTCATCGTGTACTATCGGACCCCTCCGACAGGCACACTCCGCTGCAACAGCTACAGCAACCAGAGCCCCGAACACTTCGGTGAAACAGCCTCCGAACCCCTTCGGAGGGACCTCTTCGAATCAGAGGGTAAAATCTGTCAATCACTCATCACAGACTCTGGAACCAACCCTTGGTTTCTCAATCTCCCCCTTGATGAGTGCATTGACAACCAAATTCAAGTTCAAGAAAATTTGAAAAATTTCAGCTCACAAGTGACCATAAAAACTTAGAAACGAGCCAAATCATGTCACTTGACAAAAGAATTTTCCTCCCCCTTTTCAAAAGAGTAAAATCCCCTTCGGCAAAACTTCCCTTTGCAAGATAAAAACTCCCCCTGAGTTAATGTTCCCCCTTTGCGGCAGAGAACTCAACAATTTCTCCCCCTTTGGCAATGCAAGCATCAAGGAGCATGTAAAAGATGCATATCTTCGAAATGGGCAGAATTGCAAAGACATATAAAGCAAAAATATGCCAATATTAATACCAATTATCATGTGCTCAGCTCAATTTAACATGCTCTAAAAACATGATGACAGCATGTGATTTTATCATTTTGAAATAAAAGCATCACCACTCAATCAAGGTAACTAGACAAGTAAAAGCAGGGACTGCGCAAAGCTAGTCAATTTCTACTCTAGACAAACAAGTCCAGTTCGAATGGAGCATTGAAAGCAAACTTGATGATCAATGAATTTTGTTGTTCTTTTCATAATGCCTGGGGTTATTTGTTTGTCCACCTTATACTTTCCAATCAGGCCAAGCCTAGCCATGAAAGCCATCAGAAGCTTAAGGCAGTGATTTTGGCATACACTACACTATCCCAGTTCAGACCAATGTGCACTGGTAAGCAGTCTAGAATAGAGTAGTGCGACAAACAAACCCACCTGGATCTTTTCACTTGTAGCATGCAAATCATGGAGTTTTGGATTTGAATGAAGTGAACAATTTGTTTAGCATTTGATGAATATCCATGAGTAAGTAGAACAATTTTTCAAGTTGCAATGTTTAGCATCCAGAGAAAAGGAATCTTGTTATCAAGCAGATAAAAGATAGCTAAAGCAGTCCTGCCTAATCATGCTAGATTCAAGACTAAGCAGGGAGCATGATTTGATTTTGGAAAGAAGAATCATGCACAAAATATTTCAGTCGTATTAAATAGAGTTGAGCTGTCATGATTACATGAATTAAAATCAGGCATATAAGTGCAAGAGATATAAATGCAATTTCACACACAATGAGCATATGCAAGACAGTCAAAATCTGCTCCCCCTCACAAAATGCCGTAAGGGTGACAAATACCAAGTTCCCCACGCAAGTAGGCAAATCGAGAAGCATCGAGCGGTTTTGTGAAAATATCGGCTAGCTGGTGTTGGGTATCAACATATTGAAGTTCAATATCACCCTTCTCATTATCATCTCTGAGAAAATGATATCGCACATCAATTTGTTTGGTTCTGGAGTGCTGAACCGGTTGTTTGAAATACAAATAGCACTAGTGTTATCAAAGAAAAGTGGAACACTCTTATAATCTAACCCGAAATCCCGCAAAGTAGAAACCATCCACAAAATCTGAGAGCAACAGCTAGCTACAACAACATATTCGGCCTTAGACGTTGATTGTGCAATATTAGACTATTTGCGGGAAGACCAGCAAACCAGAGAAGTACCCAGAAAATGACAAGTACCAGAGGTACTTTTCCTATCAATCCTACACCCAGCAAAATCCGCATCGGAATAACCTTGAAGACACAAAGAGGAAGACGCCGAATACCAAATGCCAAATTCGAGGGTATGTTTGAGATACCTGAGAATGCGCTTTACCGCTTGGCGGTGCGAAGCTCGTGGTGAAGCCTAAAAACGAGCACACAGACACACTGCGAAGTGTATGTCCGGCCTCGTAGCAGTCAAGTAGAGGAGGGAGTCGATCATGCTTCAGAACTCCTTCTGATCTACGGCTTCTCCATCTTCGTCAGGATCTAATGCTACAGATGTAGCCATTGGAGTGGCGAGTGGCTTCGCATCAGTCATGTCAAATTTCTTGAGTAGGTCCTTGGTGTACTTCGTCTGGTGGACGAAAGTACCTTGTTTGCTTTGCTTGATTTGCAAACCATGGAAAAAAGTGAGTTCGCCCATCATGGACATCTCGAACTCCCTGCTCATGGCATCTGCAAACTCGACAACCAAAGCATGAGAAGAGCCACCAAAGATGATATCATCCACATAAATCTGGACTAGGAGGAAATCTTTGCCATGCTTGAGAGTGAACAGTGTTTTATCAACAGATCCCATCAAATACCCCCGCTCAAGCAGAAAAGACTTAAGTCTGTCATACCATGCCCGAGGGGCTTGCTTGAGTCCATAAAGAGCCTTATGAAGTTTAAGGACTTTATGTGGGTATTTGGGGTTTTCAAAACCAGGGGGTTGTTTTACATAAACATCTTCGCCTATGAAACCATTAAGAAAAGCACTTTTGACATCCATTTGATAGAGTTTGAATCCTCGGGATGTCACAAAGGCAAGCAATATCCTAATGGCCTCAAGACGAGCAACAGATGCAAAAGTTTCAGTAAAATCAATCCCTTCTAATTGAGAATAACCCTGAGCTACTAGTCTAGCCTTGTTTCTAACTATAGTCCCATCATCCCCTTGTTTGTTTTTAAAAATCCATTTTGTTCCAATGAAATGAACATTTGGTGGAGGATTAACAAAAGTCCAGACTTGGTTTCTCTCAAAAATTTCAAGTTCTTCATGCATGGCATTGATCCAACTAGAATCAGAAAGTGCATGACTAACATCTAAGGGCTCGAAAGAAGCAACAAAAGCGGAATCAATGAAATGAGCATGAGAACGTGTTACGCTTTGATCAAGCTCACCAATGATCTGCTCGGGGGGATGCATCCTTTGAACATGGTGTGGAGCCTCGCGGCGAGATGCAGTCTCCCCCTCAACTTGTGCGTCCAAGATGACCAATGTCGAGGTAGTTGCTTTGGGACCTTGTGCCGAAGTAGTCGAAGCGGGGTCAGCTTTGGGGGTTGATGTCGAGGGTAGTAGGGGTTCATCCTCGATATCTCTGGGATCTTCTTCTTCGAAGATGGTCTGTTCCATGTCGTGTTCATTTTCCTGTTCAAAAGTGGAACTAACAGAGGGGGTTGATTCATCAAAAGTCACATCACATGACTCGATGACAGCGTTAGTCTCCAAATTATAAACACTATAAGAATGACCATGTGTAGTATAACCCAAAAAGATCCCGTCAGAAGAACGCGACTCAAATTTGTCCAAATTTCCACGTTTTAGGATAAAGCAACGACAGCCAAAAACTCGAAGATGAGTAACCTTGGGCTGTTTCCCAAAACGTAGCTCATAAGATGTCAAATTCAAAATTGAGCGCAAGAAGATTCGGTTTGAGATGTAACAAGCAGTGTTCATGGCCTCAGCCCAGAATTTTCTAGGAGTCCTATGCTCATCGAGCATCGTCCTAGCCATCTCAACCAAAGTGCGGTTCTTCCTCTCAACAACACTGTTCTGTTGAGGAACCCGCGGAGTAGAGAATTGATGTTCTATGCCATGCTCCATGCAAAAGTCAACAAAGAGATTGTTTTTGAACTCAGTGCCATTATCACTTCGAATGAATTTCAATGCACCAGGGAGTTCAGTGAAAAGTCTCAAAGCCAAGCTCCGAAAGTGTGAAAACACTTCATCCTTGCTGGCAAGAAAGAAGACCCAAGAGTAACGAGAGAAATCGTCGACAATGACTAAAACATACCACTTGCCGCCTAAAGAACTAACCCAAGAAGGACCTACAGTGTCCATGTGGAGAAGTTCTCCGGGTTGTTCAGTCATCACTGTGGTGACTGGCGAGTGCGAAGCGGCAATCATTTTTCCATGTCGACAAGGAGCGCAAACTAAATTCTTCTCAAACTTGAGCTTGGGCAATCCTCGGATCAGACCTAGGGCACTCAGACGAGCGAGCAACTCAAAGCTCATATGCCCTAGTCTCCTATGCCACTTCCAAATCTCAGAAGTAGAATGTGCAACAAGACAATGAGAAGAACCAGATGACTCGGAAAAATCAGCTCCAAAAACTCTCCCAACTCTAAAGATCTTACAAACCACAATGCCATCAGAATTGAGTACTTGTGAAGTATCACGATGGAATCGCACTTCGAAGCCCTCATCAAGCAATTGAGATACAGAAAGCAAATTGTATCCCAAATTCTCAACCAAAGCAACATCTTTGAGAGTGAAATTCGAGTTAATTCTTACCACACCTTTACCTTTCACTCTACTCCTTCGATTGTTCCCGAAGGTGATATGTTCCCTTTGCTTGGTTGTGGTGAGGTTGGAGAACCATGTTGCATCTCCGGTCATATGGCGCGAACAACCAGAGTCCATGATCCACATGCCCTCCAAGCCTTGATCTGCTGCCTACACATGATAAGAAAATCTCGATCGCTCAGTGCTTGGGTGAGTGAAGATATGACGAGGCATCCAGCACTGAGTGATACGAGTAGTAGGCACAGTAAAAGTAGACTGTCTACGCATAGGATAATCAGAATGATGCAAAGTGCGAGGTCTACCTACATGCTATGATCTAAAAGTATGACGAGGTCTCCTACTCTGACGAGGTACAAAGCTACTCGCCCGGGGTCTACCACCATATGGAACATGGTGAACACCTCGAGGAGCAAAACCTCTCCGAGAAGCACGAGGAGCCTCGAAAACAGGACGAGAGTAAAACTCATACTCATGCATACCTAAAGATGGGTAGTGCATGTTCTGGAACCTCTTGCGCCGGAACCAACCCCCGTGTTGGAGCTATCACCTACTTCGAAGCTGTCTCCTGCGCTGAAGCTGTCAATGACCCCAAAGCTGTCTCTAGCTCCGAGACCACCTCCTTAGCTGGAGCCACCTCCACCGAAGCTGATTCTGCAAACTAAAAGGTATATAATATTATCTAAATGTTGCAGGAAAAAGAAAGTGAAATAAGGTTTGGTTGGTAAAGATGTACCTCCACCACCTTTTTATCGGATGAGCACAGGACTACTTGGATGTTCGACCATCCGAGTGCAGTCCTCGTCGAACCCAGGAGATTTAACCAGAGTGATAGTTGCTGGAGTTTTCTCAACGGCAGCAACCACCACTTTGTCTAGAGCTGAGGCCTCCATTTCTAGGATCTGAACCCTTTCGACCTCAACTCTGCCTTGGTCATGAACCGGGACGTCCGTTCGGCTCGGTGGAGCAACTTCGACATCCACCTACTTAGGCTCGCTCCCCTCTTCGTTTGGCGTCTTGTGGGCGACCTTCTTCAATGGCGTCTTCACCGGGCCAGAGGTCCTGACCTCGGCTTTCCTCTTCCTTATTGCCGGATCCGTTACAGACCAGTTAGGAAGGGTTGGGGGCTCAACTCTAAGTACGCTCCATACTCGGTTGAATCTCTCCCAGTTTTTGACCAGCATCACCCTCTGCTCTTTCTCCATGAGCGTAGGGGCTCCGAGAACTTTCTACCCAGATCGGACAATTTGCTCTAGAGTCAAAGTCATCTGCGAAGCTGAATGATAAGATATCATCTGATTAATTCAATGAAATTAAACCAATATATGTGTATGAAACAACTTGATGCAGGATATGTAGGAAGTCTACCTGCGGAGTTAGAAGAGATTTCTCAAAGTCCCCCCTCTGGGTTCTCTTTGAAGTGGATTGGCCAGGTGGCCATCAGGGGAGGAATTCGGAGGGTAATGAATTCCTTTGGTAAATCACGCATACTCATGCATCGACTCATGGAGTACAGTAACTCGAGACGTACCTGAAGCTAGCTTGGATCAAGGCTAATGTCCACCTTCCTCCGGTACATGATCTCCTCCAGGGGCCCCGCTAAGGCGGAGGCCGTGCCCACCTACGCATAGAGCCAATGGAGGATCCATTCTGAATACCTCTGTCAAGAAGTCCACAGCAGGGAGCCCGAGTTCGGCTTCGAAGAAGGCTTCAAACACCATGACTTCTCGCGCATGCGGTACCGGAATGATCTCTTTTCCGGGGATTGCACTTTCACTCCGGGCCCCAGCTTCTCGGCCACCGCCTCGGCTATCGTCTTCTTCCAGCGGGTCTACGTCCCCAAGTTATATGACTGATCCGTATACTTGGTGGATGTCGGCTGGATGATGGGGGATTGGTCCCGATCTTTCGCTAGGTAAAGGATAACTTGGATTGGTGGAGAATCTCGACGTTGGCGATCCAAGGCTCCGGTCCGGCGGATCAAAACCTTGCAATCATTACACCACTGTCTCCGTTGGTTATCAACCACGCAGGGCGCGATTGACCTCGCCACGAAGGCTAATTCCTGCAAGCGAACCCAAGAACACAAGCAAGAACAGGAAGGATACAAGTCGAATGCCAAATCACAGACAAACGATGAAAAGGTGAGGTTTCACAAACGCCTATGCAGCAGCCAATCGGTCCGGTGCAAGGGGCGGGATCTAAACACACAAGTGTAGATGCAAACAAAGCAAAACCTAACCCTAAAGGCGGCTGGAGTGTGTATATAAGGTGTGGGCAGCCTGCGGAAGGCGTACAGACTCGGGCTGTGGGCTAGAATACGTACAGACTCGGACTATGGGCCAACACGGCCCAAATCTGTCATGCAGGACTGTTTCAAACACACAGGACGTCTCAAGACTCCAAATGAGGCGAAACCAACGCCAAAAGATCCATCTTCTCCTTAGCTTTCCAAAAAGTCCAAGAACGCGCCAATCGGACTTCGTATGAGGAAGTTAGGCCCATTTTGGTGCATGGTGGTCGATGTAGTCCGAACCAGCGAATCCTTGACTTCAAATCATCCGTGCGACTCCGTCTTCATCTCCAACTCTCCTATTCCATCTCCCATGTTCCTAAGCAACAAAATATCACTAGCATTCAGTAGCATCCGTCCAAACAAATATTAACATAGTTGCTAAGGAAAGAATTAACCTCATGGTTCAAGCGACGGGCACGAGCGCGTGTGATTGGTCCTTGTAATTGAATTGTAGGTGGAGGCTCCATGTGTGTATCATGTGAAGTGATGTCCTCATCACTGGAGATCGTGAGGGATGGTGGGCCGAGGGTTCTCCAAAGGCCCCACAGTCGATGCCGCCGCCGCCATGGCTTGCTGCCGGGCCAAAATCGAGGCCGATGCAGGAACTTTGGAGCTAGTATTCACCAATGGAGAAAGCTAGAAAGATTGGAAATGGGCGCTTGGGAAGGAGAAAAGCAAGTCTACAAAGCAATCGGTAACATGCCTAAAAATCACTATTCTCCTCCCTTTTATAACCTGTTGGGGAAAATATCTCATCTTCGGGGTTATTGCCGAAGCAGCATAAAGGCAGATAGCAGATTCGAAGGTTCCCAGACGTTCATCTTCGAAGATACCCGGAGTCAAGTTCGAAGTACGAAGATAGGCATTGGTTCGGAGTACATCTTCGAACTAAGGCTTTTCAAGATCTTTTCTGCCAGCTAAGATGGAAGACTTATCTTCTTTCTCATTAGATTAGTCTTTTACCATTTTAGCCCTATTAAGGGAGCCGAATAGTTTCCACTATGCCGGTTGTAATAGAGGGGTAAATAGGTCTTTTCCTTAATATTTGGGCCTATAAATACCCCCCATTTCACCCTGTAATAGGGACTGAATACAAGTTATTCAATACACACATTCGAACTATTCTAAGTTATTATCTTTTCGGAGGCTTAGAATAGTTCTCTTCGCAAACACTTCGTTTGTTAGTTTCTATTCTACAGAAACCTGTTAGCGTAATCTTTTATGCCAACAGTTGGCGCCGACCGTGGGGAACCTAGTCCGAAAAACTTCGTTCTCTACCTTCTTACATCATGCCTCCTAAGCGGAGCGCACCCCGCAATCCCGTTCGGAGGTCTTCTCGGATCTCCGTAGAGATACCATTCGACACGGTTGAAGTCGGAGGGCCTTCGACATTCCCTCCGCAAACTCCGGAAGGGGCTTCTATCCCTCGAACATACGAAGCTTCTCCGCCAACCCCTTCCATACTTTGACCACCCGGAGTCCCTCCTCCACCTTCCATCCCAATTCGAACTGATCCTACTAGTTCTCAAGACCCGGAAGATCCTTCCGGAGGAGATGAAGATAATCTTGGAGATATGGCCACCCAAATGGCCAACCTTCAAGCTGAGGTAGCAAGGTGGCGACAGGAAGCTGCGAACAGGCTTCGCTCTCAAGCCATCCCACCTATCCCAGAAGTGCCCGAAGACGACGATCTCGATTATCCCGAAGCCCTAGAGAACGCCTCTTTCGATAATGAATCTCCGCTGCATCTTGAGCTGCAGAAGGTTCGCTTTGATCCAAAATTTAAAACATCGAAGCTCTGTAAGTATGCCGGAGATGAAGATCCCGGAGAGTTCATTCGTTCTTATGCCCTAGCAATTGAAGCTAGCGGAGGAGTTCGAGACACCATGGCGAAGTGCTTCCCTTTATCCCTTCAAGGAGTGGCATTAAGGTGGTTCTGGTCCTTGAAGCCAGGATCAATTAATTCATGGTCGCAGTTGAAGAAGAAGTTTATAAGCAACTTTCAAGGCACCTTCGTGCAACCCATGTCAACAGGAAGCCTTTTCAAGGTGAAACAGCTCCCCGGAGAAACATTGAGGCAATATTTTAAGCGCTTCGCTCATACGAAGTCGCAAATCCGGGGGTTGTCTGCATCTTCGGTAGTTGATGCAGCTCGGGAAGGCGTCACTCATCAAGGCCTTCTGGATAAACTTCATCGAAAAAGCATCTCCTCGGTCTCTCAGTTGATGGCAAACTTCGAGGAGTATGCGAGGTCAGAAGAGGGTTGGCTTCGAAGAACTGCCGCTACTTCGTCCGTATTGCAAGAAGTCAAAGTAGAAGTGAAAACTTCGGCACAGCCACAAGAACCAGTCTTCGAAGTGCAACATGATTGGAGAAGAGGGCAAAAGCACCCTCGTTCTGAAGTCATGAATATTGCACCCCACAGAAGTTTACACAGAGAGCTCCACAGTCTACGGGGAACAAGGCCAGCGGCTTGAGGCCGCCAGGGAAAACAGCTGGCAAGGGCCAGACCCTTTTCTGCTGCATCCATGGAGAAAATCGAAGCCATGCAACTGATACTTGCAAGTCTATACTTACCCTGAGGGGAGAGTACCTAGAGAGAACTTCGGGTCGAGGTACTACCGACCGAGTTCCAGCTGCAACGCGCCCCGAGCCGGTCCAGGCTGTGGCGCGGATAGAAAACTTTGATGCTGCAAGACACCATCCGGTGGCCAATGTTATGCCACCTCCGAAGCAAGAGGAAGGGCAAGATAGAGGAAAAAGAGTAGTTCTCCCTATCTTCGGAGGAGGTACCCTCGGAAGCATGTCCAAGAGACAGCGAAGGGACTACGTCAGAGAAGTAGGCCATATTGGAACTTCGTCATCTGCAGCTGCAATGCCGGAGTGGTCTCACGTTCCGATATCTTTTTCTGTGGAGGATGCAGCTGGAATTAAGTTCCCGCATGCAGATCCACTGGTTATCACTGCTGATATTGCGGGTACTGAAGTTCGAAGGGTGTTGATTGACGGAGGTAGTTCGGCAGATATCATTTTTGTTCAAGCCTTCGATCAATTGTGCATTTCCAGGAAGCATCTCCTTCCAGCAGCTCGTCCTCTGCAAGGCTTCGTAGGACCTCCGCTTGATGCACTTGGCCAAATAGGCCTGGAAGTTACCTTCGGAGAAGGTTTATTGGCCCGGACTGAGGAAGTAATCTTCGATGTTGTAGATGCCCCGTATGCTTACAACGTCATCTTCGGAAGAGGCATGCTAAACCAGTTCAGAGCTGTGGCGCATCACAATTATTTGTGCATGAAGATGCCCACACAGGCAGGAGTCCTTACAGTCTTCGGAGATCAAGCCATTGCTCGGAGGGCGGAATATGGTCATGGTCCCCCTCTTGATCTAAGACAAGTAAACACCGTACAAGATAATGAAGAAATTCTTTCAGCCTCCTCCGAAGCTTCGAAGAAGTCCTTTCCGAGACCATGTCCCGAAGGAGAGATTGCAACGAAGGTCATTGTTAAAGATGGTAAAGAGTATACATTTCAATTTGGTAAAGATTTACCTCCTGAAGTTGCAACCTCCTTGGAAAAGGTGGTGGAAGAAAATTTGGATGTCTTCGCTTGGTCTGACGAAGATATCACCGGATTCGATCGGGATATCATTGAACATAGTTTACTTGTAAACCCGAAGGCCCGACCTGTTCGGCAAGGACTCCGAAAGATGTCCGCAGAAAGAGCTGCTCTAGCTAAGGACGAAGTGGAGAAATTGTTGAAGGCTGGGATTATCAGAGAAGTGGCTCACACAGAATGGTTAGCCAACCCAGTCTTCGTCAGAAAGAAGTCTTCCGGGAAGTGGCGCATGTGCATCGATTTCACATCCTTGAATAAAGCATGCCCACGTGACCCCTACCCCATGCCCCGAATTGATCAATTGGTTGACTCCACCGCAGGTTCGGAGTTACTAAGCTTCCTCGACGCGTATTCTGGTTATCATCAAATATGGTTGAAGCGCGAAGATGAGATCAAGACAAGCTTTGTAACTCCTTCGGGAGTCTTCTGTTATGTAAGAATGCCCTTCAGCTTAAGAAATGCCGGGGCTACTTTTTCGAGGCTAGTTGCTAAGGCTCTAGGTCATCAACTAGGTCGCAATGTGGAGGCCTATATGGATGATATTGTAATAAAGAGTGCTTTAAAGCACCAACATAGCCTAGACTTAGCAGAAACATTCAATAGCCTTCGAGCATGTGGGATCCGTCTTAACCCCGAAAAATGTATATTCGGAGCTAAGGATGGAAAGTTGTTAGGGTATTTAGTTTCAAGCAGGGGAATTGAAGCTAGCCCTACTCAAATAACTGCGCTGCAGAAGATGGCTCCTCCGGAAAATTTAAAGCAAGTGCAAAAGCTGACTGGGCGTCTGGCAGCACTTAGCAGGTTTTTATCAAGGTCTGCGGAGAGAAGCTTGCCTATATTTAAAGCATTGAAAGGGTCCGAAGATTTTGCATGGACACCGGAGTGTCAGAAAAGCTTCGAAGGTATTAAAGAGTATCTCAGTAATCTTGCTACACTCACGGTGCCTACTGCGGACGAAACCCTACTCCTTTACCTTGCAGCTACAGGTTCTGCTGTCAGCGCAGTCTTTGTCAGAGAAGTGGATTTCAATGGGAAGTTGGTCCAAAGTCCTGTTTATTTTGTATCCGAAGCATTATCAGGAGCGAAGACAAGATACTCCGAACTTGAGAAGTTCATTTGTGCTCTGATAATGGCTTCGAGGAAGCTAAGACATTATTTTTTGGCACATAATGTAATTGTACCAACTTCGTATCCTTTAGGAGATATGCTCCGAAGTAAGGATTCCACTGGAAGGATTGGGAAGTGGGCAGTTGAGCTAGCACCCTTCAGCATATCTTTCTTGGCAAGGACAGCAATCAAATCACAAGTCCTAGCAGACTTTGTAGCAGAATGGACTCCACCTGCGAATTTGGTTTCGGAGAAGTCAAGTGACGGAGTTTGGATTGTTTACTCCGATGGGGCTTTCCAAGCATCCGAAGTAGGCATTGGAGCAGTGTTGATTTCACCTTCAGGGCAAAGAGCAATGTACTCCGCAAGACTCAACTTTAAGTCTACCAATAATATAGTGGAGTATGAAGGGATTTTATTGGGACTCCGAAAAGCACATGCTCTAGGGGCTACAAGAATAATTATAAAGACAATTCTCAGATAGTAGCAGGGCACGTAGATAAAAGTTTCCAAGTTCGGCATCCATAGCTTGCAAAGTACTTAGAAGAAATCTGTAAAATCGAAGCACACTTCAAGGGTATTTCCATTCGGAGTATACCAAGAGCAAAAAATGTGCAAGCGGACATCTTAGCAAAAGCTGCAGCCGGAGCTGTGGATGTGCCCGAAGAAGCTTTCTATGAGGAGCTGAATATACCTTCAGTGCCACAAATTCCCTCGGCAGAGATTCTTTGCATTCCTAGTGCAGATTGGAAAAATTCAATCATGGAACTTTTACAGGGAGGAACAAATTTGCCCGAAGAGCCACAACTGTCAAGATTAAAGCTTAGAGCCAGAAATTATCAAATAATCAACGGTATTTTATACAAGGCCGGAGTATGTTCCCCTCTACTCTGATGTATATCTCAAGCCGAAGGCCAAGAAATTCTTCGAGAAATTCATGAAGGCCTTTGTGGTAGCCATTTAGCCCCTAGAGCTTTGGCAGAAAAAACACTTCGCCAGGGGCTTTATTGGCCTACAATAACAGCTGATGCGGAGAGATTAGTCCGCACTTGTCAAGGATGCCAGTGGATGGGTCGACGGAGTCATCGCCCACCAACAGCTCTTCAAGTCATTGCTCCGGTATGGCCTATGGCCAGATGGGGTATGGATTTAATTGGTCCCTTTCCAGTAGCTAAGGGAAATCTAAAGTTCGCAGTGGTAGCTATTGAATATTTTTCTAAGTGGGTGGAAGCAGAACCGTTAACAGCTATCACTTCGAACAATGTACAAAACTTCTTCTGGAAGAACATCATTTGTCGGTTCGGAGTGCCTAGATACCTCACAGTTGATAATGGAACACAGTTTGACGCAGAACCCTTCAGGAAGTTTTGCGAAGATCTAGGCATTCAGTTATGTTTTGCTGCAGTGAGGCATCCTCAGTCTAATGGAGCCGTAGAGCAAGCCAATGGAAATATTTTATCAGGGATAAATCGAAGAATAGTAGGATTAGCAAAGGGACTGTGGACCGAAGAGCTTCCGAAGATTTTGTGGTCCATTCGGACTACGCAAACAAGGTCCACAGGTTTTACTCCGTTCAGACTACTATTCGGAGATGAAGCTATGACTCCAACGGAGCTCAAAGGAGGATCATTTCGCAGCACCGAACCGGACATTGAAGAAGAACGACAAGCTTCGCTAGATTTATCAGAAGAAACAAGACTTCGAGCTGTAGCAAATTTATCAAAGTATCATCAGCAAACGAAGGCTTGGTTTGACCCGAAGGTTAAGCTCAATGAACTAAGATCGGGTCATCTTGTTCTACGAAGCATTGTAGCACCAGGGAAGTTAGGGAATAAATGGGAAGGTCCATACCTAATTGTCCGTTCAGGACGCCCTGGTTCTTTTAAGTTAGCTAATTTAGAAGGTGAAGAGTTAGCACATACTTGGCATGCGGAGCACCTAAAGCGATACTTCGCATAAGGGCTCCTTGTAATTCGCTTGTAATCATCTTCTAAATTAATAAAGCATATGATCCTGATAGTGCCTTCCCCTCATAGACTTCCAGCTTCCGAGTGGACGCACTGGAACCGCGGGGTCGACCGAGAGGGAAGTGTCATGAAGCTGGGTTGTATTTTCGGACTTCGAACCTGCAAGTTCGAAGCTTCCGACGTGGGGGCTGACATAATCCGGAGCCCAAGCCACCGGCTTGTAGGCATCCGTAAAAGAGCCCAGAACCACATCCTACGGAGTCCAAGCCATTGGCTGGTAGACTTCCGTAAAAAGAGCCGAAGGTGGCCAAAATCTGCGGAGTCCAAGCCATTGGCTGGTAGACTTCCGTAAAAAGAGCCGAAGGTGGCCAAAATCTGCGAAGTCCAAGCCATTGGCTGGTAGACTTCCGCAAAAAGAGCCGAAGGTGGCCAAAACATACGGAGTCCAAGCCATTGTCTGGTAGACATCCGTAAAAAGAGTCCAAAGAGACCATTGCAAACTCCGAACCATTGGTTCGACAGAGATCGCAAAAATAAGCCGAAGGTGGCTAAAGCAAAACAGAATTTGAGCCATGAGCTTCGAATGTCTGTTAACACAGTCCAAAGTGACAAATTATCTAAGATACTAAGGTATCTTGAAAGTTATCTCAAATGATTTCTTTCAAAAAAACAAAGGTACTAAGTTGCCATTCTTCCAACTACAAATAGTCGAAGACATTTTATAAGATTTTAAAAGATCTTTAAATTACAGAGGGGCTCCGAACCCCAAAAAATTGTACTCCGAAGTTCTTTCTTTGCGCATAACCATCTTTGAATACAGTTCGAAGTTGCTTATACCCAAAGAGGGGCTAATAAATATGGAGACAATTTTAAATAGGTATTCATTATTCTAACGAATGTGTTTACAGATTACATTATGAAAAATTGGTATCTATACTAAGAAGGAACCGAAGACCTCTTCGGTCTCTAGAGCTAGGAGTGGAACGACTAGTTCCAGCACCGGGAGTTCTAATAACTTTGCGCTTAACTCTCTTGCTCCCCTTCGAAGCTCTAAAATCCTTCTGTTCTTGCTGAAGCTCGGCCCAAGTTCGAAGCCGTTCGGGGCTTTTTTCCCAGCTTCTAAGATCTTCAGATCTTTTATTTTGAACTTCATCTTCGTCTTCAGACCAAATAGTGTCTTCAGAAGACGAAGTGTTTACGTTAACCTCTTTTTCTTCCTCTTTAATATAAGACAATACATCTTTGATTACTTCGGGCGCAATTACGCCGGAGTCATCTCGAGGAATTAGAAATCGAGGACGCTTGTAAGTCTTTAGAAGTTCGAAGGTGTTCCATAATGAGCGAAGTTCGTCGTTAATTTCTAACACTTCGATATCTTCCGTATGAGACAAAGCCTAGAAATATGATAAACAAATTTTCATTGATAAAGGTTCATAAACATGAAGCTTTACATAGTCAAAAATCCTAAATTATTCCTAAACCTGCGGGTTCGGAGGAAGCTGACTGCTTGAAGCTTGGTTCTGAACTTGCTTCTGGCGTTGGCCTTCATCGATCCAAGCCTTGATCGCGGAACGACCTTCGGCTCTCCATGAGGTTTGAAAGGCTCGCCAGGCAGCAGTCACGCCTTCGGAAGGAGTTAGAAGCCGCTCGTCGTCGAAGGTAATAGAGCCCTCTGCACTCGAAGTGATTATTCGGCCCAAGTCCTCGTAGTAACGAAGTAGTCCGATGGCATACACTTGTCCGTAGAGTTCTCCGTAACGAATGCCCGCCGTCTTCATTTGCTTCGCTGCTCCTTGGATCCTTTTTAACCGGCGCAGGAGAGTGACGTTGTCATCTGAAGGAAGTGATCCAGTAGTACCGAAGTACTCCAGAACACCTAGCATCTGTTCTATGACCTCCGTAGCTACCTTCTCGGACTTAAGCTTTTCTTCAATTAATGCATCCTTGCTCGAAGTCGTTTCTTCTAAAACTCCGGAAAGCCTAGCATTCTCCGTAGTTAAAGTATTCTTTTGATTTAGGAGTTGGCTAGCTTCCTCTTGGAGCCTAATGTAACACCCCAAGAATTAAAAGGAATAAAATAAAAAGAAAATATTATTTAAATCATTTCTAAATCTATTTGTTGGGGGAAAATATCTCATCTTCAGGGTTATTGCCAAAGCAGCATGAAGACAGCTGACCAGTTCGAAGATTGTCCGAAGTCCATCTTCGAAGGTGCATAGAACCTGGTTCGAAGCCCGAAGGCAGGCATTGGTTCGAAGTATGTCTTCGAACCAAAGTCCTTCAAGATCTTTTCTGCCAGCTAAGATGGAAGACTTATCTTCTATCCTATTAGATTAGTCTTTTACCATTTTAGCCCTATTAAGGAAACCGAATAGTTTCCTTAATGTCGGTTGTAATAGAGGGGTAAATAGGTCTTTTCCTTAATGTTTAGGCCTATAAATACCCCCCATTTTACCCTGTAATAGGGACCGATTACAAGTGAATCAATATACACTTTCGAACTATTCTAAGTTATTATCCTTTCGGAGGCTTAGAACAGTTTGCTTCGCAAACACTTCGTTTGTTAGTTTCTTTTCTACAGAAACCTGTTAGCGTAATCTTTTACGCCAACAGTTGGCGCCGTCCGTGGGGAACCTAGTCCAAAAAACTTCGTTCTCTACCAACCTCTTGCATCATGCCTCCTAAGCGGAGCGCACCTCGCAATCCCACTCGGAGGTCCTCTCGGATCTCCGGAGAGATACCCTTCGACACAGTCGAAGTCGGAGGGTCTTCGACTATCCCTCCACCTCCAACTCCGCAAGGGGCTTTTATCCCTCGAGGATACGAAACCTCTCCACCAACCCCTTCTACACTCCGACCGCCCGGAGCCACTCTGCCACCCTCTATTCCGATTGGAACTGATCATACCAGTTCTCAAGACCCGGAAGGTCCTTCCGGAGGAGATGAAGATACCCTTCGAGATATGGCCACTCAAATGGCCAATCTTCAAGCCGAGGTAGCAAGGTGGCGACAGGAGGCTGCGAACAGGCTTCGACCTCAAGCCACCCCAGCTATCCCCGAAGTGCACGAAGACGACGATCTTGACTATCCCGAAGCCCCGGAGAACGCCTCTTACGACAATGAATCTCCGTTGCATCCCGAGCTTCAGAAGGTTCGCTTCGATCCGAGGTTCAAAGCTTCGAAGCTTAGCAAGTATGCCGGAGACGAAGATCCCAGTGAGTTTGCGCGTTCTTATGCCCTAGCAATTGAAGCTAGTGGCGGAGACAGAGAAACTATGGCGAAGTGCTTCCCGTTAGCCCTTCAAGGAGTGGCGTTGAGATGGTTCTGGTCTTTAAAACCAGGATCAATCTCTTCATGGTCACAGTTGAAGAAGAAGTTCATAAGTAACTTTCAGGGCACCTTCGTGCCCCCCATGTCGACAGGAAGCCTTTTCCAAGTGAAACAGCTCCCCGGAGAAACATTGAGGCAGTACTTCAAGCGCTTCGCTCACACGAAGTCGCAAATTCGGGGGCTGTCCATATCTTCGGTGGTTGATGCAGCTCGGGAAGGCGTCAGTCATAAAGGCCTTCTGGATAAATTGCATCGGAAGAGCATCACCACAGTATCACAGTTGATGTCGTACTTCGAGGAGTACTCGAAGTCGGAAGAAGGTTGGCTTCGGAGGACTACTGCTACTTCAACAGTGTTGACAGAAGTTAAAGCAGAGGTGAAGACTTCGGCTCAGCCGCAAGAACCAGTGTTCGAAGTGCAACATGATAGAAGAAGAGGGCAAAAGCACCCTCGTTCTGAGGTCTTAAACATTGCACCCCCGCAGAAGTTTGCACCAAGAGCTCCACAGTCTGCAGGGAACAAGTCCAGCGGCTGGAGGCCGCCAGGGAAAACGGCTGGCAAGGGCCAGACCCTTTTTTGCTGTATTCATGGAGAGAACCGAAGCCATGCAACTGACACCTGCAAGGCTATTCTTACCCTTCGGGGAGAATACTTGGAGAGAACTTCGGGTCGAGGTAGTACCGACCGAAGTCCAGCAGCAGCAGTGCGCTCGGAGCCGGTCCAGGCTGTGGCGCGGATAGAAAATCTTGATGCTGCAAGGCATCCTCCGGTGGCCAATGTTATGCCACCTCCGAAGCAAGAAGAAGGGCAAGATAGAGGGAAGAGAGTAGTTCTCCCTATCTCCGGAGGAGGTACCCTCGGAAGCATGTCCAAGAGACAGCGAAGAGAGTACGTTCGAGAAGTAGGCCACATTGGAACTTCATCATCTGCAGCTGCAATGCCGGAGTGGTCTCATGTTCCAATATCTTTCTCTGCAGAGGATGCAGCTGGTATCAAGTTCCCGCATGCAGATCCATTGGTTATCACTGCTGATATTGCAGGAACAGAAGTCCGAAGGGTACTAATTGACGGAGGTAGCTCGGCAGATATCATATTTGTACAAGCCTTCGATCAGTTATGCATTTCCCGGAAGCATCTCCTTCCAGCGGCTCGTCCTCTGCAAGGCTTCGCAGGACCCCCGCTAGATGCACTTGGCCAGATAGGCCTGGAAGTAACCTTCGGAGAAGGTTTACTAGCCCGAACTGAAGAAGTTATCTTTGATGTGGTGGATGCCCCGTATGCTTATAATGTTATCTTTGGCCGAGGCATGTTGAATCAGTTCGGAGCTGTGGCGCATCACAATTACTTGTGCATGAAGATGCCCACACAATCAGGAGTTCTGACAGTCTTCGGAGATCAAGCCATAGCTCGGAGAGCAGAATATGGTCATGGTCCTCCTCTTGATCCGAGGCAAGTAAACAGTGTCCAAGAAAATGGAGAAATTTTTTCAGCCTCCTCCGAAGCTTCGAAGAAGTCGTTTCCAAGACCAAGTCCCGAAGGAGAGATTGCAACGAAGATCATTGTCAAAGATGGTAAAGAATACACTTTTCAGTTTGGTAAAGATTTACCTCCCGAAGTTGCAACTTCCTTGGAAAAGGTTGTAGGAGAAAATTTGGATGTCTTCGCCTGGTCTGACGAAGATATCACCGGAGTCGATCGGGATATTATTGAGCACAGCTTGCTTGTAAACCCGAAGGCCCGGCCTGTTCGACAAGGGCTCCGGAAGATGTCCGCAGAGAGAGCTGCTCTAGCTAAGGACGAAGTTGAAAAACTGTTGAAGGCTGGGATTATCAGAGAAGTGGCCCATACAGAATGGCTAGCCAACCCAGTCTTCGTCAGGAAGAAGTCTTCCGGAAAGTGGCGCATGTGCATTGATTTCACATCTTTGAATAAAGCGTGCCCACGTGACCCCTACCCCATGCCCCGAATTGATCAACTAGTTGACTCCACTGCAGGTTCGGAGTTACTAAGCTTCCTCGACGCGTATTCTGGATATCATCAAATATGGTTGAAGCGCGAAGATGAAATCAAGACGAGCTTTGTAACTCCTTCGGGAGTCTTCTGCTATGTAAGAATGCCCTTCGGCCTAAGAAATGCCGGGGCTACTTTTTCAAGATTAGTTGCTAAGGCTCTAGGGCATCAACTAGGTCGCAATGTGGAGGCCTATATGGATGATATTGTAATAAAGAGTGCTTTAAAGCACCAACATAGCCTAGACTTAGCAGAAACATTCAATAGCCTTCGGGCATGTGGGATCCGCCTTAACCCCGAAAAATGTATATTCGGAGCTAAGGCTGGAAAGTTGTTAGGGTACTTAGTTTCAAGCAGGGGAATTGAAGCTAGCCCTACTCAAATAACTGCGCTGCAGAAGATGGCTCCTCCGGAGAATTTAAAGCAAGTGCAAAAGCTGACTGGACGTCTGGCCGCACTTAGCAGGTTTTTATCAAGGTCTGCGGAGAGGAGCTTGCCAATATTTAAAGCTTTGAAAGGGTCCGAAGATTTTGCATGGACACCGGAGTGTCAGAAAAGCTTCGAAGATATTAAAGATTATCTCAGCAATCTTGCTACACTCACGGTGCCTATTGCGGACGAAACCCTACTCCTATATCTTGCAGCTACAGGTTCAGCTGTCAGCGCAGTCCTTGTCAGAGAAGCAGATATTAATGGGAAGTTGGTCCAAAATCCTGTCTATTTTGTATCCGAAGCATTGTCAGGAGCGAAGACAAGATACTCCGAACTTGAAAAGTTCGTTTATGCTCTGATAATGGCTTCGAGGAAGCTAAGACATTATTTTTTGGCCCATAATGTAATTGTACCAACTTCGTATCCTTTAGGAGATATGCTCCGAAGCAAAGATTCCACTGGAAGGATTGGAAAGTGGGCAGTAGAGCTAGCACCCTTCGGCATATCTTTCCTGGCAAGGACAGCTATCAAATCTCAAGTTCTAGCAGACTTCGTAGCAGAGTGGACTCCACCTGCGAAGTTGACTCCGGAGAAATCAGATGACGGAGTTTGGACTATTTACTCCGATGGGGCTTTTCAAGCATCCGGAGCAGGCATTGGGGCAGTATTAATTTCACCATCAGGGCAAAGAGCAATGTACTCCGCAAGACTCAACTTTAAGTCTACCAATAATATAGCGGAGTACGAAGGAATATTATTGGGACTTCGGAAAGCACGTGCTCTAGGGGCTACAAGAATAATTATAAAAACAGATTCTCAGATAGTAGCAGGGCACGTAGACAAAAGTTTTCAGGTCCGACATCCACAGCTTGCAAAGTATTTGGAAGAAATTCGCAAGATCGAAGCACATTTCAAGGGTATTTCCATTCGGAGTATACCAAGAGCTGAAAACGTGCAAGCGGACATTTTAGCGAAGGCTGCTGCCGGAGCTGTGGATGTGCCTGACGAAGCTTTCTATGAGGAGCTCAATATACCTTCGGTGCCACAAGTTGCTTCTGCAGAGATTCTCTGCATTCCTAGTGCAGATTGGAAGGATTCAATCATAGAACTCTTGCAAGGAGGAACAAATTTGCCCGAAGAGCCCCAATTGTCAAGATTAAAGCTCAGAGCAAGAAACTATCAGCTAATCAACGGTATATTATACAAGGCCGGAGTATTTTCCCCTCTACTCCGATGTATATCTCAAGCCGAAGGCCAAGAAATTCTTCGAGAAATTCACGAAGGCCTTTGTGGAAGTCATTTAGCCCCTAGAGCTCTGGCAGGAAAAACACTTCGCCAGGGGCTTTATTGGCCCACAATAACAGCTGATGCGGAGAGCTTAGTCCGCACTTGCCAAGGATGCCAGTGGATGGGTCGACGGAGTCATCGCCCACCAACAGCTCTTCAAGTCATTGCTCCGGTATGGCCTATGGCCAGATGGGGTATGGATCTAATTGGTCCCTTTCCGTTAGCAAAGGGAAATCTCAAGTTCGCAGTGGTAGCTATTGAATATTTCTCTAAGTGGGTGGAAGCAGAGCCCTTAACAGCTATCACTTCGAATAATGTACAGAAATTCTTCTGGAAAAACATTATTTGCCGGTTCGGAGTGCCTAGATATCTCACAGTTGATAATGGAACACAGTTCGACGCAGAACCCTTCAGGAAGTTTTGCGAAGACCTAGGCATTCAACTATGTTTTGCTGCAGTGAGACATCCTCAGTCGAATGGAGCCGTTGAGCGAGCCAATGGAAATATCTTATCAGGGCTAAATCGAAGAATAGTAGGGTTGTCAAAGGGACTGTGGACCGAAGAGCTTCCGAAGATTCTGTGGTCCATTCGGACTACGCAAACAAGGTCCACAGGTTTTACTCCGTTCAGACTACTATTCGGAGATGAAGCTATGACTCCAACGGAGCTCAAAGGGGGCTCACTTCGTAGCACCGAACCAGACATCGAAGAAGAAAGACAAGCTTCGTTAGATTTGTCAGAAGAAACAAGGCTTCGAGCTGTAGCCAATTTATCAAAGTATCATCAGCAGACGAAGACTTGGTACGACCCGAAGGTTAAGCTCAGTGAGTTAAGACCGGGTCATCTTGTTCTACGAAGCATTATAGCACCAGGGAAGTTAGGCAATAAATGGGAAGGTCCATATCTAATCGTCCGCTCGGGGCGCCCTGGTTCATTTAAATTAGCTAATTTAGAAGGTGAAGAGTTAGCACATACTTGGCATGCGGAGCACCTAAAGCGATACTTCGCATAAGGGCTCCTTGTAATTCGTTTGTAATCACCTCTAAATTAATAAAGCATACACCCTGATAGTTGCCTTTCCCTTGACGCTCCTAGTCTCCCGAGCGGACGCGCTGGGACGGAAGTCGATCGAGTGGGAAGTGTCATTAAGCTGGGCTGTATTTCCGGACTTCGTACCCATAAAGTCGAAGCCTCCGGTGTGGTGGCTGAAATCCATCCGGAGCCCAAGCTGATACCTTGTAGGCATCCGTAAAAGAGCCAATACCACATTCTACGGAGTCCAAGCTTCGGCTGGTAGACTTCCGTAAAAAGAGCCGAAGGTGGCCAAAATCTGCGGAGTCCAAGCTGCAGCTTGTCAGACTTCCGTAAAAAGAGCCGAAGGTGGCCAAATTCTGCGAAGTCCAAGCTCCGGCTGGTAGACTTCTGCAAAAAAGAGCCGAAGGTGGCCAAATTCTGCGAAGTCCAAGCTCCGGCTGGTAGACTTCTGCAAAAAAGAGCCCAAGTGGCCAAATTCTGCGAAGTCCAAGCTCCGGCTGGTAGACTTCTGCAAAAAATAGCCGAAGGTGGCTACAATTTCTGCGAAATCCAAGCTCCGGCTGGTAGATTTCTGCAAAAAAACAGCCGAAAGTGGCTAAAGGAAAACAGCATTTAAGCCATGAGCTTCGAATGTCTGTTCATATGTGTCCAAAGTGGCAAATTTCTTAAGACACTAAAGTGTCCTCGAAGTTATCTTAATTGATTTCTTTCGTAAAGCAAACAAAGGTACCAAGTTACCATTCTTTTGACTACAAATAGTCGAAGATATTTCATAAGGTTTCAAAAGATCTTTAAAATGACAGAGGGGCTCTGAACCCCCAAAAAATTGTACTCCGAAGTTTTTTCTTTGCGTATAACCATCTTCGAATACAGTTCGAAGTTGCTTATACCCAAAGAGGGGCTACTAAATATGGAGACAATTTTAAATCGGCTTTCATTATCAAAACAAATGTATTTACAAATTACATTATGAAAAATTGGTATCTATACCAAGAAGGAATCGGAGACCTCTTCGGTCCCGAGAGCTAGGGGTGGAACGACTAGTTCCAACATCGGAAGTTCTAAGAACTTTACGTTTAACTCTTTTTCTCCCCTTCGAAGCTCTAAAATCCTTCTGTTCTTTTTGAAGTTCGGCCCAAGTTCGAAGCCGCTCGGGGCTTCTCTCCCAGCTTCTAAGATCTTCAGATTTTTTATTTTGGGCTTCACCTTCGTCTTCGGACCAATTAGTGTCTTCAGAAGACGAGGTGTTTGCGTCGCTCTCTTTATCTTCCTCTTTAATATAAGACAATACGTCTTTGATTACTTCGGGCGCAATAACGCCGGAGTCATCTCGAGGGATAAGGAATCGAGGACGTTTATAACTCTTGAGAAGTTCGAAGGTTTTCCACAATGAGCGAAGTTCGCTGTTAAGCTCTAACACTTCGATATCTTCGATAAGAGGCAAAGCCTAAAAATATAACAAACAAGATTTTCATTGATAAATGATTACAAGCACAAAGCTTTACACGGTTAAAAATCCTAAAACATTCCTAAACCTGTGGGTTTGAAGGAGGTTGGCTGCTCGAAGCTTGGCTTCGAACATGCTTCTGGCGTTGGCCTTCATCAATCCAAGCCTTGATCGCAGATCGACCTTCGGCTCTCCACGAAGTTTGGAAGGCCCGCCAAGCAGCAGCTACGCCTTCGGAAGGTTTGAGAAGTCGGTCGTCGTCGAAGGTGATTGGACCTCTTCCTGCGTCCGGAGTTATTGATCGGCCCAAATCCTCGTAATAGCGAAGCAGACCAACAGCAGACACATGTCCGGAGAGTTCTCCGTATCTAATGCCCGCCGTCTTCATCTGCTTCGCCACCCCTTGGATCCTTTTCAACCGGCGCAGAAGGCTGATGTTATCATCAGAAGGGAGAATTCCAGTAGTACCGAAGTACTCCAGGACTTCTAACAACTGATTCATAATCTCCGCAGCCACCTTCTCAGACTTCAACTTATCCTCATTCAGCGCATCCTTTGCCGAAGTAACTTCGTCCAAAACCCCAGAGAGCCTAGCATTCTCAGTGGTCAAAGTATTTTTCTGTGTCAACAATTGGCTAGCTTCCTCTTCAAGCCGGACGAGCCTAGACCCTGCAGTAGCATGCTCCGTCCGTAGTTTGTCAACTTCTGCTCGAAGCACAATCCTTTCCGCTTCGAGCTCTTTCTTTACAGCCTCCAAGCTTTGCCTGGCCCTTCGCTCTGTTAATATTATATTGTCCATTTGAGTCACTCGACTTTCGGAGATGTTAAAATTCCTTCGAAGAGTGCTATTTTCTTCCCGAAGCCGAGCGATTTCTTCGTCATTGCATAGACTTGCAGCTCGGGCCAAGACAGTTTGCTGCCAAAGTAAAAATCAAAGTAAATATTCATTCGAAGATAAATTCTATAATAATTTGCAGTTGTTTCATACCTGATAAGCTGTACGTTCAATAATGGCATTAAGCTCCGTCCTGTCAGCCTTGCGCAGGATGGCCACTAATTCGGTCTCCCCTATCTCACGACTAGCTCGATCCAAAGGTTCGAGCAAAGTCCGAAGACCAGTTGTTTGCCCTAAGAAAGGAGCCAGCAAGGGGAGCATGCTTATTGCCTCTTGGTCATCTTCGTTCAATGAAGGACCGGAGCTTTGGCCTGCGGACTTCGGAGCCACTGGAGTTCGAACCTCCCTGGAAGATTGGCTCTCGTCTGTTGAGTCAGACGGAGTTGATTCGGAGCTTATAGCAGGCAGGGGCTCTATTTGTCTTTTGCCTCTTCCAGGCCCCTTTTGAGTAACTCTTGGGGCTGGCTCCGAAGTCGTCGAAGGTTCAGGAATTATTTCCTCCTGGCGAACTTCTTCCATAGGAGTGGGTTCTGCAAAACAATCAAAAGTATTATACATAGTATAAAAATTCAAATAAATACAAAAGTTCTTCGAATTCTACCTTCGGCAGTCCGTGGAGGAGTGGTTGTCGGACTGATTGGTGGATCGAAAGCCAATTCTTCATCTGAATCAGCCGTTGAATCATGGACTACAGGAGCATCGTCCTGGGTAGTCCTCGCTGCTTCTTCGGGAATCGAAGCCATAGTGACTTCAACCCCACTTTCATCCACAGGAACTTCGTCCTGAGCTACATCTTCTTGAACTACCGAAGTCCTTGGTTGATCAACATTTTCTCCGGACTCCGGTACGTTCACAGGCACTTCGGTTTGTGCGGCCCTTTGAGTTTCATTCTCTTCCAATAGGCGCACAAGTAACCTTTCCACTTCTTCTTGGGAATCGGAGACCGAAGCCCTGGAGCTCGAAGGTATAGGATCTAAAGGTGCGAGGTTCTTCGGCTTCCGAGCCACCCTCTTCACCGGAGTCTTTGCTGAACCCGAAGCTCCGGCTTCGGCTACTCTTTTCTTGGGGCCTTTCTCCTGAGGCACCCAGTCCGTCAGAGGGGGTGGAGTTAACTCCAGCATTCCCCATACTCTGTTAAAACGCTCCCAACTTCCGACTAATTTGATTCGCCATTCTTTTTCTGACGGAGTTGGAGCACCCAAAATCTTCTCCGAAGCCCTTACAATTTGCTCTGAAGTAACAGGGGCTGAAGATTCTGCAAAATAAATAATTCAAGTCAGTTTTTCTTCGAAGTAAATATGTTTAATGCATGTTGTTTTCGAAGTTACCTGTAGGACTTGAAGTCAAGTTAATTCTCCGAAGACCACCTTCGGAATCATCTTCGAAGATAATAGGCCAGTCAGCCATCAACGGAGGAATTTGAAGACCAATAAACTCTTCGGCCAAATCCCGCATACTGAGTCTTCGGCTAACTTTTTCAAGCAAGTTCAGACGGGCTTCGAATTGGCCTTCGTCAGGACGCACCAAAGCTTCTTTTCGGAACTGGATTTCTTTAAGAGGTCCAGCCAGAGGATTGCTTGCCCCGACTTCGGCATAGAACCATTTCAGCACCCAATCAGTATACCATCTAGCATTGATGGCTTTAGCAGGGAATCGCAGAGCGTATTCATCTCGAAGCCTGAAATTGATGCTTCCGAAGGCAACCACTACTTTTTCACCTCCGGAGCCTACGAAGGTCTTCGGCTGACAAGTTGCTCTATGTAATGCTGCGAAGATTTCAGCCCTCCCCTCA
The DNA here is from genome assembly GCA_019279435.1 of Zizania palustris. Taxonomy (NCBI): domain Eukaryota; kingdom Viridiplantae; phylum Streptophyta; class Magnoliopsida; order Poales; family Poaceae; genus Zizania; species Zizania palustris. The sequence continues at coordinate 24,429,380 of JAAALK010000289.1, read as the reverse complement.
CAACCTTCGGCTCTTAGAGCCCACTCGAAGATAGCTAATCTAGCTACAGCATTCGGAGACAGCTGGGGGAGGGTTACATGAAATAAGTCAAGGACTTCAGCCAAGAAATCTACAGCAGGAAGGCCCAAGCCTGCTTCAAAAAAAGCTTCGAACACTACGACTTCTCCGGGTCTTGGTGATGGGATTGCTTCTTTCCCTGGTTTTCGGATCATAACTCCCGCACCTATGTTTCCTCCTACTGCCATTGCCAGGGACTCTCTTTTGCAGGTTGAATGTCCTAATTCAAAGGATTGGTCCAGATATTTGGTCGATGGAGGGCACAGACCTTGATCATCGGCGATTTGGGGATTTTTTCCCTTTGCCGCCATTGAAGTTGTCGCCTGCATCGAGGGCGTTGCCGCCACTGTTGCCGCTGCCGCTGCCGCAGCCGCTTGCTGACGAGCCAAGGTCGAAGGAGGTGCAGAGCCTTTGGTCTTCGCCATCGCAATCGCTGGATCGATCCGAGAGAGTGGGGACTAGGGCTCAAGAACTCAAGAACTCAAAAGGCTTTTGACTGGGAGCAAGCAGTGAAAAGGTAATCGAGTAAGTTCTGGAGTTCTTTATTTATAGCCTAAACTTTCCGTTTGTTACCGTTTGGGCTCTGCCCTTTCGCATTCCCGCCTGTTATTTTCCTCCGAAAATAACGCTTCGTATAACTCCGTTAGAAACAGAAACTAACGGCTATATTTTCTAAGTCCAAAAAGACTTTCGAACTTCTTGAATCAGTTCTAAGGTAGTTCGAAAAGTAATTATCTTATGACTGATTCGAAGTTCATATCTTCATGTATTTCGAAGATAAAACAAAAATCAATAACCCCTATGATTGGTTATCTTTTCTTTCCGTATACTGCTCTCCTAACATTACAGGTCGAACGGAGAAGCGTATTCGAGGGGCTACTGTTGGGGGAAATATCTCATCTTCAGGGTTATTGCCAAAGCAGCATGAAGACAGCTGACCAGTTCGAAGATTGTCCGAAGTCCATCTTCGAAGGTGCATAGAACCTGGTTCGAAGCCCGAAGGCAGGCATTGGTTCGAAGTATGTCTTCGAACCAAAGTCCTTCAAGATCTTTTCTGCCAGCTAAGATGGAAGACTTATCTTCTATCCTATTAGATTAGTCTTTTACCATTTTAGCCCTATTAAGGAAACCGAATAGTTTCCTTAATGTCGGTTGTAATAGAGGGGTAAATAGGTCTTTTCCTTAATGTTTAGGCCTATAAATACCCCCCATTTTACCCTGTAATAGGGACCGATTACAAGTGAATCAATATACACTTTCGAACTATTCTAAGTTATTATCCTTTCGGAGGCTTAGAACAGTTTGCTTCGCAAACACTTCGTTTGTTAGTTTCTTTTCTACAGAAACCTGTTAGCGTAATCTTTTACGCCAACACTATTATTAAAAGAAAAATCACCAAAAGAACCCAAATAAAGCCAAACAGGGAGAAATACTTAAAATCTGGACTTAAAAATGTTATGAGATGAACTAGAGACCAAGATATAATTTTAGGAATTTTTACAAATTTTTGTCAACAGTGATTCAACCCTTAATCAAATATTCGAATTACTGGAATTATTTTAAAACAGAAATGAATTTTAAATCCTATTGGGCCTCAACCACGAAACCTCCCTCCAACGGCCTTTAGGCCCAGCCCATCACCACCCACCCACTGACAAGCGGGACCCGCCTGTCGGCGCCGCACCCCCCCTCTCTCCTCCCGCTCGCACCCCGCCTCGGCCCCACCAGTCAGCCTCCGTGCGCCCGCGTTCGCCCGCTGACTGCCGTGGCCCGCCTGTCGGCCCTTTCCTTTCCCGTTCGCCACTGACAGGTGGAGCCCACCTGTCAGGTGCTTCGTCTCCGATGGAAGGGGATCGCCCCCTTCCTTCTTCCCGGCGATCCCTTCTGTTTCCCTCGCCGCCGGCCGCCAGATCCCATCCGATTGCCCCGGATCACCTTCCCCGATCGCCACCCGCCTCCATTCCATCCTTAGCCCACACGGAATTCGTGAAAATGGCAGTAGATCCGAAGGTTTAGAAACCTCGCCGGAGATGGAAAGGATCCCTCTCGGTTTCCTCCGATAACCCTGCCATATCCACCGCCGGCGACCCCTATAAAAGCCCCTCTGGTCGCCGCCCTCACCCCACAACGCCGTAGCCCGAGCCCTAGTCCTCCAGAGCGCCGCCACCTCGTTTTTGATTTTCTCCTCTGTTTAGACTCAGGCGAGCCCTCGCCGTCGTCTCGGACCTCCTCCGGCCACGTCGTCGCCACCGTCGTAACCACCTGAGCTCACTCGTCCTCGGCCACCCCTCGGTTGGCCGTGAACACCGCCGGACCGCCGTCGCCGTCGAGCACCCGTACGCCCTCCGCCGTCTACGCTCGCCGCCGGTCATCTCCAAGCCCCTATCTTCGCCGCCAAAGGTACCAACGTGACCCCCAACACCTCCCCGTTTCATTTTTGCCGTTAGCTATGCCCGTAGGCGCTCGCCGCCGCCGTCGCCATCGCATCCGAGGCCGCCGTCGCCGGAGACGAAAGGGGACACGAGCCCCTTACGTCGTGCCGTGCCGGATCGCACAGCGACCGTCCGATCGCGATCGGAGGGCTAAGATTAAACCCCTCCGGGATTTAATCTGGGCCCTCGGAACTGGTCAAAGGGTATCGAGGCCTCTCGGCCGTCGATCGCCACTTAAACCCCCCCGAACGATCTCAGACGTCCACGCGTACCCCTTCGCTGCGATATAATCTCAGCCGTCCATTTTTACTTACGCCTCCCGCCTCGCGTCCGACCGCCAGATCCAGATCCGACGGCTCTGGATCGGCCGGTCCACGCGCGTAGTCACGGGTTCACGGTGAACCCGGTTCACCGTGGACCAGGGACTGTTTTTCAGTTTAAATAAAATCCAGAAAATTGATTTAGACTTTGAAAATACATATCTTGCTCAAATTAACTCCAAATTTCACCATTCAAATTTTGTTAAAACCAGAATATTATTCTCTACCCATTAATGCAATAAAAACAGTATGTTTCTGTTGCCCAAAATATTATTAATCCTTAAATGAATAAGAACCCCTTTAGGATAAATTATTATTCCAACAAAATAAATTAGGAAAAATCCTAAAAAGGTTAAAAATTCACTATTATATGTAAAGACTCAGAATAATAATATTACTTCACCCACAACAATGTATGTTCTTTATTTGGTGAATTTTATCTGTTTTATTGAATGTGAGTGTATTGTTTACTTTTTCGTATCAAGAAGACTACGAGATCGTCGAGGAGCAGGAGTTCTACCCCGAGGTTCCTCCATCCCCATTTGCTGATCAAGGCAAGTCATCGACCACCTTTGTGGAAACAGTTGATCATAATTGAGCCCATGTTTTAATAAGTTATCGCTATAACCCATAGATTAATATTGCATTAGTCTAACAATCAAGCCTTACACTTATATTTATTAGATCCCCGTCCTTGTGTGCAAACCCAAGCCATGCTTATTGAGCCTTAACTCCTTGTCACTCTACTATAAAAATATTAGCTAGTGCCCAATGTACCGGCACAACTGCTATAGGATAAAAGAATGAGTCGTAGATAGCTGGATTCTGTATATGAATTTCCCTGTTATTCTCGTCTCTGGACTCTGTTGGAGTTGGCTAGGTTATAAGTATGGTGGGTTCCGGGTGCAAGCTCGGGCACTGGTTTGTCGCACCCGGGGCACTATAAGGACCGGTCTGCGGGATCTGTTGCAAAGCACTTCCGTACCAACCACAGTCTAATGGGTAAGTCCTAACTGGAAGTATGGAATACTCCGGCTTGATGCACCATAGAGGAGGGGGCAAGGGGCTAGCCTGCGGGCGACTTGTACCGACGAGGCTCAAGGGGGGGTATGGTGGGGCTCCGATGCGTCGGGACACCATATGAAACCCATAGAGGGTGCTATTGAGTCGGGGAGGACTATATGGAAGGTTTTGGCACGAGTTCCCGTGTGATGGGTCATCTCGTTACACTTCGGTGTAGGTGATGAGTGCGTGCCTTGTGGGAACAGTGGTACATCTCTGATCAGAGTAATTCAATCTTTTCGAAAAGCCGAGCCCACGGTCAAGGGCGGGTTGTGTGACTACTCGCAGTTAGTTTACAATTGTTTGAATGTTCAAGTTATTCATGGCACGTAAGGACTGTTGAGCGAGGTGGGGCTGACTGTACCCCTCGAGTTAGAAGATGATGATGCACACACACATGTTTACTTTTCCGTACTAATTAATTTGCTCACATTTAAAGCTTTACAATTATGCTGCTTCCGCTAAATTAGCCACTATCTCCCTTGTTATTACCTTGCATTATACTTGCATTCGGTGGCTTGCTGAGTACATCTGTACTCACCCCGTTGACTTACAACATCAGAGGCCGTCTACTACGAGGAGGATGAAGGTCTGGAGTAGCGACCCAGTCAAGGCGAGACTGGAAGGAGGCGTTCATCTAGGACCCTTGTTTATTAGTTTCTCTTCATCTTTATTCACTTTTGTATTAATGCGGTCTACGAACCGTGAATGATTGCCCGTATTGTACGTGGTCGCATGATGAACGTCTTGTTTATTGATTTTCTACGGAATTTCAATAAAGTCCTGATTTATTAAATCGGGCGCGACAAGATGGTATCAGAGCCGACTTGACTGTAGGAAGCCAAACAGACCTGACCTTAGGACTTATATATATTCACTATATTTTACAAAAGATTACTTATCCTCTCATCTTCTAAATTTTCACAAAATTTTCTCTCTTTTGTAGATGCCGATCCTACCGTGAATGGGAACCTTCGCGACGAGGCCGGATTCATCCGCGAGCTACGCATGCTCGTCAGTTTCCTCGATTCGAGCATGAGCCGATGTACCATGGAGTCTTCCCCGACGAGGAAGAGAGCTTCTGCGAGGTCACCGTCGTCGTCCAGCCCTCCCCTCAGACAGCTCACACCTACCGCGGAGGAGGACTACCTTCCTGGTAGCCAGTCAGCGCACCGCTCTCCAAGCACTTACGGAGCTCCGGATGATCTACGACAGCGAGCTCTACGACACGGACTTCCGCTTCGTACCTCTTCGCACCCCAGGGAGCCCACACAGTGTCTTCGTCAGCACCCTCTCCCAGCGTCATTCGGCGATTGGTCATACCATGCGCTTGTTGTAGGCCATGGATGATCTCCACTACGAGGCGCTGCAGGACGCCAATGGACAGCGCGACACTATCAGCTTCTACCGCCATTCCTTCCGAGGACCTGAACCGCGAGAACGGAGAGCTTTGTCGCCGCATCCAGCAGGGACAAACACCGCTTGGCTGCCGAGGCAGAGGAGTTGCGGCGTCAGAATGAGCTTCTTCGACAGCGCGTCGCCACCACCCGCACCTCCGCTACCAGATCGAGGAGTTGAAGAAGGACATCGAGGAGATCGCACCTCTTCCGCCTTGCCGGAAGAAACCCATTCAGACTCCCACAGTGAGGCCCAAGAGGATCTCCCGCAGCGCACCACCCGCCGGAAGAAAAGAAGAAGGCAAAAAGGAACGGCAAGTAGCAAAAGTGTCCTTCTCCGTACTCAGAAGAAAGGAAAAAGAAGGGCGGGTGGCAGAGTGTTCTGGTCCATACCCAGAAGAAGCGAATGGAAGGGCAAGTAGTAAGTAGCAAAAGTGTCCCGATCCATGTTGTACATCTAACAACCTTGATGTTTTGCACGAGCTGAGTGTACATCCCATAGTCCCTTTTAACTTTTCAGTCTCACTTGCTTAGGCTAGACCGTAAGGACCAATCTCGGCCAGCAACGTCGACACATTTAAGATTGTTATTCAACATCATTAATTCTATTATTAATCTAGGCTAACCCTTGCTACTAAATTTTCCTTACAAGATCTACATACCTTCCTTCAAAACAGATTGGATCCTTGCAATCGCACCTCTTAACTCATCAAACAACCCCACCTTTCCGGTCGAACCGACTGCTTCAATTGGTAAAAAATTCATAAGGACTCGGTAAGACGTGGAAAGTGAGTGATCCACAGACCACAATCACATCAAGTGGTATCGCGAGTAGTCGATAGGGGTAATACTATTGTTTTATCTGTATTTCCTACTAACGATGGTAGGTGAGATCACCGATTATGCGGACTGCACATCTAAAGTTGAACCCCAACGAATCGAAGGAACGTTTGATGCTAGCATGAATGCCATGCAACTAAGCATCCATGAATTAGTCAGAAACATCGCTACTCTCATAGCTAAACGTATAGAGAATCACCCCAGATCAATAACCTTCAGCTCTAGTGCATAAGGTTGAGGAAGAATGCTCTAGGAAATAAGAAACAAGTCACGTGCCCTTGGGTGAAACCGGCCAACAAAGAAGAAAAGTACGACTTCGACAACAACAAGGCCTATAGAATATTTGACCTGTTGCTCAAAGAGAAGCAGATCTAGTTGTCACCTAACCATGTATACCACCCGCCGATGATCTAAAGAAAAGGAAATATTGTAAGTGCCACAACGTCCCCATCGCACCACACTAATGAATGCAAGGGTGTTTAGACAACAGATCCAATCGACCGTGGAGCAAGACCGAATCAAGTTCGATGATGAGAAGAAGCGATTGACATCAACAGGCATTCATTCCAGTCAACATGGTACATGCACATCACATTGACGACCGGGCACAAGAAGAAGTAGGTGGCTAATAGTTGTTTCACTTCATTAGATCTGATCAAGAATATGAAGAGAATCAAGAAAAGAGGTGGACGCCAGTCACTCCAGAGTTACTCGCGATTCAAACCCTCATTGGAATTGTGAGTTCTTCATATTTTGTTGGAGCAAAGGGTACGCCTACCGTCAATGGACAATTGTTCAGGGTGCGGCGTCTGAGGCGAGTCACAAGATGAACATCGGCCACATAACAGTAGGCAAGGCCACGTGATCAAGAAGCCATTCACTCGGGGTTTGTCAACAACTGAGGGTGTCGCGACGACCAACCATCCGATGGAAAAACTACACTAGAGAAACCACAGTGGTGCCCTAGCGGGATTTTCACAAGTAACTAGAAGAGAAGAGTGTAATAATTGTGGTAGAGAGAGCTGAAGGCACAAAAGTGCGATGAGGAAACTTACCGGCCCTGAAGGATCAAAAGTGAATGGCGAGTAAAAGATAAGGCCGATCACGACAACAAGGACACATGGGTAAATATGGTTTTCTTTCTCCATGTAGAGTATTGGGCATCTTCTAAAGGCAACGCAGATCAGGCCGATACGATGGCTCAACTAGTGTTAGCTCTACAACTAGCAGTTTTTGATAAACTAGAGGACCCTAGGCATCGACACCTAAGACCTTTGTACGACAAAGGTTTGATCAACGGGAAGACGATGCCCAAGATGATGATAGACGGAGGGCAGATGTCAACTTAATGCCATATGCAACTTTCTTATGCTAGGGAAAACACTGGAAGACCTCATCAAAACTAATGGTATTAAGGAACTTCGGCGACAACTCGTCAGACATGATGGGAGTACTAAACATAGAGGTGACGGTTGGGAGTAAGACGACGCCGACCAAATTCTTCATGATAGAAGGAAAATGATCTACAGTCTGTTGCTTTGATGAAATTGGATTCATGCAAACTGTTGCGTCCTATCAACGATGCACCAAATGCCTAATGCAGTGGGTTGGCGATAAAGTGGAAATAATCCCCGCGATAAATCGATGAACATAGCGATAACCAGTTTATTAGTATGGGAGAGGGAAGAAGTTATTTGTCTATCAGGGAAGGCTTGGGATGATAATTTTCTTAAAGTATCGAATGATGGAGTTAAATCAATCAGCAAAGAGCTGCCCAAGATCACCCTGTGAATATGGCGTTGACAAAACAAAAAGTGTACTCGGTCAATGCCTCGTTGTATTCGATGAACTACAAGAGGTAGACACCAGACCTAGTGACAGACTGATGCCAACTTTCATAAGTACCTAGATTCCCCAATGAAGTGCAAAGAAGACTGATAATGTTACTTTGGAGATATCGGAAAGGTTTGGATGAGAAGTGCTTCAAGAAACATTTCATGATCGTTCGTACAAATGCCTAAAGAACTACACACAAAACAGACGATACCAATGGTATCACCTTCAGACAGCTGATGGTAAAACATCGCCCTTTGACAAAAAAACTCAGGGTCAAATCCAAGGGGTCAAAGATAAATACATTGCGAAGTCATGTTTCACATTACAAGTTAGAAGGCCCTACACGAAGTTATAAAAGAGCCCGTCGGGTAGCTCCGATCGCTCGGGGCCCAATCGCATCCAGAATCCAAAGGATGACTCAGTCTTCGGTGCCCAAACCAAGGACATCTTCAAGGGAGTGGCATTGATGTTGCACATGGCAGACGACACCGGCTAGCTGGCACTTTTGGGCCTCGACCCGGGACAGGAAGGACGTCGTAGCACCTACCCTCTCGACAATCATTGTCCGTACCACCTTCAGCTTCACCTCTAGATCAGCCTCCTCTACCTGCAGCCGATTAAGGTCCCATGGCACGACCAATGACATAAGGCCACCTCCCAATTACCCATGCATGGGAGTAGGGCACCAATCCCCAGGTTTGTAGAAGTCGATACTGGTCTGTATTGTATCGGCCGACTGTTGGCGCTCACCAAGGAAGCATCAAAGTCATCTTCCTGCAAAAAGCAAAGTTAGCCAGACAGAGAAAGGTGGTGAAAATAAAAGACAGTTAGAGT